>JBBPFJ010000025.1:1789814-1843855 GCA_037975025.1 Excoecaria agallocha
TGATTTCAATTAAGAGAGGTTATGCTATTGGCTTTTTTCATCATAAATGTCTATCAGGTCCCTAATTGACCCTTGGGCTAAGCCTACCTAAGAAATAGATTGTACAACCTCCTGTGCGGAAGCAATAAGGTTGGAAGCCTATTTCTTACTTGTATGTGGTTGTGATTAACACCTAACACACTCATAAATTATGCATCACACATGTATCATTCATACATCATCATATATCAGTTGAATCACATATTATATTAGCCATATGTATTGAGTCGTATGTATGTAAAGCACCATATATATACCCATGTCATACATCATAAGATACCTAGCATGTTCATGCATAATCCATCATATGTATGCCATGCATTACGTGTATACCTAACACACTTATGAATCATGTATCATGTATAAACCATATGCAAGCATCATCATGCATCATTATAGGAATTAATTTATGTATGATTATGACAATTGACTTGTGAATCATATATGCCCTAAGCATGTATCATACATCATATGTATACCATACACCATATGCATATCTAACATGCACCACGCACCATGTGTATCCATATTTGTACTTCATGTATTGTATGTATATCATACATATGCATACACTATTGTGACGATTGACATATACATCATATGATCCCCAAACATATGTCATGTATCATATGCGTATCATGTATACCTATACCTTACATCATACGTATACCTCTAGCTTACACATCATGCATCCTATGTATATCATACACATACATCACACCTATACATCATATGTATGCCTTGCTCATGCATCATTTATACCATTCTCATGATGAAGTCATGCATTGTATATATGGCATCCATGTACATCACCCTCGAACATCTTATGTGTAACATATTCACACTCTTACATTATATGTAGAATTTGCATGCCTCACCATATAATGCATCATTCTAACCCTTCGTTTTTAGCCATTATAGACTATTCATCTAAATGGTTAAGTAAACATTTTGGGGGTAGTTTAGAAGCTCTACTAGAAATAAATATGGCTAAGGAAACTCGGTAAACACAAAAGGAATCAAAAGTGAGAGTGAAGGAGTTAGAAAGGAGAATGGCAACCATGAAAGGAATGTTGGCTTCCAGCTTGATACCTCCCCTTGCACTGCATACACTTGATGATTTGGATAGGAGGTGGATATAAGGTTTCATAAGTTTGAGTAATGGATATTGGCCATGATAAGGGGATTTCTTGCTCCACTTGCTAAGACTTAACCTAACCAAATAGAGCTTAACAATGCTAAGGGCACCTTTTTGATAGAAGCCGAGCAAAAAAGGAACAATCTATCTAGTCTCAAATAGGATTTTATAATGGATAAGGAGGAGGATAAGCCTATATTGATGACAAAGGGCAATAGTCTTTAGTTTGAAGATGCTGCCTTTAAGAAGTTGGAAGAGAAAATAAGGGGAATGGCACGCTTATTGCCAACTGCTAAGGGGATTAACCTAAAAGAATGAGACTTAGAAGGTGAAGAGGACTACCTTGAAAATTTTGCCTAAATTTGATGGAACATCAGACCCTTTGACATATATAAAGCAATATACTCTTGTGATAAAGGGAACCATGCTGACAAAAAAGTAGAAGGTAGAGTATTTCTAGCTTAGTTTAGTGGGGGCAACAATTGACCGATACTATGGGTTAGACCACTAATCCAAAGAGAATTAGGACCTTCTAACTGAGGAATTCCTAAAGCAATATGATTACAACACCCGTATAGAGGTTACATTAAAGGATCTAGAGCTACTTCAGTAGAAACATGGTGAGTCTCTCCATGAATGCTTGAGTCAAAGGAGGAATAGGGTTATGGAGATGAAGAAAAATCCCAACATGGCTGTTCAAAAAAGGTTTTCATCAGGAATGCTACCTCATACCTAAGTGATTATCTGAAAATAAAAAGGCTCAAAGATTGGGAAGCATTCAAGGACATTGCCATCAAAGTTGAATGAGAGTATTTAGCAAGAAAGAAGAGCAATAAGAGCCATGGGTATTGGTAATGGCAGTGAAACTCAAGGAATATGAGAAGTGCCAGTAGTTGTAGCAGCTCAGACACAATATTCTAACTTAGGTAAGCCTTTATCTTAGGTCATTAAGTGATAAGTTAGAGAACGAAAACTTTAGTACATACCATACAAGCCAACTAAAGATCATGGCAAGCTAGGTCACAAGTCAAATTAGTTCTATGTTTTCCACCAACACACTGGCCATCTGACAGATGATTGCTGAATTTGTAAGTATAAGATCCAAGACCACATCAACAGCAAGTAGATCTCAAACCCATAAGAGAGGCAGAGAGGCCATAATGCTGCTTAAGTAGCCATTGGGGCATCATAGGTCCTAAATGTTTTCTTTATACTTTAATAAGTGTCTTTGAATAATGAAATTTTCTTTAAATATTTTAATTACATAAGTATTCTTTATGCTCATGATATCTTTTTTATTTACATCATACATGGTAATAATCATAGTGCATGTCCAAAAAAGTAATACAACAAACATTATTTCATTTAATCTCCAGGAAAAGACATCATGAATGCATCCATAATGGCTCCTGAGGTGAGAGTCGAGAGAAAAAAAAAGGAAAAAGAAAAAAAAGAGAAAAATAAATAAAGAAAGAAAAGAAAATGAAAAGAAAGAAAAAAAGGGAATCTTTGCTTAAACCCAGAGTGGCACTATTAAATCTTGAGAAATATAAACACTAAACATGGTACAAGACTACTACATACTGAAAGAGGCAGAGTCCAAAAGGCTATTTTAACTTCCAATAATGAAGGAAAGGATTATGCTGGGATTACCTCTGATGTACCAAAGGCAAGCTCCCTACCGTGCAAGGGTAAAAAATGCTCCATTTTTTTTTTTGCAATCCCATGAGGACTACCCTTCAACAAAATAGGTAATAGTTCCTAAGATTGTTACAAACCCGGATATTTTTTCCTTCAAATCAAAAGGGAATTATTTATGGTGACACAATTAAATATGCCACTCCTATCTCCCCTATGTTAGTTAAAATAGAATAGCTTCATAGGGCTGGCTTTTTTCGATGGAGAAATGAAAGGGGCTACTGTAGGCATACTGGTGAAATGGATCATTCTCTCATCTTTATAGGTTCAACATTCTACCAGTAATTGATCCATATGGTTGAAGACCAAGTTAAAATTTGCAACACTAGACCTATCCATACATATAAGAGATTTGGTGGCATCAAGTTTGGCGAGATGGAGTCTGACCACCTCGTAGCTCGAGGTGCATCTACATGAACATCTTTTCACCCTCAATGACTCCTTACAAATACACATATGCCAGTAATTCAATTACAAACATGATTCAATGGGCAATGCTTTGTGGTTGGAAGATTAAGGGTCCCTATTGCCATGTTTGCAAGTCTGTGATGGCATAGTGCAAGTCAATATACCTTATGGAGCAAAGCCATTATTCCAACATATTGAAAAAGGTTCCCAATCCAAAAAAAACCCAAAATAAAAAAAAAGAAAGAGAGAGAAAGGCCCCACAAGTCAAAAACAAAAAAGGCAACCTTGTTAAAATTAGGCACCCTGCTAAGGTGAAAACTGAAAAAGGCACCCTAGGCAAAAATTAAAGGATGAGAGAAAATATTCAATTAAGAAAACCTGAGAGGGTTGATTGATAATAGGAATCAGATTCACACAAGATGTTCTCCTAAAGATTAAATAAAACCTGTGTTTTTGCATTACATGCCCGACTATGCCTATTTTTGCTACCATAGATACATATAGATAAGAATGCATACATAAGCATTATCATGTGATTAACCATCCAAAAATACCTATGAGACATAAAAGGACACAACCTGAAAGAAATAAAAAAGAAATAAAAAAGAAAGAAAAAAGAAAAAAGAAAATATAAAAAAAGGAGGATGTCCGTTGGAGATGAAAACCATAATTAGCTCTCTAAGCAAAAGTTAGGCAAAAGTGCAAGGTGAAAACCTATAAACAAACAGCCTATCCCACAAAAAGAAGAAGAAAAATAAGAATTACTGGATTGAGTTGGGTCCATTCCAAGCAAAATTAATTCACATGGTTTTATGAAAATCCCTATTGGGATGCATCTCTTGCTAAGAAAAGCTAATGTAGGAATCCACAAGGAGTGTACTGCATTTAAATAATGACTACAAGCATTGAAAAAAATAAGGAATTATTAGCAAAAGGAAGGTTAAATCCTTCAAGCAAGGTGCACAATTTTCCCATATGAAATGGCAAACAAGAAATCATATCCGCACGAATGATCAAGTAACCCAAGGCATAGAGAAAAAGCTAAGCAAACATTCTCTCAAACTCCTTTAAAAGGCATCAAACAGACCTTTAGAATGGTGTTTGCTAAGGAGCAACAGTCGAGTCATGCGCTTAGCAAGCCTCTAATCCGCTTGGAATGTAGTCCACACATTTTTACATGTATCCATATGCATCATTCCCTACATGCATTCATATGCATCATTCTTTACATGCATTCCATATGTACACATGGTCTTCATACACATGGATCACATATAGTCTCTGTATACGTAATCCTTCTTACATATAACTGCATATAGTCCATACATATAACTGCATACACATAACTTATTCACATACAAACGTAATGCTTTGTATACATATGTTGCTGCACATAAAAGAAGAGAAGAACACCACCAAATGAGGCATTAGATACTGCTTTACTAAAGTTTATGGAAAGCAAGCTATGAAGCACACTTATTCGACATGAATTGATGGAAAGTAAGCTATGATGCACACTCATTCGACATGAATTGATGAAAAGCAACCCATTTCACATGAATTATTAGAAAGTAATCTATGAAGTACACTCTTTTGACATGAGTTGATGGGAAACAAGCTATAAAGTACACTCATGGTGAACTTCTATAGTCAGATCTACATGAGAAGAATCCTATATCGGAGATAAGGGCAATCCATAATCCTTTTATTGATGAAAACCCATTTTCCCATGAATTGAAATCTAAAATATTCCTATAAGTTATAAATCGACATCCCACAGTCCATAAACCAAAATATTCCTACAGACTGTAAATCAACTTCCCACAGTCCACAAACTAAGATCTTCTATAGGTTTTAAATTGACTTCCCATAGTTCATAAACCAAAATCTTCCTATAGATTGTAAATCGACTTCCACTAAAAGAAAAATAACAAATAACAAAAAAAATTAGCAATCGAATTTGTTGAATTTTGGTTGTTAATCCAAATTAGCAACGGAACATTTGGTTGCAATTTTAATATTTGGTATTTTTTAGCAACCGAATTTTTTTTCCATTTTAGCAATGGAATTCAATTTCTATTGCTAAATCTAATAAATATATGTTTTGGTTAATTGGTTAACATTACCAATGGAATTGATTTTTTTTTTGCTAATTTTACCAATGGAATAACATTTCTGTTGCTATTTGTACTAATGGAAATTGCTTTTTCTTTTGCTAATTTTACCAATAGAATTTCCTTTCTCGTTTCTAATTTTACCAATGGAATACCATTTTTGCTGCTTTTTTTACCGATGGCATTACAATTTCCATTGCTATATTTAGCAACGAAAAATTTATTTTCGTTGCTATTTTTAGCAACCGAATACAATTTTTGTTGGAAAAATTAGCAACCGAATATTATTCCATTGCTAGAAATAGCAATGAAATTTGACTTTTTCATTGCTATTTTTAACATCAAAAATTGTAAAATTATGCTAGATTGCCATAATGTTTTTGTTTCAATCAAATTTTTTATTTATAAATAAATATAATCAAAATTCATAATGCAATTTAAGAAAATATTTTTATTGATAATATAATATAAAAATTGTAATGCATGACCATAAAAATCTTGAAAATATATTATAGTATTGTAAACTAAGAATCCATAAAAACCATAACAAAAACAATATAAAGTTAGTGTCAAACTGCTATAGTTTGATAAAACCAACTGCAAAAACAACATAAAGGGTAGGTTAAAAGATATTTTCAAAATTTGATCAACAAAAATATTGCCCAAGTCATTTTTAATCTAATTTTTAAGTTGTTTACTTGCTTTTAAGGGTCATGAGGAAGGTTTTAACGCTCTAAAGTTCTTACTCAATCAACTTCATGTACTGGTTTTTATTATTTTCAAAATCAGGCATAAAGTGCATATTTATTAGCAGATCTACTGGTATTGATCTAATTGAAACTAACCGAAAGAAAATTCAATTCAACAACTAGCCACTCTCTTGCTATTCTAATTAATCTAAATCAGGCTTTCTAATTCTAAGTTCAAGATTGTTCACAACAGGAACAACTACAAGGGTAAACTAACTAAGGTGCAAAAGTATGTAATAACAACAACAAATAAAAACAAACATCACAACTAAACTAAAATCAAAACTCAACTGAAAATTAAATTAGAAATAACATAAGATTAATAGAAACTATAAAATTAAAAATATAATATAATAAAGTAAAATAAAATATAAAATTAAAAAAATATAAATTACTAGAAAATAAAACACAAAAATTGATAAATGAGGTGGGTTCATATTCATCATGCAAAATTGATGCAAATGCACAAAGAATAGAGTGCTTGCATTGAAAATACAGATGAGAAGAGGAGAAAATGGAATGGAATGCCAAAAGATGTGGCACATTTGTCTCAGTTGAATGCACTATTCTGTAACTAAAATGCACCTTGCACATGGTTGAGATGATTTGGTGTCTACAATGTGCCTTCCTCTGGAATAAAAATGTACTTGGCACATAGCTGAGACAATTTGGTCTCTATCATGTGCACCAAAATTTTAGTAAAATTTTCAAGTTTTACACCCTCTTTCATGCACATTAACACACTCATTTTTAATATTATTCATACAAAAATCAATTCTCAAATGAATCACCACACAATTAGCAAAAATGGAAACAAAAACTAAAAATTTAAAAGTAAGAATAAGCAAACAAAATAAACAACTAACTAAAAAGTAGGGTGAGAAAATTAGTTTTAGTTTAATGAGTCCTAGCCTAACACTCATTATTATCTAGAGAATGAGCTTGTAACCTAAATGTTAGTTTTTCTAAAACGTGCTCCTCATTTTCCCCCATCAGTAGGAGAACATTTCTAAAGTTCACCAAGGTAGGCAACACCATATCTTCGATGAAATATGACTCCACCTTAAGTTGTTAAAAGAAGTACTCTTTCGGCTCTTCTAGCCTTAATAAACTCTTTAAGTGGATTGAACTTGGTGCTTCAACTTGAGAGTTAAACTATTCTTGCTCTTTTGGTAAAGAATTCATCAAAAGTGATTGAAATTCATTTTCCAAGCTATAGGCCTTATCTTCAATAATGACTGGTCCATCCTCTAATTTATACACCCCACACTTGATTTCTTCATTATCCACCAACTGTGCATGAATCAATTTCTCCTCACTATCACCATTACCTCAATTTTACAATGGAATACTCAATAACTCAAATTTGGATTCTGAGTTTTTAATTGTCAATTCTTATCTTCTCAATATATGCTTTTGAGTCTTCAACAAATTCTATTGATTCTTGATTTTTTCCTCTTAAGAATTAATTATGGGCTTCTATTCTTCTCTTTCAGCTCTAAATTACTCCTCTCTACTTGCAAGAAAGTTGAGGAAAACTTGAATTTTAAAGGCACTTGATTCTTGTAATATCCACTGTGAGCAAGGATCTTCAAAAGATGGCAACAAGTAGATTGTTAAAGGTTGATGCGAGTACTGCAGTTCTTTCATTTCTCTCCTTAACTTTTCCATTTATGCTCTTAAAAGAACCATATCATCATCTTGGATAGAACCATGCATCATTTGAAAATACATCATAATCTTCCTGCAAAGAATAACACCAAATAAAAAATAAAGAAAAATAAAATCTCAGACAAAGCTCAAATAGAGATATCAAACAAACAACACCATTTATCCCTTACAACGGCACCAAAAACTTGTTGTAACCTCAGTAAGTGCACTGAATTGGTAAGTAATATAGGGGAATATAATTAAAGATCTAAAAATATCAAAATAAAGAGATAAAGGGCTATTAAGTGAGATATCTAGAGTTGAGCAGTCATAATTATTTTGAATACATCGGGAAGATAGTAATCCTCGGGTTTGCATTCAATGAAGAGGGATGATCCTCAAATCTAAAACTGACAAAAATGATTATGTCAAAATCTAGGGATATGACCTGATAAAATAAATTAGGCTTGAGGCTTAAGCTATTTTAAAAGGGGTACTCCCTAGATTGATGAAAGGATGGCACTGCAATAGTCGCCCTAGATGCATTGGAGAGGTAATGACCCTTAAATCGTTCTTTAGAAAAAGACAATGCCATGGCTATTTTTGAATGCATCAAGGAGGTGATGATCCTTAAACCTATAAATTAAAAGAATATTATGCTAAAACCTTGGGAATAACTTATCAAGATAAATTAAGCTAGAAAGAGTTCCTGAAATTGGGAAAGGGAAGACCTCATGATCATCACGAAAGCACCAGGGAGGTGATGATCCTTATAACTAAAAAGGAAAATTGTGTCAAAATCATAGCAAGATAAACTAAGTTAAGAGTAGTCCCTAAAGCTGGCAAAAAGATAGTGTTGCAATGGTCATTACATTAATGTGAGAATCCTTGAGTCCCCAAACTATCATACATAAAGGCTCGAGCAAATTGTTGAGGCAAGGATGGGAAAGTCGACTTCCACATTACCTATAAGGTTATGTACATGGAAAACATATACAAAAGTTGCATGCAATGTGCACAAGAATGCATGCAAGAATGTATGCATAAAATGCATGGCCTACACTATAGGTGATTAAGGGATTCCATCTCAAATGCAACCTGGCAAATGATCCATGCATATCTTTTTCAAAGTTTATTATCTTCAGGTAAGTCTTCTCTGATGATCTCCTTTATTTTTTTCTTCTTTTCCTTCTCTTTAGGCTCTGTTATTATCCTCAAGGTAGTGAATCTATTCTTGATGCACCCTTAAAAAAAAACCCTTTTTTTCCCATGGACTATGATGCATTCCTTCATTGAATGTTATGCCATAATGAGCTTGTAGTCTTATGCTTTTACTCAGAAGTTATGCCCTCTGTCCGAAGGGCTGTAATAAATAAAGACACGTTATCAGTCCCTCAAACTTTATCTTATGCCTCAGGTTATATGAGACTTTCTATTAGAAGTGACTTGAGTGTCAGGAACTTCCATTAATGGTTACCAAACTAGTATATTAAGGTTGCTCTCTTTTTCTGAAAGACCTAACCAACATACTAAATAACCCTTCAGTGGCGTAACCATTTATTTATGGTTGTGTTATTCTGTTGATATATCCTACCTAGCAATTAAGCCTACTTCAGCATGCGTCTCTATGCATGCCATAATTTTCTCTTAATTGGTTAACCATATGCTTATGCCCAACTTATGTATACATCCTTATTTGCATGCATCGGATGGCAATAAACATAGCCATGACAAGACATGTAATATAATAACACAAACCTTGATTTAATATTAGGGGGTGACATCTTATGTGCATCCGACTCCCATTGTAAGTCAGCCCTTACAGGTTCTCTTGGAATTTTGGATGGGTTGGTTAAGGAAAGTCGAGCTCGACATTTTAGCTTGGTTTTTTAGGTGAATCGGGCTTTTTATTTAAATTTGCTACTCAAAAAGATAGGAATAGGGTGCTGTAATGTTTTCATCATCTAGTGGAGTGCCTTTGCAGGCTTAGATAAAAAAGTACTCAAAATGTCTTTGTGACTGAGATTGAATAAAGATTTGTATTTATTGAATCAATGTCTTAGAGATAAGCCATAATTATTATTATGTATGATGCAATAAAATAAGACATTTCATCCATAAAAAGAGCTCATATTATCAAAAGGATGACATATATTACATCTCCTCTACTGTAGGTGCAGCTAGCAAAAAGAAAGATCTTTCAAAACCTTAGATTCTATCTTCTCTAAATGGTGCCCCTAAGATTGGTGATATTTATATCCCAAAACTCTCATCACTAGAACTAAGTGGGTAATGGCTAAACATTTACATGTCATATACATCTTAAAGCACATACCATTCCAACGAACCCAAGTCAAACCCCAACATGGCTAGTCACACATTACTGTAGCCTCTCCTTTATTTGTTTTCCCTTTCTAGATTTGGTATTTGATAGGTGTAAATTAGGTTTTAGATATGGTCTTTCAAAGCTCAATAATAATTAGTCTTATGTCTTGTATGATAATGATAGTTACAAAACTAATCAACCCTATGCCCAAGCTTCCCTAAATTCTTAACGGGCATTAGTGGTAAGGGTTACAACTTCCCCTCATTTATAAAATATGCGAGGTACCAAGATAAGGGTCTGCCCAGGTCTAAATAATGCCATTAGACTATTTCAATAGCAAAGACTCTTGAGGTCCTATCACCATTGCACCTATTGTTTTGGAGCTTCCATCATTCTTACCAAAACCTGAGTTTGCAGAACTAATCCTCTCTAAGTACTCGACCTCAACATCAATGGCTATATCCTTAAGAGATTACCAGTCCTTTGATCCTTTCATCTTGTGCCCATCTCTAAAGTAGGGACTAGAATTCTTTATGAATAACCTAATCTAATATGTAGTCTCTGGCTTCCTTTTCATTTCCATCAATCTATTTCTCCACCAGGTAAGGTACTTATGGAAAGCTTCTTCTGGTTTTTGACGCAGTGACTCTAGATCTTTTAGGGTCACTTTTAATCTTATGCTATAGTTATACCATTTCATAAACTCTTCTATTAATAGATCCCAATCCTCTTTGGTTTTATAATCTAACCCATGGTACCAGTCAATGGCAGGGCCTATCAAACTAATGCAAAAATATTCAATCTTCTATTTTTTAGTTAAGGCTATCCCTTTCATGACTAGCATGTATTACTTTATACAAGCAGAAGGGTTAGAAGTTCCAACAAATAGAGGTAGGTCTGGCATTTTAAACTTCTGAGGCAATAACTCATCCCCTTCTAGATCTCTATCTTTAGGGTTCATTCCCCTACGACCTAATAAAACCCATGATAGGGCCTCTATCTTCTCTTCTATCTTTTCCAAAATTGGATCTTCCATTCTAGGTGCTTTGCTTCTCAAGGTTTGAGTAACTGTAGGCTCCACTTCCTATTCAGAGGTGAGGTCTCATCAAGAGCAACACCCTTATCCTTCCTCTACTTGATGGGTAAAATTGTTGGCTCTCTTTATGTAACAAGAGGCACTAAAGGTTGCTATCTAGTAGGCCGTACTAAAGTGGACATCATCTTAGCCATGATGCCCCTTATCCTCTTTTTAAATTTTTCAAGCCTCTCATCTAACACTTGAATACTAAGAGCTCCCATCTATGATGGATCTACCATGACTATAGCTTCTGAGGTTGATTTAAGGATATCAAACAAACTCAGATCTATCTATGATTCTGATTCTGCTTTTGACTATATTGAATGAAGATCTCTAACAAGGTGATCTTTGAGACCTCTGAACCATAAAGGTATTGTTAGACAATATGCCCTAGAGCCCATGTAAAAGGGATGAATTTCATATGTACGAATTTATATTCTTAATAAAAGGCATTATTCATTTATTAATGCTATGTTTAAATACATGAGTTTGTAAATCTTAAATTAATAAATGAAGTCCTTGATATTATAAACACAGTGCAAAGATAATCATGAAAGTGTTCATGATATGAGGTGTCTATTACATGCAAATGTGTTAATATCTAAATATCCCTAGTCATAGAATTAACAAGATAGGACATTGTTAATTCGGACAGACTAGCACATGTTATGCTTCTTGAATGGTTCAAGCAATAGTTCTCATAATTGTGATTATGAAAGATAATCAAAGCTAACATGCGGATGCTTGTTAGATAAACAAGTTCATTGGAGACCTGCATAGAGAATCCTCACATGGATATTAAATCTATGTTAGTGAGGAATCTCTTCATAGCGGTTGTGCAAGTATCCTTAGACTTGAGATCACCAAAGTTATCATAAGTAGCAAGTGGTATATTTTGACTCCATAACTGATTACTTCTAACTGGGAGTGAACATAGTGAGGAGATTGGGTATATCATGACCTACTTGAAGATAGTTAAGTGATTGACAAAGGATTCACCATCCCAGATTTAATAAGGGAAGTTATCTCACATGATTCTATAATTGCGTTGTTTAGAAAATCTCTAGCCAAAGTAATATGCCAAGATGGATAGAGATCCATGGAGGGCATTTACAATGGTTAAATTAATAGAACATACATAATTAGATTTATATGATTTGATAGAAATCCATACTCAGAATCTGATTGAGATAAGAGTAGTGAAAGGAGTAATTGCACGATAACTGTTTCTATGGAAGGGTATAGTCAAACCACTTGACTTTCCTGACATTTGGGTAGTCATGATGCTTAGCTAGAGGCCAATCATGACTTGTATAATGATGTATCAAGAATATCAATAGGGATTGATAAAATGATTTAAAGGAGTTTAAATCATGTGAGTTTTGAATATAACTCACAATTGCACATTATACTGCCAACATGGACAGGAATTCAATAGGTCACAGACATATAGAGAAAAAGGATAAAATGGTAAAATGACAAGGATAATAATATTTGATATTATTATGGGGATAGACAAGTGAATAAGATAATGATTAATTAAAGAGTTTAATTAATTATGATCAAGTAAAATTATTCGCAAAACTTTTGAGAAATGTTCTATAAAATTAGACCTAATTGAAATAACTTATTTCATAATTAATTATTATTAGACTATAAGTGTTATAGGAGTGATATAATAATTAATACATCCATTGAAGGAATTAGAGAGGCCTATAGAAGTGAAGTTGGCGCAGAAACCCTCCAGAAGAAGGGCCACACACCAACTCCAAACAGAAGGCCTTAGAGGCCTATTTCTTAGACCAAAATAAATTAAATATGTTACATAAGTGTTATGGAGCCTAAATATTTAATTTGGTTGGATTTGAAATTCATTTGGGTAATTAAATCCAAGTATATGTATAAAAGGCCTAGTTTGTGGGTTTTGTGAATAGTCTTTTGTAAAAGGGCTTAAATTGGATTTAATTGAGCCCAAATAATTATAAATAATTACAGAAGCTCAATTAATAATTCTCCAGCAATTTTAAAGATTCTAATCCCAATATGAAGTTGGATTTTTAACCTAACTATAAAAATCCAAGTGATGGGGAATTAGGGTTAAGAGTGTGTGAACACTTAAGAAAAGTCTCTTCTCCTTTTCTCTCTACCCTAGCCGCCACTCCCAAAGCTAGATTTTAGGGTTTTTTGCCAGCCATTGTTTTCTACCAATTGTTGGTTCATTCTATCATTCTCTAGTGTGGATTACTCATTGGAGGTATTCTATTTTGGACACTGTGGTTTGCGACAACCCGGTGTCAAGGAAAATCAACTGTACAACAAAAATCAAAGGTAATTTTTCTTATTCTCATTAACATGTATATTGCAAATTCATGGCAAGATCAGACATATTGGTTAAAAATTTTAAATTCCGCTTATGTATGAGATGCATGTAACCGATAATCTCCAACATGGTATCAGAGCCTCGATTTTGCCATGAATATACAATTCTATATTTTTCTGCGGAATAAGTTTTATTTTTGAGTTATTTATTTCATGAACTTTAAAATATCAGATTTGATTGTTCATGAATGCGAAATATTGATTTCTGGATATAAGTGTGATCAAATATATATAACGGAAACAAAAACAATTCTTTTGAGAAAAGGATTTTATGTTTTGCGTGAAGAGCTTTTAATTTTAGGGGCTGTTCTAGATTAATTTTTTATAGATCCATTATAAGATCATTTAGATGATAATTTATATGTTTAATATGTGATATTAATCCATAGGATCAAACAAAATTAAAATCGAACAAGTTTTGCATGAAAACTAGTTTAGTCGAAAAGTTCGATAAATTGGTGTTCTTCGTGTGTTCTTGATATGTTCTTGGTGTGTTCTTATTTAGAACGATTTTTAATCTTCTAAATCTGATATATCTGATATATTAAAATGTTTTTAATTAATTGGATTAATTAAAATGGGCCTTAAATTAATTGGATTAATTTTAATTCATTAAAACCACTTAATGGGCTTAATTATGTTTATGGACTTGGTTTAAATTAGTGAATGACTTGGTGGGCCCAAGGAGATGATTTAAATTAAATATTATAAACAATAATTAAGTTTATTAATGGGTTTTAAGGGCTGGAGTGGGCTTGGCTCATTCAAAAAGGCCCAAATGGTCTAATAGACACAAAACTAGTTTGTGTGTGAACACATTTAGGGTTTAATTTGGTGGGTTTCGGCCTACCCTTTATCTTAAGCCCAAAATTGATTCTTTTAATTATTTAATTTGATTAATTAATTAAAATAATCAAATAATAATTAATTAATAATCAATTGGATTGATCATTAAGGAAAGAACACATGCATGCAAAAAGGTTTCCTAAAATGAAAGTTTCCAAAATGGAAAAAGTTTCCTAATTTGATCACATTATTAAAATAACTCAAAAGTATGTTTCAAGAGTTGAAACAAAGTTAGTAATCCATTACTTTATGCATTAGAAATGCATATAAGGGTGTATAATTGGCATGATGGATAGTTATGGACAAGGCCCAATGTGATTGAGCATTATGCATATTTTGGCCCAATGAGGACTTTCAAGTCCCGACCACTTATTTTTTGTTTGTATTTCTTTTCAAATTGTAATATGTAATTAGATTACTTAGATTAGAATTAGAAATAGAGATGGAGACCACTATCAAGGAGCAAGATGGGCCGAATAGAGATCCAACAAGCTTGAAGATAATGTAATTATTTTTCTTGTTTGAATCGTGCATACTACCTAGGTGTGACCTTTTGATTTCCCTCTTAACTCAGGGAAATCAATGTACTAATGTCTATAACTATACCATATTTGTATGCTTATATTTATGTGATAGATATAGGATGCATACCAATGTATGCCAACCATGTATGATGAGACTTAATTAACTAAAACCCTCAAACAAATACTAAGGTATATAAGCCTTCCATTAATTTGAGGAGAACTAGAGTTCTTTATAGTGTGGGTTGTTGACCACAGTTAAGCTCACATTATAT
Source organism: Excoecaria agallocha (assembly GCA_037975025.1). Lineage (NCBI taxonomy): Eukaryota > Viridiplantae > Streptophyta > Magnoliopsida > Malpighiales > Euphorbiaceae > Excoecaria > Excoecaria agallocha. Next base: position 1,805,036 of record JBBPFJ010000025.1, read on the forward strand.
CGAATATGTTCAAATCTAATTAAATGGGTCATCTTAGCTAGCCCATTAGCTTGTTGACCACAGTCAAGGCTACTGGTTCTAGAGGCAAGATTAGGGAATGCATATATGATATGCATGCATCAAGAGTTGATAACCTAATGATCCAATAGTTGTGTAGAGACACAATTGGTATAAAGATACCTACCTTTCAAGCGTATGGAGTTTGGCTTGTTGACCACAGTCAAGGTCAAATTACATATCAAGGATTGGATATTGGCCCACTAGGAAAACCATTAGGTTTTCTTAGATTATATAGTGAGGGTTATTAATTCGCAATAAAATAGTGGGAGAAAATGGATTAATTAAAGACCTTATTAATGCATACACATATATGAACATACTCTCATAAGTTCTCTTTTTCACATCTAGTTCATCATCATGAGCACATCAAACATTAATATACTATCAATCTTGGATAACAAGCTGGTTGGCAGCAACTATTCTGACTGGATCAGGCAAGTCAGAATTATTCTCAGAGCTGAAAAGATCCATTATGTCTTGGATAAAGATCCACCACCACTTCCATCAGATGATGCCATTGATGAGATCAAAGGCACTTATTGAAAATACATGGAGAATAGTAAAGCGGCAGCATGTCTGATGCTGGGTGCTATGTCCTTGGAGCTTCAGAAGCAACATGAGATGATGGATGCTAGAACCATCATTTTGCATCTTGAGGAGCTTTATTCTTCTCAGGCTAGAACTGAGAAATATGAGATTACTCGAGCTCTATTTAGCTGCAAAATGGTGGAAGGCACTTCAGCTGCTACTCATACATTGAAGATGTATAGGTATATTGAGCATTTGAGTAGACTTGGCTATGTTATGGATAATGATCTATACATAGATTTAATCTTGTACTCGTTGGCTCCAAGTTATGCACCTTTCGTGCTTAACTTCAACATGAACAAGATCCAATTAACCATTCCTGAGTTAATCAACATGCTCAAGATAGCTGATGGATCTTTTAAGAAGGATCCAAAAAGTGTCATGGTTGTCACTTCTGCTAAAGGCAAGAAATAGAAGAAGAAGAAGAAGAAGATAACCAAGGCATAGCCAAAGAATGGTGGGATCTCCAATAAGAAGGTTGCCAAGAAAGAGAATCCCAAAGGAACTTGCTTCCATTGTGGAAAGGATGGTAATTAGAAGCGTAACTACAAGGCCCATCTAGATTCTCTTAAGGAGAAAAAGCAAACTGATGCTTCTACTTCAGGTATTCATATGATTTAAATTAATACTTATTCTATTGCTTCAAAACAATCTTGGGTATTAGATATTGGATGTGGATCTCATTTGTGTAATGATCTACAAGGGCTTAGAAGCTTTAGAAGAGTTGGAAAGGTAGAGATATGTTTGTAGTCAACTACTAGACAAAACATCTCTACAACGATTGTGGGGATTACCATTTATCTCTTCCAAGTGGATTAGTACTGGAATTAAATAATTGTTATTATGTTCCAGCTTTATCCAAGAGTATTATTTCTTTCAGTTGTTTATTGAACGATTATGACATTTCTTTAAAGGACAAGTGTTGGTACATATTTAAGAACAATATGTTTTATGAAAAAGCTATCATTGAGAATGGTATATTTGTTCTTGATTTAAATAAAAAAGTGCATAATGTGGATACCAAGAGAATGAAACATGATAATCTAAATACCTTATATTAATGGAATTGTCGTTTAGGCCATATAAATGAGAAACGCATGACCAAATTACACAAGTCAGGTGATTTGGGATCATTTGATTATGAATCATTTGATACATGCGAATCTTGTTTATTGGAAAAAATGACAAAAACTCCCTTTATTGGTAAAGGAGAAAGAGCTAAAATGGTTTTGGACTTAATACATTCCGATGTATGTGGTCCAATGACTACACATGCCAGAGGAGGTTACTCCTACTTCATAACTTTCATAGATGATTATTCCAGGTTTGGATACATCTATCTAATGAAATATAAATCAGAAGCATTTGAAAAGTTTAAAGAATTCAGAAATGAAGTAGAGAAACAACTTGGCAAACTTAAGCCAAGAATTTCAGGATTATTTTAGAGATAATGGGATTTTATCTCAATGGACTCCACCATATACACCACAACACAATGGTGTATCTAAAAGGAGAAATCGAACACTATTAGATATGGTTCGATCAATGATGAGCCAGGCAGACTTGCCTAAGTCCTTTTGGGGATATGCACTAGAAACTGTTATTTATGTGTTGAATAGAGTTCCTAGTAAATCGGTTGATGTTACTCCATATGAGATGTGGAATAACAAGAAACCCACGCTTTCCCATATGAAAGTATGGGGTTGTCTTGCTTATGTGAAGAGGACAATGTCAGACAAACTAGATGTTAAGTCTAACAAATGTTTATTTGTGGGATATCCAAAAGAAACGTTTAGATATTATTTCTATCATCCCTTAGAACAAAAGGTATTTGTTTTGAGACATGTTGTCTTCTTGGAAAAAGAATTTCTCCTACAAGAGGACAGTGGGAGTAAAATTGAACTTGGTGAAGTTCAAGACCCACAAATAGAAGAAGATCAACCGATTGAACCCGAAACTGAATTTCATAATGATGAGATTGTAGTTGGACCTGATTATACACAAAATCCTAGAAGATCTACTAGGATGTGTTCTATCCCTGTGAGATATGGATTTCACATTGATTCGGATAGAGGCGTATCTGTAGTAGAGGACAATGAGCCTACAAGCTATCAAGAAGTTTTGAACATTTCAGAATGTGATTTATGGCTTAAGGCTATGCAGTCTGAAAATGGACTCCATGTATGAGAATAAAGTTTAGACTTTGACTCAACCACCTTAAGGGATAAAACCCATAGGGTGCAAATGGGTCTTCAAAAAGAAGAACGACATGAAAGGTAATATAGTTACCTATAAAGCTCGCTTAGTAGCAAAGCGCTATCATCAAAAAGAAGGTATTGACTATGACAAAACCTTTTCTCCTGTAGCGATGCTTAAGTCTATAAGAATACTTTTAGCCATTACAGCTCATTATGATTATGAGATTTGGCAAATGGATGTGAAGACATGTTTACTAAATGGAAATCTGACTGAGGATGTGTATATGACAAAACCAAAAGGGTTCACATCAGGAAATGGCGAAAAGGTATGCAAGCTTTAAAGATCCATTTATGTATTGAAGCAAGCCTCTAGGAGCTGGAACATACGATTCAATAAGACAATCAAAGAGTTTGGTTTCTCACAGAATGAAGATGAACCTTGTGTGTATAAAAGGGTCAGTGAGAGTGCAATTGTCTTCCTAGTTCTATATGTGGATGACATATTGATCATGGGAAATGACATTTCTCTTCTCCAATTTGTTAAAATATGGTTATCCAAGCAATTCTCCATGAAAGACCTTGGAGAAGCATCCTATATTTTGGGAATAAGGATCTATAGAGAGAGATCCAATAGGTTGCTAGGTCTTTCTTAAAGTATATATATAGATAAAGTATTGAAGAGGTTTAATACGGATCTCTCTAAGAAAGGGTTTATACCCATGGTGAATGGGAAACACCTTTCTAAGTCTGTGTCCGTAGACACTAGAGGATAGAGAGAGCATGAATAGAATACCATATGCATCTACAATTGGTTCTATCATGTATGCTATGTTATGTACACGTCCAGATGTAGTATTTGCTTTGAGTGTCACAAGCAGATTCCAATCCAATTTTGGAGAGGAACACTGGGCAGCTGTCAAGAATATCCTTAAGTACTTAAAAAGGACTAAGGATATATTCTTGGTATATGGAGAGGGCAGTTTGGAAGTAAATGGGTATACAGATGCCAGCTTTCGATCTGACAAAGATGATTGTAAACTACAGTATGGTTATGTGTTCATAATTGGAGGAGGAGCAGTTAGTTGGAAGAGTTCCAAACAAGAAACAACTGCTGATTCCACGATAGAAGCTGAGTACATTACTGCTTCGGAAGCAGTCAAAAAAGCAGTCTGGATCAAAAAGTTCATATCTGAACTAGGAGTGGTGCCTAGCATTGTTGATCCGATTCCTTTATATTGTGACAACAATGGAGCCATTGCACAAGCAAAGGAACCACGGTCTCATTAGCGATCCAAATATGTTCTCAGATGCTACCATCTCATAAAGGAAATAGTAGCTAGAAATGATGTGAAAATAGAAAGGGTCCCTAAAGATGATATAATGTGGCGGATCCCCTCACTAAAGCACTTTCCTAGATAAAGCACGATGACCATATAAATAGCATGGGTCTGAGACATATGAGTGATTGGCTCTAGTGCAAGTGGGAGATTGTTAGAGATTATGCCCTAGAGCCCATGTAAAAGGGATGAATTTCATATGTATGAATTTATTTATTAATAAAAGGCATTATTCATTCATTAATGCTATGTTTAAATACATGAGTTTGTAAATCTTAAATTAATAAATGAAGTCCTTGATATTATAAACACAGTGCAAAGATAATCATGAAAGTGTTCATGATATGAGGTGTCTATTGCATGCAAATGTGTTAATATCTAAATATCCCTAGTCATAAAATTAACAAGATAGGACATTATTAATTCGGACAGACTAGCACATGTTATGCTTCTTGAATGGTTCAAGCAGTGGTTCTCATAACTGTGATTATGGAAGATAATCAAAGCTAACATGTGAATGCTTGTTAGATAAACAAGTTCATTGGAGACCTGCATAGAGAATCCTCACATGGATATTAAATCTATGTTAGTGAGGAATCTCTTCATAGCGGTTGTGCAAGTATCCTTAGACTTGAGTCACCAAAGTTATCATAAGTAGCAAGTGGTATATTTTGACTCCATAACTGATTACTTCCAACTGGGAGTGAACATAGTTAGGAGATTGGGTATATCTTGACCTACTTGAAGATAGTTGAGTGATTGACAAAGGATTCACCATCCCAGATTTAATAAGGGAAGTTATCTCGCATGATTCTATAATTGCCTTGTTCAGAAAATCTCTGGCCAAAGTAATATGCCAATTTGATAGAGATCCATGGAAGGCATTTTGGGAATAATGGTTAAATTAAAAGAACATACATAATTAGATTTATATGAGTTGACAGAAATCCATGCTCAGAATCTAATTGAGATAAGAGTGGTGAAAGGAGTAATTGCACGGTAACTGTTTCTATGGAAGGGTATAGTCAAACCACTTGACTTTCCTAATATTTGGGTAGTTATGATGCCTAGCTAGAGTCCAATCATGACTTGTATAATGATGTATCAAGAATATCAATAGGGATTGATAAAATGATTTAAAGGAGTTTAAATCATGTGAGTTTTGAATAAAACTCACAATTGCATATTATACTGCCAACATGGACAGGAATCCAATAAGTCACACACATATAGAGAAAAAGGATAAAATGGTAAAATGACAAGGATAATAATATTTGATATTATTATAGGGATAGAGAAGTGAATAAGATAATGATTAATTAAAAAGTTTAATTAATTATGATCAAGTAAAATTGTTCGCGAAACTTTTGAGAAATATTTTGTAAAATTGGATCTAATTGAAATAACGTATTTCATAATTAATTATTATTGGACTATAAGTGTTATAAGTCTGATATAATAATTAATAGATCCATTGGAGGAATTACAGAGGCCCAGAGAAGTGAAGTTGGCGCAGAAACCCTCCAAAAGAAGGGCCACACGCCAACTCCAAACAGAAGGCCTTAGAGGCCTATTTCTTGGACCAAAATAAATTAAATATGTTACATAAGTTTTATGGAGCCTACATATTTAATTTGGTTGGATTTGGAATTCATTTGGGTAATTAAATCCAAGTAATGTACAAAGGGCCTAGTTTATGGGTTTTGTGCATAGTCTTTTGTGAAAGGGCTTAAATTGGATTTAATTGAACCCAAATAATTATAAATAATTTTAGAAGCCCAATTAATAATTCTCCAGCAATTTTAAAGAGCCCAATCCTATTATCAAGTTGGATTTTTAACCTAATTATAAAAATCCAAGTGATGGGGAATTAGGGTTAAGAGTGATGGAATATGACATGGTATGAATATCATGATGGCACAGTGGAAAACAAAAATTTTTATCATACATACCATACATATCCAAAGCTAGAAACGAAACATGCAATTTTAGGGTTGTAGTACTTACAACTTTTGATGCCTTTTAATATTGAATTAGGTGATGGCCAGCAACTAAGATGACTTTGTCCGCCTTAGATCTCGATCACCAATGCCAAGGAACAGCCTTTTATGCCACTCCCTCTATTCTCACACACACACTTGCACCGACGGATTAAAATCGAGATTGCTAGCTCTCTTTTTCGGTATTGTGTATTGGTTATAGTTTGAAGCTACAAAATTTGATTTTGTACTTCTCTTAGGTTGCTATTACTACCCAAGAACACAAGAGAATGAGGAACTATCCTTTCTCCTTGTGAAAAATTGGGCCAAAAGAATTGAGAGAGAGAGAGAGAGAGTTCACGCCAAAAGCAAGGAAATTAGGGTTTTACTTTGTTTTCACGCCAACTTCTCCTTGTTCAATTAGGGTTTTATTTCTTTTAATATATATGCTTATCCTTTGGCAAGTCTTTGATCTAAATTCAACTATCCTAAGATAATTAATTCATACTCTATCACTTCCTAAAGATAAGTAATATATTTTGAATTAAACTCCTTTGAATTTAAATTCAAATTTGAAATAAAACATAAGACATTTAATTAAATGAAAACACTTAATATAAATAATAAACATGTGCCGAAATTCCTTGATTTCCCTCTTGGAATTTCGGCCACTTCATCAATTATATAAGTGATTTAATTTAATCTAAATTCCTTTAGGCTTTAATACTCAATTAACTTAATTAATGTAACATAATTAATTAATTAAAATTAAACCTTGTGTGCTGAATTTCTCTCTCTCATGGACCAAAGCCGAATAGCAATTTTATAACCCATTACATACATTAATTTGACTTTAATTAAAAGTCCAAATTAATGCCCAATACTTAATTTAAGTATTTTAAGCCCAATGCTTTGTGTGCGATCCTATAGGTCCATTTAATTTTGGCAATGAATTAATAAATTAATTCGAAGGCTATATATATTCTCTAGCAAGATATTATAGCATTCCAAATTAAATGAAAATGCATATGGCATTTAGTGACCTAATGCAATTTTGCATAGTCCCTTACCTATAAATATCAGAATTAATATAAGGCATGGAACTAGTCATCCTTATATATAATAATTCCTTTTTTGATATTCCAGTGACACTGAACTCTCAGATAAATAATGATTACTCATTATTTCATCTCGGTATGGTCATACACTTCTCAGTTCACTGATCAAGTGGCCGATGATATTTTCTCTCTTATGGAGAGGGGTAATCCCTTCACTTCTCTCATGCTCTCTAACATGAATTAGTGCATACCCAATCATACCCGTACTTGTCACTCTGTTACGAGCACGTTAGGTGTATGTCAAAGTACACAGTAATTCATAAAGAGTTTCATAGAGATTTCAGGTCTAAGAACTCCGATACAAAACTTGCATATGAGAAACACTTATGACTTGTACCATGTAGTGTTCTCATGAGCAGATCGTATCCAGATACCATGTTCTTTAACATGTATCTATGATCTCTGATTGACACCCTTGTCCTAATGATCCGTAAGATAGAACTCATAAAATCAGAGAGAGCATACTAGTCTTAATTCATTGTTATTCCCATAACAATGACTGACTAGGGATATTTAGAATGATGTCTCATTTGTTTCAAGGTCTTACAACCATGTGCCTCACACATGATAACTTAAACTAAAACAACACTCTTGGATAGTTTTATCAATTGATATGCATAGGAATACAAAGGATAAAACAAATGCCTCATTTTATTAATTCAAAGTGTTTTATTACAATGCATTGGGGCTAGGGCTTACACTAACAATCTCCCACTAGCACTAGTCCCAATTCGGCATAGCCCTAAGACCGAACGCTCTCAGATGAGCTTCGTGCAGATTTGGACGCAATTGTTTCGTCAAAGAATCTGCTACATTGTCTTCACTTGCTATCTTGCTAACCTTGACGTCCCCACGATCAATGATTTCTCTGATTAGGTGGTACCTCCTGAGTATGTGTTTGGATTTCTGGTGTGACCGGGGCTCCTTGGCCTGTGCTATGGCCCCGTTATTGTCACAGAAAATTTCTAATGGATCTAGGATGCTTGGGACCACTCCTAATCTAGTAATGAAATTTTTAATCCAAACAGCCTCTTTTGCAGCCTCACTTGCTGCAATATACTCAGATTCTGTAGTTGAGTCGGCAACGGTTTCTTGCTTTGAGCTTCTCCAGCTGACAGCACCACCGTTCAAAATAAAAACAAACCCAAATTGCGATCTAGAATCCTGAGTGCTGGTCTGAAAAGCAGCATCGGCATAACCTTGAATGACGAGCTCTTCTTGACCACCATACACCAAGAAGTGATCCTTAGTCCTTCGCAGGTACTTTAGAATCCCTTTTACAGCAGACCAGTGCTTCTCACCAGGGTCTTGCTGAAACCTACTGGTTATACTCAGTGCATGAGCAACATCCAATCTAGTACATAACATAGCGTACATGATAGATCCAATAGCAGATGCATATGGGATTCTTCTCATGTTGTTCCTTTCCTCTTTGGTTTTAGGATACTGTTCTTTAGTCAAAGAAACTCCCAAAGCCAAAGGTATGTACCCTTTCTTTGAGTCTCCCATACTAAAACGCTTTAGTACTTTGTCTATGTACTTTTCTTGACTTAGTCCCAAGAGCCGATTCGATCTATCTCTATAGATTCGAATACCAAGTATTGTCTCGGCTTCACCTAAGTCTTTCATTGAGAAACATTTTCCCAACCATTGCTTAACCTTTTGCAATGTTGGAATATCATTCCCAATGAGAAGGATGTCGTCCACATATAGGACCAAAAAATACTACTATGCTCCCACTAACCTTCTTGTACACACAAGGCTCATCTTCGTTCTTGATGAAGTCAAATTCTTTGACTGCCTCATCAAAATGAAGATTCCAACTTTGGGATGCTTGCTTTAATCCATAAATGGATTTTTGAAGCTTGCAAACCTTCTTAGGATGCTTGGGATTGACAAAACCTTCAGGCTGTGTCATATACACATCCTCAAGTAAATTTTCGTTGAGGAAAGCAGTTTTGACATCCATTTGCCATATATCATAATCATGATATGCAGCTATGGCAAGCAAGATCCTAATGGACTTGAGCATGACTACAGGTGAAAAGGTCTCGTCATAGTCTACACCATGAGTTTGTCGAAAACCTTTTGCTACTAGTCTACCTTTGTAGGTCTTATCAGCTTTGAGTTTGAATAGCCACTTGCATTCAATTACCTTAGCACCTTCCGGTGGATCAACCAAGGTCCAAACCTGGTTATCGTACATTGATTGCATCTCGAATTTCATGGCTTCAAGCCAATTTTCTGAGTCTGGGCTCTCAATAGCTTCTCGGTAGGTAGTAGGATCCTCACGATCTACTAACTCAATAGTGTCACTGTCAGTGATTAGAAATCCATATCTCTCAATCTCCTGACATACCCTACCGGACCTTCTATGTTCTTGTGTAATGGGTTCTTGTTCCACAACTGGTTGTGAACTTGATCCCATTTCCAAACCATCCTCTATAGGAGTTTGTGGTGCTTGAATTTCTCCAAGTTCTACTTTACTCCCATTGTCTTTCTTGAGAAGGAACTCCTTTTCCAAGAAAACAGCCTTGCGAGCAACAAATACTTTGTTCTCGGCTTGTGAGTAAAAGTAGTATCCCTTTGTTTCTTTAGGATAACCCACAAACAAGCAGACAGTGGATTTGGACTCTAGTTTGTCGGATGTTAATTTCTTAACATGTGCTTCACAGGCCCAAATCCTGAGAAAAGACATATTGGGTTCTTTCCCAGTCCATACCTCGTATGGTGTCTTCTCAACTGCTTTAGTTGGAGTACGGTTCAATAGAAACGCAGCAGTTTCTAATGCATAACCCCAAAAAGAGATAGGAAGATTAGCATGACTCATCATAGTTCGAACCATGTCCAACAGAGTTTGATTTCTCCTTTCGGACACACCAATCCATTGAGGTGTTCAAGGAGGAGTGAGCTGTGAAATAATACCACACTCTTTAAGATGATTGTCAAACTCTTGGCTTAAGTATTCGCCACCTCGATCTGATCGAATGGCTTTTATACTTTTGCCAAGCTGGTTTTCTACTTCGTTCTTAAACTCTTTGAATTTCTCAAAAGTTTCAGACTTGTACTTCATAAGATAGACATAGCCATATCTACTGAAGTCATCTGTGAATGTCACAAAGTAGCTAAAACCACCTCTGGCATGCGTACTTAAAGGTCCACATACATCGGTATGTATTAGTTCCAATAAGCCATTAGTCCTTTCACCTTTTTTATTAAAAGGCTCTTTGTCATTTTTCCATGCAAACATGTCTCGCATGTGTCATAAGACTCTAAGTCAAATGACCCAAGCACTCCAGTTTTGTAGAGTCTTGAAATGCGTTTTTCGTTTACATGTCCTAAATGACAATGCCAAAAGTAAGTAGGGTTCAATTCATTTGATTTAACCCTCTTTGTATTAATGTTGTATATTGACTCTTTGTTTTGTAAATCAAGGATATAAAGGCCATTTTGCAACATGGCATTGCCATAAGAAATGCCTTGGCGACGAATATGAGCATTGCCATTTTTAATAACAAAATCAAATTCATCATTATCCAAACATGAAACTGAAATAATGTTTCTGCTCATAGCATGCACAGAATAACAATTATTCAAAACAATATAAAGTTCGGAAGGTAAAGTGAGGTGATAGTCGCCTATCTCCATGGCAGCAACTCGTGCTCCATTCCCCACTCGGAGGTCCACTTCATTCTTCCCAAGTAATCGCCTATTTCTTAGCCCCTGCACATTTGAACAAATGTGAGAACCACAATCGGTATCCAATACCCAAGTGGTAGAAATAGAAAGGTTAATTTCAACAACAAAAATACCAGAACTGGACGCCTTGGCTCCATTCTTCTTTTGTTCTTCCTTGAAGAGAGCGCAATTCTTCCTCCAATGCCCTATCTTGTTGCAATGGAAGCAAGTGCTCTCACTCTCTTTGAGTTTTGGCGCCTTGGGCTTGGATTGGGCTTGAGGTACACTCCCAACTGACTTGGGTTTTCCCTTTCCCTTTCCCTTTCCCTTAGCGGGTCCCTTCTTAATTCCCTTTTGAACCATTAATACGGGATTGGTCTTTCGAATGTTCTCTTCAGCATTCTTAAGCATCCCATGAAGCTTGGTGACTGACTTGTTCATTGCATGCATGTTATAATTCATCACAAATGGATCATAAGCAGCAGGCAATGATCCTAAGATCAAGTCAGTGGCCAATTCCTTTGGCACTAGTACCTCAAGCTTCTCAAGAGTATCAAGATACCCTTTCATCTTGAGTACATGGGTACTAACAGGAGTACCCTCAGCCATCTTGCAAGAAATTAAGGCCTTTGTTGTCACGAACCTCTCGTGATGAGCTTGCTCTTGGAACATCTCCTTGAGGTGCACCATGATTGCATAAGCCTCTTGGTCCATAAATTGCTTTTGCAAGTCAAGCACCATAATGGCCAGCATTAGACAGGTCACATCGTTGGAGTCGCTCTTCTTGGTCTCAAAAGTTTCCTTTTGAACCGCAGAGGCGTTCCTTCCTGGTTCTTCAGGCAAGGGTGCATCCAAAACATACGACTTTTTCTCTTGCTTAAGAACTATTCTTAAGTTTCGAGACCAGTCTATGAAATTGGTGCCATTCAATTTGTCCTTTTCAAGGACTGATCACAATGAGAAATTATTGTTTGAAGATGCCATTTTCAATCTACAATAAAATTTAGCAAGATTAAATGAGGTCTTATTTATGATCCCACAAACCGAATTAATATCCCTTTAAATAATTCGCGTTAGTGATTTAATGTGGGACAAAATCCACTTTTCACAACAACTTATTAGTCAAGCTGAGCTTGTACACCTAACAAGTTAAGTTACTTAGGTAGGAAAACTCCAATCATGTCTCGCACATGACTCTTGGATCAAATGGGCTAACATTTTAAGATGTTATAGAACAACCCATTTATTAGTTGCCTAGGTCCAGGCATCCCATTCCATGATAAGTCCAACCTACATTCACAACCCATGCCTCACAAAGATAATCGGGCACATCTAGGACTCCTAGTCTACGTGACCGATGATCGATGCCTTGACATGTTTTGAATTAGGAAGGCAACTTTGTGACTTACTATTTTAGGGATTCATTTTATTACGGCTTACATGGCATACGCTTTGTCATCCATACATAGCATGCATATATAAATAATTGCATAAAGTAAAGCGTGACAAACATGGGCCCAAAAACCTACAACTAAGATTCTATACTATTACATAAGAATCTTCGAGTTGGGCTTCTCCACTCCGGTGGGCTTCGTCTTGATTTACAAAGTCTTCAAGTATATTCTATTCTAAGAAATAAATGAAAAACTTTTACAACAAAATATAATGGCTCGCAGGCCATATTTAATTACAAAACCCAGGGCCCATGAATGCACCATGCATATCCATTCATCACACCAAATTAGCAAATAAATATACATAGCATTCATGGATAAAACAAAGTCCAGTTTTAATTAATTTAGCCAAGCCCATTAATGGAAATTATGTACTTGAACCTTTAAGAGAAGACCTTGTGATGTGCCTGGGCTGAAGCCCAATGGACTAAATCCTCTTATTGAATAAGTTCTCTTAAAAGCCCAAAACACAAACTAGTTAGATTTGTGCTATAAATCAACTCTAGTATAATTTCCAATTTTGCCATTTTTAATTTTATGTCATACAGCCCATAAACATTAAAAATGCATATAATATGTGCTAACATGAATTAAAATATAAAATCATGAAGAACACATATATGGTACACAGCATTCATGCAAAAACAAACAAACAACAAAAACTAGTTGTTTAATGCTTATGTAATGCCATAAAATGCACAAACATTTAAATCAATTTTATGAGTCATTTAATATTCTAAATAAGTCCATAAATATTGATTTAATATTCTGTAAAAATCTGATCTAAATGTGTTTTTACCATTTTAATCAAAACAAAACAAACAATCTTAATTAAACATGTAACAAACACAAACTAGTCATAGTTTTAAGTGATTTTAAAATTAATCAATCAAATTGTCATGGACCAGAATTAAAACCAAATTTAAAATATGTCCAGACCTGATATTAATCTTTAAAAATCACTTACAAACATGACAAAAACATTTTTACATTTAATTTTGAAAACTAGTTGTTAAAATAGCAATTTTCATGCCAACAAGCACCTAGTTTCATAATTAACATGTACCATCAGGTATAAATAATTAAATCCGACCATTACCAGCCTTAATAACATCTAAGGACAGTATATTAACATTTCATATTAATTATAATACCTATCTAATCAATTAAAATCATTTTTACATCAAAACAATGCAAAAAACTCAAAACAGAAAATTTCAGATTTGCATGTTTTCATAATGACGATTTTTAATTAATTTTTTCATGCATCTAAAGCACTAAAATAAGCATGTTTAGGCTCTGATACCACTGATGGAATATGACATGGTACGAATATCATGATGGCACAGCGGAAAACAAAAATTTTTATCATACATACCATACATATCCAAAGCTAGAAACGAAACATGCAATTTTAGGGTTGTAGTACTTACAACTTTTGATGCCTTTTAATGTTGAATTAGGTGATGGACAGCAACTAAGATGACTTTGTCCACCTTAGATCTCGATCACCAATGCCAAGGAACAGCCTTTTACGCCACTCCCTCTATTCTCACACACACACTTGCACCGACGGCTTAAAATCGAGATTGCTAGCTCTCTTTTTCGGTATTGTGTAATGGTTATAGTTTGAAGCTACAAAATTTGATTTTGTACTTCTCTTAGGTTGCTATTACTACCCAAGAACACAAGAGAATGAGGAACTATCCTTTCTCCTTGTGAAAAATTGGGCCAAAAGAATTGAGAGAGAGAGAGAGAGAGTTCACGCCAAAAGCAAGGAAATTAGGGTTTTACTTTGTTTTCACGCCAACTTCTCCTTGTTCAATTAGGGTTTTATTTCTTTTAATATATATGCTTATCCTTTGGCAAGTCTTTGATCTGAATTCAACTATCCTAAGATAATTAATTCAAACTCTATCACTTCCTAAAGATAAGTAATATATTTTGAATTAAACTCCTTTGAATTTAAATTCAAATTTGAAATAAAACATAAGACATTTAATTAAATGAAAACACTTAATATAAATAATAAACATGTGCCGAAATTCCTTGATTTCCCTCTTGGAATTTCGGCCACTTCATCAATTATATAAGTGATTTAATTTAATCTAAATTCCTTTAGGCTTTAATACTCAATTAACTTAATTAATGTAACATAATTAATTAATTGAAATTAAACCTTGTGGGCTGAATTTCTCTCTCTCATGGACCAAAGCCGAATAGCAATTTTATAACCCATTACATACATTAATTTGACTTTAATTAAAAGCCCAAATTAATGCCCAATACTTAATTTAAGTATTTTAAGCCCAATGCTTTGTGTGCGATCCTATAGGTCCATTTAATTTTGGCAATGAATTAATAAATTAATTCGAAGGCTATATATATTCTCTAGCAAGATATTATAGCATTCCAAATTAAATGAAAATGCATATGGCATTTAGTGACCTAATGCAATTTTGCATAGTCCCTTACCCATAAATATCAGAATTAATATAAGGCATGGAACTAGTCATCCTTATATATATTAATTCCTTTTTTGATATTCCAGTGACACTGAACTCTCAGATAAATAATGATTACTCATTATTTCATCTCGGTATGGCCATACACTTCTCAGTTCACTGATCAAGTGGCCAATGATATTTTCTCTCTTATTGAGAGGGGTAATCCCTTCACTTCTCTCATTCTCTCTAACATGAATTAGTGCATACCCAATCATACCCGTACTTGTCACTCTGTTACAAGCACGTTAGGTGTATGTCAAAGTACACAGTAATTCATAAAGAGTTTCATAGAGATTTCAGGTCTAAGAACTCCGATACAAAACTTGCATATGAGAAACACTTATGACTTGTACCATATAGTGTTCTCATGAGCGGATCGTATCCAGATACCATGTTCTTTAACATGTATCTATGATCTCTGATTGACACCCTTGTCCTAATGATCCGTAAGATAGAACTCATAAAGTCAGAGAGAGCATACTAGTCTTAATTCATTGTTATTCCCATAACAATGACTGACTAGGGATATTTAGAATGATGTCTCATTTGTTTCAAGGTCTTACAACCATGTGCCTCACACATGATAACTTAAACCGAAACAACATTCTTGGATAGTTTTATCAATTGATATGCACAGGAATACAAAGGATAAAACAAATGCCTCATTTTATTAATTCAAAGTGCTTTATTACAATGCATTGGGGCTAGGGCTTACACTAACAAAGAGTAGGTGAACATTTATGAAAAGTCTCTTCCCCTTTTCTCTCTACCCTAGCTGCCACTCCCAAAGCTAGCTTCTAGGTTTTTAGGATAGCTCTTGTTTTCTACCAATTGTTGGTTCATTCTATCATTCTCTAGTGTGGATTACTCATTGGAGGTGTTCGATTTTGGACACTGTGGTTTGCAACAACTCAGTGTGAAGGAAAATCAACTATACAACAAAAATCAAAGGTGATTTTTCTTATTCTCATTAATATGTATATTGTAAATGCATGGCAAGATCAGACATATTGGTTAAAAATTTTAAATTTTGCTTATATATGAGATGCATGTAACCGATAATCTCCAACAGGTATGCAATCTAGAATGGCTGAAAAAGGTCAAAAAGTAAAAGTGATGCATGATACACAAACATGCTAAACATATGATACATGGCAGACGTGTGATGCATGAATATGAATACATTATGATGTATGGCACATAAATAACGTATACATAATTTCATGTTAAAAACGATTAGCTTGTGTTTTACAATATTGCATTAATTATCATTATTTCTTTTCACATAAAATGCAATGCCTGCACACGCATAATCATGTAAACAAAACATACACATATTTTAGATTATTATTATTAATTTATAATTTACAATTACCTTAATATTGTGGATTATTATTGTATTATTGTTAATTTACAATTGATTGGAAATGCATATGTGTGTGTGTGTATGCAACATGGATAACCATATGTAGAAGAAAGAAAATAAATGCTTTTAACCTTATTACTCCTACACAGGAGGTCTTACGATTTCTTAGGTTGGATTAGCTCATAGGTTAACAGGGAACCCAATGAACACGTATGGTGCACGGTAAAAATCGGCAGCTTAACCTCTCTTTATTTAAAGTGCATGCGAATGAATTTTGATGATTGTTTATTTGAATATTCCAAATAAATTGAAATGCACCCACCGGGGTATGAAAGCCTTTAGTGAGTAGACATCTAAGATTATTGGGATTTATTCAATACATAAAAGTCCACATCACAAATAAGATATTATGATACATACCTCTTAGTAGAAGTATCTATGCCATTACATGGCCTTTAGTCTGGTGATATAGCTTTAGGCTACCCAAGCATGGTCCCTACCGATTGGACTAGCATATCACGAGCATGATGATGGATCGAGTCACCATTTAATATACCAAAAGGTAGGAGACTTAGGTTGGTGGTCCTCCTTAACGCTATCCTACATTGAGTGAACGTAGGGTCATACTTTGGGAATGTACCGAGGCTAAAAAAGGGATGCCTAACCTAATTTTAAGGCTCTAGTATGAATGCAATGCATTTTATTTTGAAAAGAGATAAAATATATTAATCATTAAACTTATTTATATTAAATCAACCAAATGTGCTTTTAAAGAAAAACCTCATAGACCCTAGTGGAGACGCCTTTGTAACATGCATCGAATCCTATAGGCATCTGGCTTGCTCTTAAAAGCCCACTTTTAGGGCTTTAGATTAGATAAAGGTTAATTTAACTTGTGAAGGCCAATCGCTTTGCAATGAATATGGATTTAACCCAATCCACGATGCCTCAAGCCTTAACAAGGCATGAGACAATAGCTCAGGGTATCTCCATTTATTATTGGTGATCAACCTATAGAGGAATCTACTGAGCACCACAAGGCAGGTATCATAGAGTTGCCACCTAATAAAACATTAGATAAGGAGTCCTAATCTTTTGAAAGCAAAACCAGAGAGACTTTGGACTTCACTCCTATTTATACCTTTGGTTAATGTCATAAATGAGTTTAATAATTAATTTATACCATCTTTTTTCTCAAGCGAGACATTATGCATAGAAAAAATAAAGGTGCACTCAAGCACGTTGAAAACTGTAAAGCATGCATATGAAAGCTGTAAAGAAAAGTATGGAAAGCATTCAATAGTAAAGAATAAATGTAAAGATAAAATCATACACAAATTGAGGAATTAATTGAGTTTATTTGAATAAGTACATTGATCCCCACATGCATGTTTACAAAAGGTAGCATTTTAGGTGTATTAATGAAAAGAGGAATATTGGTTCTCCCATGACTTTAAAAATAATCGCATTCACTATTTAAATTTAAGATAGAAAATAATTTGACGTATTTTTATATCATCATTCAAAAGAATCAATATTTCACAATAAATAAAGGTAAGAAAAAAATAATAATACAAGTAAAACATGCATAAATCGGGATATTGATTAATTTGGAAACTTTGGTTCTCTCATACATATTTATCAAATTCTTTTATGTGAGTTTTGAAATAAATAGAACATTGGTCCATTTTATAAGAAAAAACCTAATTAATTAAGTACAAATATTTTGGTGTCATTTTTAAATTAAAACATGTAAAAAATAATTTTTTACTAGCTATTGCATATTTGCAGGAAGTAAAAGGGAAATTAAATACAGGTCCAAAATAATATAAATAGGAAAATAAAGGAAATCCTAAGCTAACCGCTTTGGCTTTCCAACTCGATCCTAGATAGGAGCAAAAATATTAAAATATGGCATGGAAAATAAGATAATTGGTCAGTAATAAATTAAATGCTAAATCAAATATAATAATTAAATATATAAAATGAATTGATAAATTAAATAAGCATAATAATAATATAATGAAATAGTGATAACAATAATATTAAAAGCATTAATGATAATATTGATAATAATTATTATTATAAATATTGTCATTAAAAATAAAAATAAAAATATAACTTGAATTAAATAAATTAAATATTATACAAATATACAAATAAGCTATTTGATAATTAAATCACAAATATTAATTAGTTGAACTAATTAAATGAACTTAAATAAAATAACATAAATAAACATTAATCAATAATTAAAATATATTATAAGAAAAAGAATAAATTGGCATAATCAATTTGTCACACATATTAATTAATTAAGTTAATTAATAAATGCAAATATAAAATGTAATATTCATAAAGATATTAATATTGGAAGAATATTAGCAATTAATATCAGTAGTTAAACAATAAAAGGAAAATATTAATATTAACATTAAGCCAAAAACAATGAAAAAAGAAATAATAATATAAAATAATAAAATTATATATATATATATATATATATATATATATATATATATATGAAATGGTGAAGGAAGAAACCAAAAGGCCAAAGAACAAATGACACACATGAGAAAAGATAAAAAAAAAACCAAAGTGGTGCAAGTCGAGTGAGTGACGGAGGGGAGGTGGCGTGATTAGGACCTTTAGTGATTGGAGTTTTTAACTGCCATCATAAACTCCTGTTGCTATAGGTCCACAGCATCGACAAAAGAAATTTAAAGGAAAAACTCTTTAGCGATGAGAACAATCGAGGGTAACTAAAGGACCTAGCAAAACAAAATCCGAATGAACTAAGGAAAAAACCATTTTTTTGACCCAAAAATCCTTAAATAACATATAACAAAAAATTACTAATTAAAATATATCATAAAAAGGATAATCAAATAAATAAATAATTCAATTAAACTAATATAATTAACAAATTAATAATAAAACCAATTAATTAGTAAATAATCTAATATATTAAACAAATAATTTACATAATAACATAAAATGCTTAAACAATAATTAATATAACTAAGATTAATTAACAAATTAAAAAAATTAATTTATCAAATAAAATAATAAATTCACATAATTAAATTAATAAATTACCAATTAATTAGTAAATAGCCCAATATATTAAGCTAATTAACAAATTAATATAATGAACAAATAATTAACAAAATTAATAAAATATTAAAATTAACTTACTAAATACTCACCAAATTATATGACAAAGCAATTAATCAATTATAATAAATTAATTGACAAAACTAGTTAGCAAATTTACAATTAATTGACAATTAACCACAAATAAGACAAATTAGCAATATATTAGAGTAGATCTACAAAATTGACAAGAGAATAAACTAAAAATATTAATTATATAATTAATTAAAATTAAATATTAAATTTATGGGCTTTTAAGGGTTCGAGAATATTACCTTCAGTTCAATTCCATTATAGGATGAGGATTCGATGCTATGTGGCTTTTTGCCTATTTTTTGGAATTTTTTTAAGTTAAAAAGCTTTACTTTTAATGGAAAATGAGGAAGAAAAAGGAAAAAGATGAGGATTAAAGAGGTGAGAAAATGGGATTAGGCTTTTGGTGGTTCAAAAACCAAAACTAAATTCTAAAGGGAAATATTTTTTCCCGATTTTCCCCCATGTTTCTAATTGTAAAATGTAGTTTTGGAGTGAGTTAAGGACCTGGTCCATGAGTCACTCCTAGATCTATTGAATTTGACTCTGGCTTCTTTTTCTCAGCCAACTAATCTTTAACTCGAAACAGTTTACCATTTTTACGCCTGAAAAAGCCATTTTTTCTATAAAGTGTCTTATAGACATTTGTTCCCCTATGTCTTTGATTTCAAATGAATCAAAAATCACTCAATTTAAAATTATATATTAGGATTTACAGCCAAAATACTGACGACTACTCCTAGAAAATTTCCAAGGATAAAATTGGTATTTTAACTTTGGAAAATTACTAGAAATAATGGTTTGGAATTATGTCAGGGTCCCTTCATTAATTTTGTTCCAAAATAAGTATAGTTTCTATTAAAATTTTATTCACCACAATATGATCTCTATAGAAGGAGTTATGCCAAAATTGATCCATTACAGGGATAGATTTAGGTCGTCTATGTTCGAGCTTAATTTTAAGAATCTTAAGGACTGAATTGGGTTTAGGTTTCTTCATAGAGGTTGTATATATATGTCTCAAGATTAAAATGGATTTAAATTCACCTAATTATGAGTTTTGTATGCTAAGATAAAGTTAAAACACTCTAAACTACTCTAAGTTTTCAAAATCAATTTTCTCATTTTGCACTGTTAACATAAGAAAAAGATCCCAAAAAGGATTTTTAAAAATTTAAAACCCGTAAGAGAGATAAAAAATATTTTGAAAAAAATAAATCTAGAGAGAAAGCCTAACACCTATACTCTTTATCTATTTATGAAAAATCATTTTCTCATCAGGTAACTCTAACAAAGAGCCGCCTTAGGACCAAGTGTCTATAGATATGTGAGTTAATTGTTATAATGATGCATGATGATGTATGTGAATTATATACATATGTTGCATGATGCATGAGTATGGCGTACATGTGACATATGAGTGTGAGCATGTTATACAAATGATGTATGAGGGTGATGTGCATGAATGATATATATATATATATATATATATATATATATATATATATATATATATATATATATATATATATATATATATATATATATATATATATATATATATGATATGTGATTTGATCATTGTATGATGGCGCATGTGATACAGCATACATTAGTGTGTTAAGTATACATATAAGGCATGGTATGGGTATACATATGGTGTGTGATATCCATATGATGCATGATACATGTTAAGGATATATATGATGTATGGTATACATATGATGCATGATGTATGTTAACGATACATACGATGCATGAGTCAATCGTTACAATGATGCATGATGATGCATGTGATGGATGGTGCATAAGTGTGTTAGTTGACCATCACAACCACATACAAGTATAAAAATAGCCTTCTAACCTTATTGCTCCAACACTGGAGGTCTTACACTCTCTTTTCTAGGTGGGCTTAATTCATGGGTCAATTGGAGACCTCATAGGCATGTACAGTGCACGATAGAAAACCAACATAACCTCTTTTAATTAAGGCATAGGCTTATAGGTTTTGGCTATTATGTATTTAAACAATTCAAACAAATTAGGTTGGGCCCATTGGGGTATGGCATCCTTTGATTAATACCACCTAATTTATTTGAATATTTTCATTATACAAAGGCCTACATAACAAGCAAGAGTTATTAAGATCATACAACCTAAGGAAAATAGCTATTGTCATTACATAGGCTTGTAGCTAGGTGGTGAAATTTTAGGGTTATCTAAGCATGATCTTTACCATTAGATCTAACTCACTCTGAGCATAATGGCCAATAAATCACCATTTTATATTCTAATTGGTACTAAACTTGGACTGGTGGTCCTCCTTGTCACCTCTCTACATCGAGTGAATGTAAGGCATGCTTCAAGATTACACCAGGGCTAAAATAGGGATGCCTAACTTAATTCTAAGGCTCTAATATGAATGCAAAAAAGCAATTTTAAAGGGAGATATGAATAATAGTAAAAACACAATTACAATACCTTAGCTGAGATACTTTACAAGCAATATCTCTTAAGTTCCAAGTTGAGTCACCAGTGTGATGCATGTCAAACCCCACTCATTCTTATTTGGCTCTCGAAGGCTTGATTTTAGGTTTCAAGGCCGGATAAGGTTTATAAAATTCATAGATTTGCCATTTTACAATAAAAAAAATGGATTCAACCCGATTTGCCATGTTTCGACCCTCAAAAAGGCATGAAACAATGTCTCAAGGTACATCAATCCTATTATTGGTAGTCAACCTATGATGGTATTTAAGATAGGTATCATAGAGTCTCCACCCAACAAAATGTTGGGAAAATACTTCTTACCTTTGATTCCCAGACTACAAATCGTGTTTGAGACATCACTCTTACTTATACCCCAATTATGTGTTTTTATAAATGAGTTTTTAGTATTACTTATACCTAATTATGTGTTTATTTCAATTAATCGCATACTACTTATGAGTTTTTAGTATCACATAGAAATAGAAATAAGTAGCATGCGATTAATAAAGATAAATATGAATAATAAAATAAAATAAAAATGCGTCAATTGAACAAATAAAATGTAAAACACACATGGAAGGATTGAAAATAAAATCTAAAAAATATAATTAATCATGCAAAATTAATTATCTTGAAAAGTAAACAAAAGAACACATTAAAAGGACAAAAAGAGATAAAAGATGGCCAAAACAAACATATAGACAACTAGACAAAGAATGGAGGCAGGATGGAAAGGAAGTTCTGCGATGTCCCATCTGTTAATGTGATCAACAGGCATCTGTGAGGCTTTTTACCCATCTAAAAAATAGGCAAAATCAAGCAAAAAACATGCAAATAATACTTAAACTATAATATTGACCTAAACACACATATTTAGCTCCTAAACATGCCAAAACTATTCTAAAGCATCAAAATATATTTAAATCATGTCAAAAATAATAAATTAGAATAAATATAGAATTATACTCAAGAAATACAATTGTGTATTAATTGTTGAACGAGTTCTAGATTATGCCATTCTACACATAAATCACATCCAAAGTATATTTGTGGAATTATGAAAGTTACAGAGGTATCAATCTTTAATTAAATCAAACTAACATGTATAATTCTATACCATAATAGTGAGGGGATTCCCAAAATATTACCCTCGGGATTTCTATTCTGTAACTCTAAAAAATCATGTTTCAAACTTTGATTAATGATTTCCATATTTGAAAGTATTGATGTGTTTATGTGTTAATGAAAAGGTTTGAGAAAGCTTTGGTCTTAAGAGTAGAAATTGATTTTCTAACTCAAGAACGTGGTTGCTTTCTTAAGAATGTAGAATAATGATTCGCCCCTTGAAATCTACGGTTTTTAGTATTTATATGAAAGGAAAGAGTTTGAAATGGTTTTAAAATCTATTCCCTTAAAATCTTCCCTATGATCCGCTAAAAATCCATCCAGCATCCAGCTTTCTAAAATAGATTTTGACTATGTTTATTAGCTAGAAAGCATGGAAATTTGTTAGAAAATCCCCATCGATGGGTGTTTGTGACTGATTGATGGCCATCAGTCAAAATGACCACAAAGAGCTAAAACAAGTTATTTGCCAGGAGATAGCCAGGAAAAAAATAGCCACATATGGCCATTCAATGTGACAAACGATCATTTATCATATAAAAGGCCAAAGTGCAAGTTTTTTCAAACTCTTCTTCATTCCCTATAAATGCAAAGTTAAAATTCAGAAAAATATTTTAGAAAAGCATGAAAATCAAGGCCAGAACTTCTAGTTTTCTTTTTCCATTTAAAATATGAAAATTTCCTCATCATCTGGTAAACCCAATCTAGGCTGCCTCAGGACCCAGTGTCTGCACTCACTTTCTAGGGTCACTAGAATCACTTCTACTCCTACTTTTTTACTATTTATAGCCCCATCAAAGTACATCTACCAACCTTTTATAGTGATACTTGTGATGTCTTCTTTAGGGAACTTATACAAGACCTCATCCCCTTCCAATAAGTGATCAGCCAAGAACTCTACAATAGCTTATCCCTTGACGATTTTTCATGTGATATACTTGCTGTCAAACTCCTGTAATAGCATTAAACATCTACCAATCTTTCCTTATAATGAAGGTGTTTCTTAAAGATGCTTAAAGGGTTTTGCTTAGCTACTGCTTGCACTCTATAGGAATGGAAGTAGT
Organism: Excoecaria agallocha; assembly: GCA_037975025.1. Lineage (NCBI taxonomy): Eukaryota > Viridiplantae > Streptophyta > Magnoliopsida > Malpighiales > Euphorbiaceae > Excoecaria > Excoecaria agallocha. Next base: position 1,829,189 of record JBBPFJ010000025.1, read on the forward strand.
GTCTCAACTTCTTTGAAGCCTAAATCACTACTAAGTAGATCTTTTCAACCTCTATATATTTGGCTTCATGAGGCATGGACTTCTTGTAGAGGTAGTATATTGCATAATCAATCCCAAACTCAACTTCTTATGCCATCATGGCACCTATAGAGCTCTGCTTTATGGCTAGGTACACGATTAAAGGTTTTCCTTATTACGATGGTCATAGCACTGGTGGATGTAATAAACACTCATTGATTGTATCAAATGCCTTATGACAGTCATCATTCCATACCACTGGCTAGTTCTTCTTAAGCTGCTTAAAGATAGGCTTAGAAATAGAAGTAAGCTTTATAATGAATCTTTCTAATGTATTAAAGCCTACCTAGAAATATTTTGACTTCCTTTTTCCTTTTTTGGCATAGGCACTTCTCTAATGGCTCTCAACTTTTCAAGTCTATTTTTATTCCTCTTTGACTCACTATATGTCCTAGTAGCTTACCTGAGGTAATCTCGAATGTGCACTTTTTTGAGTTAAGGCAAAGATTGTACTTATCTATCCTTTGAAATAACTTTTCCAAAGTCTCAAATGACCTTCTCGGGTAGCTGACTTGATCATCATATCATTCACATACACCTTCATTTCCTTATGGATCAAGTCATCTAAGATCCTAGTAGCCATCCTTTGGTAGGTGCACCTACATTCAATAACCTGATAGGCATAGGTCCCCTACTCAGTGATGAAAGCTATCTTGATCCTATCAACAATTTTGTTGAGAATCTTATTATACCTTGCATGCCAGTCAACAAAACTATACATAGCACATGTTGCAACACTATCCACTAAGACATCAATGTGAGGTAATGGCAAATCATGCTTAGGATAGGCTTTGTTCAAATCTTGGTAGTTTACATAAATTTTAACCGCTCTATCCTTTTTGGCCACGGGAACTACATTAGCTAGCCAGATTGTGTATTGAACCTCCATTAGGAACTTAGCCTCAATTTGCTTCCTCACCTCCTCCTTAACCTTTTCATATTACTCTGGTATAAGTCTCCTAAGTTTCAGCTTGACTGGCTTATAACCAGGGTAGGTAGGAATGGCATGTTCAGCAATTTCCCAAACAATTCTTAACATATTCCCATAGGTTCAGGCAGAGGCTTTTTCATATTGTCTTCAAATTATCTCAAATTTTTCTCTCCTTAGGAGTTATGTCTGATGTTATCAGGATTTCTTTAAGATTGTCTTTAGTGCTGAGATTAAATGTGCATGTATTAGTTGAGTTCATATCAAATATAAATGATTCATGCTCATTATTATGCATAGTAAAATTGATTGAAACATGACACAAGTAAGAAAAATCATTCATCTTATTAATATAATCAAAGGAAAAATATTGTCATCATCAAAAAGTTTGGGAATATAAATAATATCAATAAAAACATCATCTTCTATCTCTGTAGCTACTGATGTCTCTGTAGCTTCTTTCTCTATCTCTGGTATTGATGCCTTTACTCCTACTTTCTCCTTCCCTTTAATCTAGGTGGCAAGCAAATCTAAGGTAACAACTTCCTCTGGCACATGATGGTCCCAAGCTGAGTGGTGTATCAGGATTGCCTTATCCCAAAAGCCCTCTACTAGCTTGATAATACCGTTCTTCCAATAAACGATTTATTAAATAGCTCAAAACCAAGCATGATTCTGTCTCTCACAAATTGAGGTTCATCTTCCATAATAACTGCACATTATTGATGCTGGCTCAATATTCTTTGAACCTGATACTATTTTACTGGCTCAATATTCTTTGAACCTAACACTATTTTAACTTTACCCTTTTTTCACAAACCTAGTGTAGCTAAGACCCTTCCTATCCTTTTACCCCCTAGTAGTGACTGTAGCTTATGGCCCCTAGGATTCTTTCCCTAATCCTGCACCAGGTAAGAATTGTAACATCTTCAACATGTTAATCACTTGTGGGCTATCGACTGAATTATCTCCCTCATCATCATCATCACTAATCATAGACATATGGAACCCATTGAAAGGCTAATTAGATATTCCCAACATTAACTCCTAGTTCTTCCTAACTGCCTAGATTATGACCACTTGACCATCATATGAAATTTTAATCATTTGGTGCAAAGTAGAAGGCACTCCTCCCAACTTGTGAAACCATGGTCTCCCCAACAGTACAGAAAAGTTCACAAGAATTGGCAATATAATAAATTTAGCTTTACTTTCTTCTAGCCCAGTCTTCACTACTACTTTAAAGATCCATACGACTTGTCTCCTCAAACTATAATATGTAAAAATAGTTAAGTCAAACTTACTCAACATTGATTCATTTCCCAAAAGTTGGGATATCCACAAAGGGGCACACATTGATAAATAACCCATCATCCACCATAACAAAAGCAATGTGCTTGCCATTAACTTGGGCCTTGATATGGAAAAGGCAATTATAGTTCTTACCTTCAATCGGCAGATCTGCATTCGAGAATACTATGTTTTCCCCCTTGCCTCCCTTTACTAAGTCCAATAACTTAGATAGGGAAATGATGGTGGCTACTATCGATTCATATAAGACTTCCACCAACTTTCATCTATGTGATGGCAATTGTCTGAGTAAATCCTAGATGGAGATTTGAGCATAGGTCTTCTTTAGCTACTTTACTACTTGGCTTTCCTTTGGTTCAATCTTTATAGGTATATACACCAAGGCCTACTATTTTTCATTCTTAGGCACCACTCTCCCACTTCTAGTGACTTCCCTCACCTTATTTTCTTTTTTGTCTTCTTTCTTTTCCTTTTCCTCACTTTCTGACTTCTATACAGTAACTGGCTTTGTCTTTTCTTCTTCACTTTTTTTGGTAAATCCCTAGCAGTCAATTATAGTCATTGGCTGATTTTCCTTAACTTACTCTATTGCTTTCACTCCAGACCTAAAATGGAATGAGTAACAACCACATACTCATTCCCAAAAAGATCCTTCATGACATACCACTTTGGCAAACTGGATCCAATCATGAACACTGGAGGCAACATAGCATTATAACCTCCTTTCTTTTTCCTTTCACTCATTTTAGATCTGAAATATGTTTATTATCTATTAGAACCTAAATTTTATTCTTCAAAGTGTGGCATTAGTCTATCATCATTCTATCTAGCCTTACTTTATTAGTTTGTCTGGCACCCAAATTAAAGATTTACCTATATTAGAGTAGTGCCTTCAATTAACCTCTGTGGTAGACACTTCGTCATCTACCCTGCTCTATTTTTGCTCCTACTACTCCCAGCAGCCTTGTTTCCTCTAAAATTCCTTTTAAAACACTCAATGTTGGCCTTCTTTGCCAGGTATTCACCTTCTACTTCTATAACAACAATATCCTTAAGAGACTCTTGATCCTTGATTCCCTTCATTTTTAGACCATCTTATAGATAGAGACTAGAATTCTTGATGAACAACCTAATTTGGTTAGTAGTATCAGGTTTCCTCTTCATCTTTATTACCTAATTACTTTAATTATTAGATACTTATGGAATGACTCATCATACTTTTGTTGAAGATACTTCAGGTCTTTCAATATGACCCCCATTCTTATGTTGTAGTCATACTAATTTAGGAATTCCTCCATTAAAAGGTATCGATCATCCTTGGTTCGCCTATCTAAACCATGGTACCAATCTATTGTCAAGCCTACCACATTGAGGTAGAAATACTCTAACTTTTGATTTTTCATGAAAATGGTCCCCTTCATCACCAGGGTGTACTGCTTTACATGTGTTTAAAGGTCTAATGTGCCATCAGACTTTGGCAAGTTAGGCATCTTGAATCTCTAGATCAACAGGTCCTCCTTATCTAAATTTTTGTCATCCAGGTTTATCCACCTACCAGCAAATAATAAACAAACCATAGCCTTTTGTTTTCTCCACCTTCTTCTTAAGTGTAACATCTTTAACTATGGCCCCCTATTCCTAACTACAACCACTGGAGGTTCATTCTCTTCCTCCTCCTCTTCACAGTCATCTTTAGAAGTGTGTACTCTTCCTCTTCTCTACTCTACCAATGGGTTTTAAGGCACTGCAGCATTTGTTGTGGGAGTATCCCCAATATTAGTTGGTTTTACTTGCCCTCAGGCAAATGTTGTAGGAAAAGTTCTAGGAGGTGGCACTGAAAAAGCAACCAACCCACCAATCATAGCTAATGACCTCTCCTCAAACTCTTGGAATCTCCTATACAATTCCTTAAATGCTACAAATTGTGGCTTAAGGAGAGGTGTCCAGTGGTAGCTAATCTCCTCTTCATAGTTGTCATTCTCCTTTCTAGCTCTTGTTGTCCCCGCTGTGATTACTTAGCCATCTCGAGCCTTGGAATAGTTTCTAAAATTTTTTCAAAAGTATTACCCAAATTTGTAACACCCTTATACGATAATTGTCACAATATAATTTAAATATTATTCCACTACAAAAACATACAAAATCTAATTCATTTTATACATGCCACATATCAAAACACAAAATTATTTCCTTCATTACACGACTTCGTAAGTGTCCAGCGTCTATCCCTTCAAATCTTTTGTTTATCCTTCAGTTATCTATGCGTAGTAAATAACTATACGTTAAGCATAAAATGCCTAGTGGTGGATTACCTAACTAATAAATTTCACAAAACACACATGTATATAATTTTTATCTATTACTTATCTATGTTCTACCCTTTTACTCTAATTAAAAATCTATTTTTTGTTCTATCCTTCTTGACTTTTCTCATCTCTCTTCTTCAATTTTGAATTATTACATGCCTTAACTTGTTTACTATTCATGTCTATATACCTTAATTCATAATCATCGTTTGATTATATTTTGTCTTTTCTTTCCATATCTTAATCTCATTTTATTATGTTTGTTTTATGTCAGTCTATTTTTCTCATTCATTTCAACTTTATTTTGATATTTCCTCTTCCATTTCATTAAGTCCTTATTCGTATGGTTAATGTACTGTTCTTATTTCTTCTTCTTTTATCATATTATTAATCTATTCCTGTTACGTACATGTTATCGTTTGTCATTATAAAATTTATTTAGCCTCGTATTTACCTTTGACTATTCATCATTAAATTTATGCTTAAATCAAAGTTAATCTTACTTCATAGTTCCATATTTATCCTAACTTCGATTACGTTATTCTAATTCATTTTTTATTATTTGGTTTGGTTTTCTTTATTAAATTTAACTATTATTCTTTTCTATATTATATTTTGCCCTTGCTAAGTGAATACTTATTTCTAGTGCACTTACTATATCGAATTTATTCCTTCTCAAATCTATTTGACATTATATATGTCATTATTATCTTAATTAGATTCAATCACCAAAATTCTATTTTATTTCGTACTTCCCTATTTTATATGCATTGCTTACATCCTATATTTTTTTAACTTGATAATTTCTATTTCACTATCTCAATAATTGGACCATTGTTAAATGATTAATCTATTTCTTTGTATTTTACTTATGTCCTTTTTGAATTATTTTCTAAATATATTTAGTGTTTGGATTTTCTTGTTAAAGAATACACGTTTAATTTGCTAAGTTGATTTATTCTGGTTTCTATTGTCAAATGTGACTTAACCAAATTAAATTTCTTCTTTTTTTATTGCTAATTACTCATATAACAACTTTTTCTCTTATGGTTAGCAATGTCCATTTACCATTTAGTTCTTGCAGTTTCACTTCTTCTTTTCTTTCCATTTAATTTCCAAGCTATACTTAACCCAACATAATTAATTTCTCTATTTAATTTACTTAACATAATTTCATCTCACTAAATTTTTAAATTATTCTTGATTATTTTTTAATTTTACTATTTTTTCAATTAATTATTTTGTTAACCATAATTCCTTATTTTCATACAAATTTTTCACAATTTTCACTAACAGTTTAATCCTTTGATAAAATTACATTTAGATTTCTATATATTTTCAAAATGACCTTTAGGTCTCTAAAGTTTTATCTTTTGCCATAATTACCATTTTGTTTTTATTTTCTCCATTTAAACATATTCCATCACATTTATACATTTTCAACACATAAGTTGTGTTTTATCTCACTTTAGTCCTTAAATTCATTTCTTTTTCCAAATTACCATTTAATCCCTTTTTATTTCTTATTTTTATCCTTTACTTATTTAATTACCACTACTTAGGTAAAAATTCCATTTTGGCCCCTAACTCTTATTTGTCACCTTTCTCATCATTTATTACCGAATTTTATGATTTTACCCCTGTGTTACTATTTATTACATTTTTGCCATGTAATTTACTTCTTAATCCTTATAATTTCTTCACATAGTGGCAATTTATCATTTGGTCCCTATTGGTTATATTCTTATACATTTTTATCCTTTTTACTATTTTATCCCTTTTGATTATATTTTTAGCCTTAATTTACACTTATACCCCTGTTAGCTCACTTGATTCATAATTATCCATATCAATCACTTAATCATAATTTTCATAATATTTCTACTTTATTTACACATATATGATTCTTTTTCACTTATTTACATTTTTATCCACTTTTATCCTTTATGTACACTTATGTCACTTATGATTGATTGCTCATTTATAAATTTATTCTCTATTTATCATTAACTTAGACATTTTCTTCCTTTTATCCTTTATTTGCAAAATTATCATATTTTTCAGTATTTCTTTACTTATTTATCCTTGATTAACATTCATTTACATATTTATCCATTTTTCATCAATAATATACATATTTATATATTTCAACATAAATTACCCATTTAAATTCCTATTTTGCTCCTAGAGGTAAAAACCTCGAGATGGATACATATGACATGGGCCATATAATCCAAAATAAGCTGAGGTTACTGCATAAAGGGCCAACACGTCAACTAACATCATACTATTACTTTTTTCTCACTTCTTTCATTTTTGTCTAATATTTACAAAGTGGATCCATCTTTAGTCTACTTATACGAGTAGTTATGACTCGCTATCACAGTGAATATCCCTATGGTTAGCAATTGTATTTTATACCTCTTGCTTCACTATAAAGTACTAAAGGTAATAAAAAAAATTTATGATTTCAAATAAAATACACATCAATCCCATTCATCAAATTATTACTTTACATTACTTAAACCCATTCATATCAAATAATCATCATATACCATATAGCCATCACATATTTTTCCATACTTATCATTTATCACACAAATTCATCATTTTTATGCTCAATTGTTTTTCTCATACTTTCATTTATCATTGCATATTAATTATCCATATTCATCATATATACTCATAACTCCATCCAAAAGTAATCTCATCGTGCTCATTATTTTTTCATGTATTATCATCACATTTATGTTTGCATACACATTTCAAGTTCACATTCATCATTTTGTATCAAATGACTATGGATTAACTTATCTTCCTCATTCAGCCATATCAATATTTAGCTATCGTTTATCATATTCTCATCTCATTTAGTTTCTAATCTTATTTCAAGTGTCTTATCCTTGCAATTTTTTACAAAGAATTTATTAAAATACTCTAGTTTCTATTTTATTCTTTATTCACTCATTACTTATCCATTATCCATCCACATTTACTATATAATATATTTTGTATATATTGATTTACTTCCATAGGGTTATCAATAAATTTTATCTTAGTTCATATATTCCATACTTTTTTATCATTTTATCTAAATTTTATAAGTATGCATTTAGAATACATTTGGTATACACTTGTACACATTTAGTATACACTTGGTATACATTTAGTATAAACTTGTATACACTTGGTATACTATTCAATTTTATGTATACATAACCATTCTCAAATTAATTTATGTTTTAAATATTTCCATCATCTTTTGAAGGCTTGAGTTCTACCGTTTATTTCCTTATAGTTAACATTTATCTTATCTTAGTATGCCTTAATACCATTCAGTCATCATAGGACTTTACCTATATCAAATGATTTAATTGGCATACTAACCATGTTTTCTAAGCATAATTAACATAGTTCTAACATTTAATCAATTTAATTCCTTTCACAACCCTAAATTCTTATACTTACATAATAGATTTCAATACTAAGCTTTCATTTTTAATCTTGTTTTTATACATTTATGTAAGGTCCCAATTGTAACCTTATTAGAAATGTGTATAGTTTATTGATGTTAAAGTGAATTAATGAGTAATTAATTTGTAAAAGATAATTAAGGTCTGAGTAATCGGTATTTGTGTTTTGTGAGTTATATTGAAATAGATTAAGTGTAATTATGTATAGGGAGGTAATTGAAAAGGATTAAGAGTAGGGACTAATTTATAATAGAGACGTAGTTACTGGGGCTAAAGTTAAATGTTAATGAGAACATTTTAGACAAAAGACTTGGCCAAATATTTACTGAAAGAAAGACTAACAATAAAGCAAAGAGAAAAAAAGGAATTAAGGAAAAAGAGAAAATTGGGAAAAGGAAGAAGGGAATGGGTTCCCTCATCGGCACCATTATCCGAAGGCAAATGCATATCGCAACCCCTTTGCTACCTTCCACTACACCAATCAGCCACACACCCTCTCTCTCTCTCCAGTAAGCTCGATGTTTTCATCTTCTTTTTTCCTCTTCTCTAAACTTGGTGGTTTCCTCATGGAATTTCAATCATCTCCAATAATGAGTGGTGACATAAGCATTTTGTGTGTGTTTCTAGCATTGAGGCAAGCTCAAAGACACCTCCCCCTAGCCATTACTCACCGGTAGTAAGTAAATTGGCAACGGTGGATCGGGATGTTTTTATTTTGATTTTGACCAAATAAGATGGTGTTAGGGCACATGAACATCACCTGGTGACTACCGGTGGCTTTAGCTACCAGCAGAGAACTTTGGTGTATCTCTAATGAGGCTCCAGTGATCGATCCGATGAGCACAATAACAGGCAGTATTGAAGAAAAATGCTAAAATTTGATCTTGATAGGTACAAGAGTTTTGAATTAAATTTTAGATGTATGTTTATATTTCCATTAAATTATGATGAACTATGGTTATAATAGGGAAATTATAGATGATTTTTGTAAACATTTTTGTATAAATTTAGTTTGTTTATGAGGTTTTTTTAAAAAAGCATAGAGCATAAGAAATGTCATGCATGCAGCTTCAAATTTTGATATATGAAATCGTCTTAGATATTCATAAATGAAGTAATGAATTGAGAAGACTATTGTTTAGTATTAACTCATGTTAAATTGTTCTTATACAGACCCTTATATGTTATCTAAGACATAGTTTCCCTAGCTAATGGATATTGCAATGATTTAGTAATTAATCAAATAATTTTATAGTATTTTATCAATAGAGAATATTATTATGTAGTCTCTTCCATGGAAGAGTGTTAAGAACAATAATGTTAAACTATCTTAAAACACAACTTTTTTGTTCATCAAAAGGCATAATAGTGTGTATATATATGTGTATATATGTTTCTAATTTATGTGTATTAAAGAAACTTCAAGGGGTTTTTCCTTATATTAAACAAAAAAAAAACTTATTCAGTGAATTCTTTGAGGTTATGACTAAGTATTATAATGGATTACATTATCATGTGCTTTTTTATTGAATTTTAATAATAACATGTTTATTATTCGAGCTTACATTTTAGGAAATGTTTTATAATATTTTAACAGGTAAAATTCAGATTGATTGTTACTAAGAAGGATGAGAAAACTTACGTTGGAATTTGATTGGGTTGTGGAATCAACTGTATGCTTTTACAAGTGTTATTTTTATACTTTTTTTCACATGAGGTTGACCATACATAGAGGAAATTCTATCGAAATTTTTAGGAAAATAAAGAGTATAGGATTCAAATCTTTGATGATTTAAGTAAAACCTTTTTAGGCTATATAAACTCACTTTTATCAAATATCTATAGATTATGTTATCATAATGTCTCAATGTACTTAAGGAAACATAGCTTTCTTTATTAGTTAACATTGAATTGTATTAACTTAAAATTATATGACTTTAAAGTGAACTTAACAATAGAAATTTGTAATGTTATTTTTATATTACTAAATGAAAGGGTGTTTGAGATCACAATGACAAATCGTCTAAGAACTTAAGAACTTAATTATTATGTTTATTGTAAGGTATGTGTCTAGATATCTTCATGTTCCAATAAGTTATGGAAGAGGAATTTAGGATTTGTAAGTTAGTTGAACCATGATGAATTGATTTATATCATGATTCAAATATGTCAAGAAGTGGAAATACTTTAATGTATAATGAATTAAGAATTATAAAGAAATGTGTATATACCTATACATATCCATACTTAGTACTTGAATAATCAAGATAAATATTATTATAAAAAAAGAATATTTGTGATTGTATGTTTAAACTCTTTTGATATCAGGAGAAAAACCTACAATTAGAATATTATGCATTTATACATATTTGCTTAAGTATATGGGTATTTAAGATTATATATCTATATATGTAACAACCTTGTTGAGCATATAAGCAAGTATAGACCCCAATACGATATGGGATGACACGAATGGGTATTAATCTTATATTAGAAATAACTTTAGTGATTGTAATGTATTAACTACATATGTTTAGTATGTTATATGAACATGACCATATGGAGATATAATTAAGCATAGAGATATATAGGAGATGATCTTGATGAATTCTAAAGGTACATCCTTATGAAATCTTAATGCATTTAAGTAATATTTTATGGATTTATAATTTTATGATTATATTTCCATAAACACAATATTATGGTGCTCGAGCAAGTATGACTATTACTAAGCACATCCAACATATGGCTTTAAAATCATAGTGTATATCTTGGAATCACATATAAAGTAGATGGAAGAGAATAGGCTAATGAATATTACATTAGGTATTTATGATGAGACATATGCCTTTACGTGGGTTATATGTACAATACACTTATACTAAGCATATGAACAAGCTTAAGGTATATTGCTCTTTTAAATAGACCTATTTATGATTAAATGTTACACTCTTATATTGTCTTATTAAATTATGCAACTACCATGTTATGTGCTCACAAACAAACATTGATGCATTCATATGTACATATAAGTGTCTCATATCTTACATTCTTGCTTATAAAGCTACGAATGTAGGATTGTGTTGTAAAAAAGTAAGCTTGTTAATCTGAAGTGTATTTGAACATAGTTTAAGCCTACGAATATAGCTCAGTTGTTGATAGATAAATGCCTATAGGGATAGAGTTGTAGCTGCTATTGTTTGATCCTGTTTGGGTCTACTGTTGTTCCCATTCGGAACTACCATTCGATCTCGTTTGGATCTACTGAATTAATACCGAAGGGTATTTATATGTTTGATACCTATTGGTATCTACCATTTCTGTTATCCACTCTTAGAACTTAGGCAGGTTCTTTACATTATTATATTAAAGTATGAGTATACAAAATTTATCAATACATATTCTAGATCTCATGTGCATTCGAAATCAACAAATTATATGTATGAACTTGCTTATTTTGGTAGTATTATTAACAAATTTTATAATTTTAAATACATGTTCTCTATAATCACATGCTATTTGCTTAATTTGATCTTTATGTTACCCTATTATGAGTCAATGTCTGGCATATGGAGTAACATGATATTGTGTGATATAGAATTTACCGTGCAGATAAGTTATTTTAATACTATATATATATATATATATATATATATATATATATATATATATATATATATATATATATAAACATTGATGTGATTTTAGAAGGCTTCCTATTCCTACAGTTATAAGGTATACACTAAAGAATTGTACATAGCAATGCCTTCAGGGATTGTTATAACTTATGAATAGTTTTTATGGTTTTGATTTCTCGTTTGATTTTGATTAATGACAAGTGAACTTCCTCTTATATTCATGATTGAACATTGAGCACATAGCTTATGAAAATAATTTGATCAGATATAAGAAATGGTTATTATATGTAACTAATACTTGAGATATCTATACACATAACTTATGAGACATGAAAGTTATTAAGTTACATTTGTTACTTTGATTGAATTTTTAGGCATCAAGAAAGTGAACTTGAGTTGTATATTCTCGATTGCTATACAAATAAGTCAAGAAATGGCTTTTAATAAAGTGATTTGTAAGGTCTATAGAGGCTAGGTGAATTTACTTAAAGTTTTGAAATACTGTAAGCATAGTATCTATTCTTATTTGTGGTAAACATATAAGTTTGTTGCTATACTTTTAGCGTTTATGCTTAATTTCATATTTCTGGAAAGAGGTTGTCCATAGAATATTTGTTCCCCACTAAAATTTTTAGCTTAGCATGGGTGTTTATCCATATAGGTGTTCAAACTTAAAATTCTTTTTGAGTTCGACATCTGCTGCGGGTGGGCCAACACTAGATATGGAAGAGATGGAAATTTTAGTCATTATAATTTTAATTTGAGATTTTGTATCTGATAGATTTTATAATTATAGACCATCAATGTAATTTAAGTTGATATAGTTTTGTACATATGTTACCTTTATAGCAAATATCTTGGACTGTAATCGCAACACAACATATTTGATATTTAAGTTTCTTTATATATTTTAATTAAGGTTATCAGCTGAGATCCTATTCTAATTAATGAATTAAGTACAATTTTAGAATGGATTTTAAATTGGGGCATTTCAATTTAACTTCACAAATCTTATCACTTAATTTCATTTATTTACCATTATTTTGAATTAAGACACATATTTCATATAAGGACCCTAAGTGACATAATGCCTTTCTATTCCATTTTCATACATTTAGACATGGTTTTATGAATTTTCTTATATTAATCTCATTATTTAATATCTAACTTCATTTATGTATCATCCATTTCATTTTAACTCAACTTACACATAAATTCCTAATTTACATAACCTAAATCACATGAAATAAACTGATGGAATATAACATGGCATATACATGATGATCATGCAGCAGAAAAATAATAAAATTGATCATACATACCACGACAATCCATAACAAGAATCGAAAACATGCAATTTTAGGGTTTTAAAACTTACAATCTTAGATGCACTTTAAATCTTGATTTTGATGATGACCAGCAAATAAGATGAACTTATATGCTTCAAATCTTGATCACCAATGCCAAAGAAATAGCCTTTATGCCACTCCTCTCTATGTTCACACATATAATTGCAAGGAAGGCTTAAAACTTAGAGTGTTAGCTCTATGTTTAAAATATTTGGCAATGGGAATGGATTGAAGCCACAAGATCTGATCTTGTTCTTCTTTTAGGTTGCTATTGCTGACCAAGAACACAAGAGAACAAGAAAGAATTCTTTCCACTTGTTTATTTCGGCCAGGAGTGAGAGAGAATGAGAAAAATGTCTTGGGTTTTATTTCCTTTTGGTTCATAAATATATATCTCTTGTTTAGGTCAAGTGTGAATGCCGAAATTTACTATCTTTAGGTAGTAAATTCAACCTTCATCACTTCCTAATTAAGTGACATATATTAAATCAAATTCCTTTAAATTTTAAATTCAAATTAATTTAAAATAAACATAAGATATTTAATCAAAACAAATCACTTTATTAGGGATTTATTGTTGCCGAAATTCCTTCGGATTCTACCTTGGATTTTCGGTCACATTATCTCCCATTTAATTGATTTATTTTGATTCAAATAAAATTTAGGATTTAATACTCAATTAACTTAATTAATCTAAGATAATTCATTAATTGAAATTAAATCTACATAGGCCGAATTTCCCTCTCTATGGACCAAGGTCCAATTAGCAATTTTAATACCCATTACATACATTAATTTGACTTTAATTAAAAGCCCAAATTAATGCCCAATATTCTATTTAAATATTTTAATCCCAATGCTTTGTGTACGATCTTATAGGTCCATTTAATATTGGCAATGAATTAATGAATTAATTCAAAGGCTATATATATTCTCTAGCAAGATATTATAGCATTCCAAATTAAATGAAAATGCAAATGGCATTTAGTGACCTAATGCAATTTTGCATAGTCCCTTACCCTTAAATATCAAAATTAATATAAGGCATGGAATTAGTCATCCTTATATATATTAATTCCTTTCTTGATATTCCAGTGACACTGAACTCTCAAATAAATAATGATTACTCATTATTTCATCTCGGTATGGCCATACACTTCTCAGTTCACTGATCAAGTGGCCGATGATATTTTCTCTCTTATTGAGAGGGCTAATCCATTCACTTTTCTCATGCTCTCTAACATGAATCAATGCATACCCAAGCATACCCATACTTGTCACCCTGTTAAGAGTACATTAGGTGTATGTCAAAGTATACAGTAATTCATTAAGAGTTTCATAGAGATTTTAGGTCTAAGAACTCCAATGCAAAACTTGCACATGAGAAACACTTATGACTTGTACCATGTAGTGTTCTCATGAACGGATCGAATCCAGATACCATGTTCTAAACATGTATCTATCATCTCTGATTGACACTCTTGTCCTTATGATCCGTAAGACAAAACTCAACTTATTAGAGAGAGCATACTAGCCTTAATTCATTTGTTATTCCCATAATAATGACCGACTAGGGATATTCAG
>JBBPFJ010000025.1:1844055-2137966 GCA_037975025.1 Excoecaria agallocha
TCATTTTGCGTCAATCTTTCGCCAAAAACTCAAAAGGGTACCCCTTTATATTTTACATCAAAGTTTCACCAAAAACTCAAAGGTATATCCCTTTGCATTTTGCCTCAGTTTTTCACCAAGAACTCAAAGGGGTACCCCTTTTCATTTTTCCTCAGTTTTTCACAAAAACTCAAAAGTGGTACCCCTTTGCATTTTGCCTCAGTTTTTCACCAAGAACTCAAAGGGGTACCCCTTTGCATTTTGCCTCAGTTTTTCACCAAAAACTCAAAGGGGTACCCCTTTGTATTTCACATCAAATTTTCACGAAAAACTCAAAAGGTGTATCCCTTTGCATTTTGCCTCAGTTTTTCACCAAGAACTCAAAGGGGTACCCCTTTTCATTTTTCCTCAGTTTTTCACAAAAACTCAAAGGGGTACCCGTTTACATTTTTCATCAGTTTTTCACAAAAACTCAAAGGGGTACCCCTTTGCATTTTGCCTCAGTTTTTCACCAAAAACTCAAAGGGGTACCCCTTTGTATTTAACATCAAATTTTCACCAAAAACTCAATGGTGCATCCCTTTGCATTTTGCCTCAGTTTTTCACCAAAAACTCAAAGGTGTATCCCTTTGCATTTTGACTCAGTTTTTCACCAAAAACTCAAAGGTGCATCCCTTTTCATTTTTCCTCAGTTTTTCACAAAAACTCAAAAGGGGTATCCCTTTGCATTTTGCCTCAGTTTTTCACCAAGAACTCAAAGGGGTACCCCTTTGCATTTTGCCTCAGTTTTTCACCAAAAACTCAAAGGGGTACCCCTTTGTATTTCACATCAAATTTTCACGAAAAACTCAAAGGTGTATCCCTTTGCATTTTGCCTCAGTTTTTCACCAAGAACTCAAAGGGGTACCCCTTTTCATTTTTCCTCAGTTTTTCACCAAAAACTCAATGGGGTACCCTTTTACATTTTCCTGAGTTTTTCACAAAAACTCAAAGGGGTACCCCTTTGCATTTTGCCTCAGTTATTCACCAAAAACTCAAAGGGGTACCCCATTGTATTTTACATCAAATTTTAACCAAAAACTCAAAGGTGTATCCCTTTGCATTTTGCGTCATTTTTTCAACAAAAACTCAAAAGGGTTTCCCTTTGCATTTTTGCCTCAGTTTTTTCTCAAAAAAACTCAGGATGGTATCCCATTGCATTTTGCCTTAGTTTTACACCAAAAACTCAAATTGGTGCCCCTTTTTCATTTTGCGTCAGTCTTTCGCCAAAAACTCATACGGGTACCCCTTTGTATTTTACATAAAATTTTCACCAAAAACTCAAAGGTGTATCCCTTTGCATTTTGGCTCAGTTTTTCACCAAGAACTCAAAGGGGTACACCTTTTCATTTTTCCTCAGTTTTTCACCAAAAACACAAAGGGGTACCCCTTTACATTTTTCCTCTGTTTTTCACAAAAACTCAAAGGGGTACCCCTTTGCATTTTGCCTCAGTTTTTCAGAAAAAACACAAGGTGGTATCCCATTGCATTTTGCCTCATTTTTTCAACAAAAACTCAAAAGGGTTCCCTTTTGCATTTTTGCCTCATTTTTTTCACAAAAAAACTAAAGGTTGTATCCCATTGTATTTTGCCTTAGTTTTCCACCAAAAACTCAAATGGGTGCCCCTTTTTCATTTTGCGTCAGTCTTTCGCCAAAAACTCAAAAGGGTACCCCTTTGTATTTTACATCAAAGTTTCACCAAAAACTCAAAGGTATATCCCTTTGCATTTTGCCTCAGTTATTCACCAAGAACTCAAAGGGGTACCCCTTTTCATTTTTCCTCAGTTTTTCACAAAAACTCAAAAGGGGTACCCCTTTGCATTTTGCCTCAGTTTTTCACCAAGAACTCAAAGGGGTACCCCTTTGTATTTTGCCTCAGTTTTTCACCAAAAACTCAAAGGGGCACCCCTTTGTATTTCACATCAAATTTTCACGAAAAACTCAAAAGGTGTATCCCTTTGCATTTTGCCTCAGTTTTTCACCAAGAACTCAAAGGGGTACCCATTTTCATTTTTCCTCAGTTTTTCATCAAAGGGGTACCCGTTTACATTTTTCATCAGTTTTTCCCAAAAACTCAAAGGGGTACCCCTTTGCATTTTGCCTCAGTTTTGCACCAAAAACTCGAAGGGGTACCCCTTTGTATTTCACATCAAATTTTCTCGAAAAACTTAAAGGTGTATCCCTTTGCATTTTGCCTCAGTTTTTCACCAAGAACTCAAAGGGGTACCCCTTTTCATTTTTCCTCAGTTTTTCACCAAAAACTCAAAGGGGTACCACCTTACATTTTTCCTGAGTTTTTCACAAAAACTCAAAGGGGTACCCCCTTTGCATTTTGCCTCAGTTTTTCACCAAGAACTCAAAGGGGTACCCCTTTGCTTTTTGCCTCAGGTTTTCACCAAAAACTCAAAGGGGTACCCCTTTGTATTTCACATCAAATTTTCACCAAAAACTCAAAGGTGTATCCCTTTGCATTTTGCCTCAGTTTTTCACCAAGAACTCAAAGGGGTACCCCTTTTCATTTTTCCTCAGTTTTTCACAAAAACTCAAAGGGGTACCCCTTTAAATTTTTCCTCCGTTTTTCATAAAAACTCAAAGGGGTACCCCTTTGTATTTTGCCTCAGTTTTTCCCCAAAAACTCAAATGGGTACCTCTTTGTATTTAACATCAAATTTTCACCAAAAACTCAAAGGTGTATCCCTTTGCATTTTGCCTCAGTTTTTCACCAAAAACTCAAAGTTGTATCACTTTGCATTTTGACTCAGTTTTTCACCAAAAACTCAAAGGGGTACCCCTTTACATTTTTCGTCAGTTTTTCACAAAAACTCAAAGGGGTACCCCTTTGCATTTTGCCTCAGTTCTTCACGAAAAACTCAAAGGGGTACCCCTTTGCATTTTTGCTCAATTTTTCAAAAAAACTCAAAGGCGTAGCCCTTTCGATTTTGCCTCAGTTTTTCACAAAAAATCAAAGGGGTAACCCTTTTAAATTTTCACAAAAAACTTAAAGGGGTATTCCTTTGCATTTTTGCCTCATTTTTTCACAAAAAAAACTCAAGGTGGTATCCCATTGCATTTTGCCTCATTTTTTCAACAAAAACTCAAAAGGGTTCCTTTTTGAATTTTTGCCTCATTTTTTTCAAAAAAAAACTAAAGGTTGTATCCCATTGCATTTTGCCTTAGTTTTCCCCCAAAAACTCAAATGGGTGCCCCTTTTTCATTTTGAGTCAGTCTGTCGCCAAAAACTCAAAGGGGTACCCCTTTGTATTTTACATCAAATTTTCACCAAAAACTCAAAGATATATCCCTTTGCATTTTGCCTCAGTTTTTCACCAATAACTCAAAGGGGTACCCCTTTTCATTTTTCCTCTATTTTTCACAAAAACTCAAAGGGGCACCCCTTTGCATTTTGCCTCAGTTTTTCAAAAAAAACTCAAAGGGGAACCCCTTTGTAGTTTACATCAAATTTTCACCAAAAACTCAAAGGTGTACCCCTTTGCATTTTTGCTCAGTTTTTCAGTAAAACTCAAAGCAGTAGCCCTTTGCATTTTTGCCTCAATTTTTCTCCAAAAACTCAAAGGGGTACCCCTTTGTATTTTACTTCAAATTTTCACAAAAAAACTTCAAGGGGTACCCCTTTGTATTTTTGCCTCAGTTTTTTCACAAAAAAAAACTCTAGGTGGCATCCCATTGAATTTTGCCTTAGTTTTCCACCAAAATCTCAAAGGGGTTCCCCTTTTTCATTTTGCCTCAGTTTTCCACCAAAATCTCAAAGGGGTACCCCTTTTTATTTTTCCACAGTTTTTCACAAAAACTCAAAGGGGTAGCCCTTTGCATTTTGCCTCAGTTTTTCCTCAGTTTCTCAAAGGGGTACCCCTTTGTATTTTACATTAAATTTTCACCAAAAACTCAAAGGTGTATCCCTTTGCATTTTGCCTCAACGTTTCACCAAAAACTCAAAGGGGTACCCCTTTACATTTTTCCTGAGTTTTTCACAAAAACTCAAAGGGGTACCCCTTTGCATTTTGACTCAGTTTTTCACCAAAAACTCAAAGGGGTACCCCTTTGTATTTTACATCAAATTTTCACCAAAAACTCAAAGGTGTATCCATTTGCATTTTTCCTCATTTTTTCAGCAAAAACTCAAAAGGGTTCCCCTTTGCATTTTTGCCTCAGTTTTTTCTCAAAAAAACTCAAGATGGTATCCCATTGCATTTTGCCTTAGTTTTCCACCAAAAACTCAAATTGGTACCCCTTTTTCATTTTGCGTCAGTCTTTCGCCAAAAACTCATAGAGGTACCCCTTTGTATTTTACATCAAAGTTTCACCAAAAACACAAAGGTATATCCCTTAGCATTTTGCCTCAGTTTTTCACCAATAACTCAAAGGGGTACCCCTTTTCATTTTTCCTCTGTTTTTCACAAAAACTCAAAGGGGTACCCCTTTGCATTTTGCCTCAATTTTTCACAAAAAACTCAAAGGGGTACCCCTTTGTATTTTACATCAAATTTTCACCAAAAACTCAAAGGTGTATCCCTTTGCATTTTGCCTCAATTTTTTGCCAAATACTCAAAGGGGTACCCCTTTGCATTTTTCCTCAGTTTTTCACCAAAAACTCAAAGTGGTACCCCTTTGTATTTTACTTCAAATTTTCACAAAAAAACTTCAAGGGGTACCCTTTTGCATTTTTGCCTCAGTTTTTTCACAAAAAAAACTCAAGGTGGTATCCCATTGCATTTTGCCTCATTTTTTTAACAAAAACTTAAATGGGTTCCCCTTTGCATTTTTGCCTCTTTTTTTCGCAAAAAAATTCAAGATGGTATCCCAATGCATTTTGCCTTAGTTTTCCACCAAAATCTCAAAGGGGTTCCCCTTTTTCATTTTGCCTCAGTTTTTCACAAAAAACTCGAAGGGGTACCCCTTTGTATTTTGCATAAAATTTTCACCAAAAACTCAAAGGTGTATCCCTTTGCATTTTGCCTCAGTTTTTCACCAAGAACTCAAAGGGGTACCCCTTTTCATTTTTCCTCAGTTTTTCACCAAAAACTCAAAGGGGTACCCCTTTGTATTTTACATCAAATTTTCACCAAAAACTCAAAGGTGTATCTCTTTGCATTTTGCCTCAGCTTTTCACCAAAAACAAAAAGAAGTACCCCTTTACATTTTTCCTGAGCTTTTCACAAAAACTCAAAGGGGTACCCCTTTGCATTTTGCCTCAGTTTTTCACCAAAAACTCAAAGGGATACCCCTTTGTATTTTACATCAAATTTTCACCAAAAACTCAAAGGTGTATCCCTTTGCATTTTGCCTCATTTTTTCAACAAAAACTCAAAAGGGTTCCCCTTTGCATTTTTGCCTCTCTTTTTTCTCAAAAAAAATCAAAATGGTATCCCATTGCATTTTGCCTTAGTTTTCCACCAAAAACTACAATTGGTGCCCCTTTTTCATTTTGCGTCAGTTTTTCACCAAGAACTCAAAGGGGTACCCCTTTTCATTTTTCATCAGTTTTTCATAAAAACTCAAAGGGGTACTCCTTTTCATTTTTCCTCAATTTTTCACCAAAAACTCAAAGGGGTACCCCTCTGTATTATACATCAAATTTTCACAAAACACTTAAAGGTGTATCCCTTTGCATTTTGCCTCATTTTTTCACCAAAAACTCAAAGGAGTACCCCGTTGCATTTTTCCTCAGTTTTTCACAAAAACTCAAAGCGGTAGCCCTTTGCATTTTTCCACAGTTTTTCATCAAAAACTCAAAGGGGTACCCCTTTGTATTTTACTTCAAATTTTCACAAAAAAACTTCAAGGGGTACCTATTTGCATTTTTGCCTCAGTTTTTTCACAAAAAAAAAACTCAAGGTGGTATCCCATTGCATTTTGCCTCATTTTTTTAACAAAAACTTAAATGGGTTCCCCTTTGCATTTTTGCCTCTTTTTTTCACAAAAAAATTCAAGATGGTATCCCATTGCATTTTGCCTTAGTTTTCCACCAAAAACTCAAAGGGGTTCCACTTTTTCATTTTGCCTCAGTTTTTCACAAAAAACTCTAAGGGGTACCCCTTTGTATTTTACATAAAATTTTCACCAAAAACTCAAAGGTGTATCCCTTTGCATTTTGCCTTAGTTTTTCACCAAGAACTCAAAGAGCTATCCCTTTTCATTTTTCCTCAGTTTTTCATAAAAACTTAAAGGGGTACCCCTTTGCATTTTACCTCAGTTTTTCACCAAAAACTCAAAGGGGTACCCCTTTGTATTTAACATCAAATTTTCACCAAAAACTTAAAGGTGTATCCCTTTGTATTTTTCCTCAGTTTTTCACCAAGAACTCAAAGGGGTACCCCTTTGCATTTTTCCTCAGTTTTTCACTAAAACTCAAAGGGGTAGCACTTTGCATTTTGCCTCAAATTTTCACCAAAAACTCAAAGAGGTATCTCTTTGTATTTTACTTCAAATTTTCACAAAAAACTCAAAGGGGTACCCCTTTACATTTTTGCTTCAGTTTTTTCACAAAAAAACTCAAGGTTGTATCCCATTGCATTTTGTCTCATTTTTTCAACAAACACTCAAAAGGGTTCCCCTTTGCATTTTTGCCTTAGTTTTTTCAAAAAAAAACTCAAGGTGGTATCCCATTGTATTTTGCCTTAGTTTTCCACCAAAAACTCAAAGGGGTGTCCCTTTTTCATTTAGCCTCAGTTTTTCAGCAAAAACTTAAAGGGGTACCCCTTTGCATTTTTTCTTAGTTATTCATAAAAACTCAAAGTGGTACCCCTTTGCCTTTTGCCTCAGGTTTTCACAAAAAACTCAAAGGGGTGCCCCTTTGCATTTTTGCCTTAGTTTTTTCACAAAAAAACCCAAGGTGGTATCCCATTGCATTTTGCCTCATTTTTTCAACAAAAACTCAAAAGGGTTCCCCTTTGCATTTTTACCTCAGTTTTTTCACAAAAAAACGCAAGGCGGTATCCCATTGCATTTTGCCTTAGTTTTCCACCAAAACCCAAATAGGTGCCCCTTTTTCATTTTGTCTCAATCTTTCGCCAAAAACTCAAAGGGGTACCCCTTTGTATTTAACATGAAAATTTCCCCTAAAACTCAAAGGTGTATCCCTTTGCATTTTACTTCAGTTTTTCACCAAGAACTCAAAGGGGTACCCCTTTTCATTTTTCCTCAGTTTTTCACAAAAACTCAAAAAGGGTACCCCTTTGCATTTTGCCTGAGTTTTTCACCAATAACTCAAAGGGGTACCCCTTTGCATTTTGCCTCAATTTTTCACCAAAAACTTAAAGGGGTACCCCTTAGTATTTTACATCAAAATTTCACCAAAAACTCAAAGGTGTATCCCTTTGCATTTTGCCTCAGGTTTTCACCAAAAACTCAAAGGGGTACCCTTTTGCATTTTTCCTCAGTTTTTCACAAAAACTCAAAGGGGTACCCCTTTGTATTTTGACTCTGTTTTTCACCAAAAACTCAAAGGGGTACACCTTTTTATTTCACTTCAAATTTTCACCAAAAACATAAAAGGGGTCCCCCCTTTGCATTTTTGCCTCAGTTTTTTCACAAAAAATCTCAAGGTTGTATCCCATTGCATTTTGCCTCATTTTTTCAACAAAAACACAAAAGGGTTCCCCTTTGCATTTTTGCCTCAGGTTTTTCACAAAAAAAACTCAAGGTGGTATTTCATTGCATTTTGCCTTAGTTTTCCACCAAAAACTCAAACGGGGTTTCCCTTTTTCATTTTGCCTCAGTTTTTCACAAAAAACTCCAAGGGGTACCCCGTTGTATTTTGCATCAAATTTTCACCAAAAACTCAAAGGTGTATCCCTTTGCATTTTGCCTCAGTTTTCACATAAAACTCAAAGGGGTACCCCTTTGCATTTTTTCTAAGTTTTTCACAAAAACTCAAAAGGGTATCCCTTTGCATTTTGCCTTAGTTTTTCACCAAAAACTCAAAGGGGTACACCTATGTATTTTACTTCAAATTTTCTCCAAAAACTCAATGGGGTACAACTTTGTATTTCGCTTCAAATCTTCACCAAAAACTTAAAGGGGTACCTCTTTGCATTTTTGCCTCAGTTTTCTCACAAAAAAACTCAAGGTGGTATCCCATTGCTTTTTTCCTCATTTTTTCAAAAAAAACTCAAAAGGGTTTTCCTTTGCAATTTTGGCCTCAGTTTTTCACCTAAAACTCAAAGGGGTATCCATTTGTATTTTACATCAAATTTTCACCAAAAACTCAAAGGTGTAACCCTTTGCATTTTGCCTCGATTTTTCACCAAAAACTCAAAAGGGTATCCCTTTGCATTTTGACTCAGTTTTTCACGAATAACTCAAAGGGGTACCCCTTTGCATTTTTCCTTAGTTTTTCTCAAAAACTCAAAGGGGTACCCCTTTGCATTTTGCCTCAGGTTTTCACCTAAAACTCAAAGGGGTACACCTTTGTATTTGACTTCAAATTTTCACCAAAAACTTAAGGGGGTACCCCTTTGCATTTCTGCCTCAGTTTTTTCACAAAAAAACTCAAGGTGGTATCCCATTGCATTTTGCCTCATTTTTTCAACAAAAACTCAAAAGGGTTTCCCTTTGCATTTTTTCCTCAGTTTTTTCACAAAAAATCTCAAGGTTGTATCCCATTGCATTTTGCCTCATGTTTTCAACAAAAACACAAAAGGGTTCCCTTTTGCATTTTTGCCTCAGTTTTTTAACAAAAAAAAACTCAAGGTGGTATTCCATTGCATTTTGCCTTAGTTTTCCACCAAAAACTCAAACGGTGTTTCCCTTTTTCATTTTGCCTCAGTTTTTCACAAAAAATTCCAAGGGGTACCCCGTTGTATTTTGCATCAAATTTTCACCAAAAACTCAAAAGGGTATCCATTTGCATTTTGCCTCAGTTTTTCACATAAAACTCAAAGGGGTACCCCTTTGCATTTTTCCTCAGTTTTTCAAAAAAAACTCAAAGGGGTATCCCTTTGTATTTTTCCTTAGTTTTTCTCAAAAACTCAAAGGGATACCCCTTTGCATTTTGCCTCAGGTTTTCACCAAAAACTCAAAGGGGTACACCTTTGTATTTGACTTCAAATTTTCACCAAAATTTTAAGGGGGTACCCCTTTGCATTTCTGCCTCAGTTTTTTCACAAAAAAACTCAAGGTGGTATCCCATTGCATTTTGCCTCATTTTTTCAACAAAAACTTAAAAGGGTTTCCCTTTGCATTTTTGCTTGAGTTATTTCACAAAAAAAATCAAGGTGGTATCCCATTTCATTTTGCCTTTGTTTTCCACCAAAAACTAAAAGGGGTGCCCCTTTTTCATTTTGCCTCAGTTTTTCACCAAAAACTCAAAGGGGTACCCATTTGTATTTTACATCAAATTTTCACCAAAAACTCAAAGGTGTATCCCTTTGCTTTTTGCCTCAGTTTTTCACCAAAAACTGAAAGGGGTATCCCTTTGCATTTTGACTCAATTTTTCACCAATAACTCAAAGGGGTACCCCTTTTCATTTTTCCAAAGTTTTTCACAAAAACTCAAAGGGGTACCCCTTTGCATTTTGCCTCAGTTTTTCACCAAAAACTCAATGGGGTACCTCTTTGTATTTTACATCAAATTTTCACCAAAAACTCAAAGGTGTATCCCTTTGCATTTTACCTCAGTTTTTCACCAAAAACTCAAAGGGGTACCCCTTTGCATTTTTCCTCAGTTTTTCACTAAAACTCAAAGGGGTAGCCCTTTGCATTTTGCCTCAATTTTTCACCAAAAAATCAAAGGGGTATCTCTTTGTATTTTACTTCAAATTTTCACAAAAAACTCAAAGGGGTACCCCTTTGCATTTTTGCCTTAGTTTTTTCACAAAAAAAACTCAAGGTTGTATCCCATTGCATTTTGCCTCATTTTTTCAACAAACACTCAAAAGGGTTCCCCTTTGCATTTTTGCCTTAGTTTTTTGAAAAAAAAACTCAAGGTGGTATCCCATTGTATTTTGCCTCAGTTTTCCACCAATAACTCAAAGGGGTACCCCTTTGTATTTTACATGAAATTTTCCCCAAAAACTCAAAGGTGTATCCCTTTGAATTTTACTTCAGTTTTTCACCAAGAACTCAAAGGGCTACCCCTTTTCATTTTTCCTCAGTTTTTCATAAAAACTCAAAGGGGTACCCCTTTACATTTTTCCTCAGTTTTTCACAAAAAATCAAAGGGGTACCCTTTGCATTTTGCCTCAGTTTTTCACCAAAAACTCAAAGTGGTACCCCTTTGTATTTAACATCAAATTTTCACCAAATACTCAAAGGTGTATCCCTTTGCATTTTGCCTCAGTTTTTCAACAAAAACTCAAAGGTGTATCCCTTTGCATTTTGACTCAATTTTTTACCAAAAACTCAAAGGGGTACCCCTTTACATTTTTCCTCAGTTTTACACAAAAACTCAAAGGGGTACCCCTTTGCATTTTGCCTCAGTTTTTCACCAAAAACTCAAATTGGTACCCCTTTGTATTTAACATCAAATTTTCACCAAAAACTCAAATGTGTATCCCTTGCATTTTGCCTCAGTTTTTCACCAAAAACTCAAAGGGGTACCCCTTTGCATTTTTGCTCAATTTTTCAAAAAAACTCAAAGGGGTAGCCCTTTCCATTTTGCCTCAGTTTTTCACAAAAAATCAAGGGCTAACCCTTTTAAATTTTCACAAAAAACTTAAAGGGGTATCCCTTTGCATTTTTGCCTCAGTTTTTTCAGAAAAAACTCAAGGTGGTATCCCATTGCATTTTGCCTCATTTTTTCAATAAAAACTCAAAAGGGTTCCCTTTTGCTTTTTTGCCTCATTTTTTTCAGAAAAAAAAACTAAAGGTTGTATCCCATTGCATTTTGCCTTAGTTTTCCACCAAAAACTCAATTTGGTGCCCCTTTTTCATTTTGCGTCAGTCTTTCGCCAAAAACTCATAGGGGTACCCCTTTGTATTTTACATTAAAGTTTCACCAAAAACTCAAAGGTATATCTCTTTGCATTTTGCCTCAGTTTTTCACCAATAACTCAAAGGGGTACCCCTTTTCATTTTTCCTCTATTTTTCACAAAAACTCAAAGGGGCACCCCTTTGCATTTTGCCTCAGTTTTTCAAAAAAAACTCAAAGGGGAACCCCTTTGTATTTTACATCAAATTTTCACCAAAAACTCAAAGGTGTATCCCTTTGCATTTTGCCTCAATTTTTCACCAAAAACTCAAAGGTGTACCCCTTTGCATTTTGCCTCAATTTTTCAGTAAAACTCAAAGCAGTAGCCCTTTGCATTTTTGCCTCAATTTTTCACCAAAAACTCAAAGGGGTACCCCTTTGTATTTTACTTCAAATTTTCAAAAAAAAACTTCAAGGGGTACCCCTTTGCATTTTTGCCTCAGTTTTTTCACAAAAAAAACTCTAGGTGGTATCCCATTGCATTTTGCCTCATTTTTTTAACAAAAACTTAAATGGGTTCCCCTTTGTATTTTTGCTTCTTTTTTTCACAAAAAAATTCAAGATGGTATCCAATTGCATTTTGCCTTAGTTTTCCACCAAAAACTCAAAGGGGTTCCGCTTTTTCATTTTGCCTCAGTTTTTCACAAAATACTCTAAGGGGTACCCCTTTGTATTTTACATAAAATTTTCACCAAAAACTCAAAGGTGTATCCCTTTGCATTTTGCCTCAGTTTTTCATCAAGAACTCAAAGAGCTATCCCTTTTCATTTTTCCTCAGTTTTTCATAAAAACTTAAAGGGGTACCCCTTTGCATTTTACCTCAGTTTTTCACCAAAAACTCAAAGGGGTACCCCTTTGTATTTAACATCAAATTTTCACCAAAAACTTAAAGGTGTATCCCTTTGTATTTTTCCTCAGTTTTTCACCAAGAACTCAAAGGGGTACCCCTTTGCATTTTTCCTCAGTTTTTCACTAAAACTCAAAGGGGTAGCCCTTTGCATTTTGCCTCAATTTTTCACCTTAAACTCAAAGGGGTATCTCTATGTATTTTACTTCAAATTTTCACAAAAAACTCAAAGGGGTACATCTTTACATTTTTGCTTCAGTTTTTTCACAAAAAAACTCAAGGTTGTATCCCATTGCATTTTGTCTCATTTTTTCAACAAACACTCAAAAGGGTTCCCCTTTGCATTTTTGCCTTAGTTTTTTCAAAAAAAAACTCAAGGTGGTATCCCATTGTATTTTGCCTTAGTTTTCCACCAAAAACTCAAAGGGGTGTCCTTTTTTCATTTAGCCTCAGTTTTTCAGCAAAAACTTAAAGCGGTACCCCTTTGCATTTTTTCTTAGTTATTCATAAAAACTCAAAGTGGTACCCCTTTGCCTTTTGCCTCAGGTTTTCACAAAAAACTCAAAGGGGTGCCCCTTTGCATTTTTGCCTTAGTTTTTTCACAAAAAAACCCAAGGTGGTATCCCATTGCATTTTGCCTCATTTTTTCAACAAAAACTCAAAAGGGTTCCCCTTTCCATTTTTACCTCAGTTTTTTCACAAAAAAACTCAAGGCGGTATCCCATTGCATTTTGCCTTAGTTTTCCACCAAAAACCCAAATAGGTGCCCCTTTTTCATTTTGTCTCAGTCTTTCGCCAATAACTCAAAGGGGTACCCCTTTGTATTTAACATGAAATTTTCCCCAAAAACTCAAAGGTGTATCCCTTTGCATTTTACTTCAGTTTTTCACCAAGAACTCAAAGGGGTACCCCTTTTCATTTTTCCTCAGTTTTTCACAAAAACTCAAAAAGGGTACCCCTTTGTATTTTGCCTGAGTTTTTCACCAATAACTCAAAGGGGTACCCCTTTGCATTTTGCCTCAGTTTTTCACCAAAAACTTAAAGGGGTACCCCTTTGTATTTTACATCAAAATTTCACCAAAAACTCAAAGGTGTATCCCTTTGCATTTTGCCTCAGGTTTTCACCAAAAACTCAAAGGGGTACCCTTTTGCATTTTTCCTCAGTTTTTCACAAAAACTCAAAGGGGTACCCCTTTGTATTTTGACTCTGTTTTTCACCAAAAACTCAAAGGGGTACACCTTTTTATTTCACTTCAAATTTTCACCAAAAACTTAAAGGGGTACCCCCTTTACATTTTTGCCTCAGTTTTTTCACAAAAAATCTCAAGGTTGTATCCCATTGTATTTTGCCTCATTTTTTCAACAAAAACACAAAAGGGTTCCCCTTTGCATTTTTGCCTCAGTTTTTTCACAAAAAAAACTCAAGGTGGTATTTCATTGCATTTTGCCTTAGTTTTCCACCAAAAACTCAAACGGGGTTTCCCTTTTTCATTTTGTCTCAGTTTTTCACAAAAAACTCCAAGGGGTACCCCGTTGTATTTTGCATCAAATTTTCACCAAAAACTCAAAGGTGTATCCCTTTGCATTTTGCCTCAGTTTTTCACATAAAACTCAAAGGGGTACCCCTTTGCATTTTTCCTAAGTTTTTCACAAAAACTCAAAGGGGTATCCCTTTGCATTTTGCCTTAGTTTTTCACCAAAAACTCAAAGGGGTACACCTATGTATTTTACTTCAAATTTTCTCCAAAAACTCAATGGGGTACAACTTTGTATTTCACTTCAAATTTTCACCAAAAACTTAAAGGGGTACCTCTTTGCATTTTTGCCTCAGTTTTCTCACAAAAAAACTCAATGTGGTATCCCATTGCTTTTTTTCCTCATTTTTTCAAAAAAAACTCAAAAGGGTTTTCCTTTGCAATTTTTCCTCAGTTTTTTCACAAAACAAATCAAGGTGGTATCCCATTGCATTTTGCCTTAGTTTTCCACCAAAACGCAAAGGGGTGCCCCTTTTTCATTTTGCCTCAGTTTTTCACCTAAAACTCAAAGGGGTACCCATTTGTATTTTACATCAAATTTTCACCAAAAACTCAAAGGTGTAACCCTTTGCATTTTGCCTCGGTTTTTCACCAAAAACTCAAAAGGGTATCCCTTTGCATTTTGACTCAGTTTTTCACGAATAACTCAAAGGGGTACCCCTTTGCATTTTTCCTTAGTTTTTCTCAAAAACTCAAAGGGGTACCCCTTTGCATTTTGCCTCCGGTTTTCACCAAAAACTCAAAGGGGTACACCTTTGTATTTGACTTCAAATTTTCACCAAAAACTTAAGGGGGTACCCCTTTGCATTTCTGCCTCAGTTTTTTCACAAAAAAACTCAAGGTGTTATCCCATTGCATTTTGCCTCATTTTTTCAACAAAAACTCAAAAGGGTTTCCCTTTGCATTTTTGCCTCAGTTTTTTCACAAAAAATCTCAAGGTTGTATCCCATTGCATTTTGCCTCATTTTTTCAACAAAAACACAAAAGGGTTCCTTTTTGCATTTTTGCCTCAGTTTTTTAACAAAAAAAAAATTCAAGGTGGTATTCCATTGCATTTTGCCTTAGTTTTCCACCAAAAACTCAAACGGCGTTTCCCTTTTTCATTTTGCCTCAGTTTTTCACAAAAAATTCCAAGGGGTACCCCGTTGTATTTTGCATCAAATTTTCACCAAAAACTCAAAGGGGTATCCCTTTGTATTTTGCCTCAGTTTTTCACATAAAACTCAAAGGGGTACCCCTTTGCATTTTTCCTCAGTTTTTCAAAAAAACTCAAAGGGGTATCCCTTTGCATTTTTCCTTAGTTTTTCTCAAAAACTCAAAGGGATACCCCTTTGCATTTTGCCTCAGGTTTTCACCAAAAACACAAAGGGGTACACCTTTGTATTTGAATTCAAATTTTCACCAAAAACTTAAGGGGGTACCCCTTTGCATTTCTGCCTCAGTTTTTTCACAAAAAAACTCAAGGTGGTATCCCATTGCATTTTGCCTCATTTTTTCAACAAAAACTTAAAAGGGTTTCCCTTTGCATTTTTGCCTCAGTTATTTCACAAAAAAAATCAAGGTGGTATCCCATTTCATTTTGCCTTTGTTTTCCACCAAAAACTAAAAGGGGTGCCCCTTTTTCATTTTGCCTCAGTTTTTCACCAAAAACTCAAAGGGGTACCCATTTGTATTTTACATCAAATTTTCACCAAAAACTCAAAGGTGTATCCCTTTGCTTTTTGCCTCAGTTTTTCACCAAAAACTCAAAGGGGTATCCCTTTGCATTTTGACTCAATTTTTCACCAATAACTCAAAGGGGTACCCCTTTTCATTTTTCCTCAGTTTTTCACAAAAACTCAAAGGGGTACCCCTTTGCATTTTGCCTCAGTTTTTCACCAAAAACTCAATGGGGTACCTCTTTGTATTTTACATCAAATTTTCACCAAAAACTCAAAGGTGTATCCCTTTCATTTTACCTCAGTTTTTCACCAAAAACTCAAAGGGGTACCCCTTTGCATTTTTCCTCAGTTTTTCACTAAAACTCAAAGGGGTAGCCCTTTGCATTTTGCCTCAATTTTTCACCAAAAACTCAAAGGGGTATCTCTTTGTATTTTACTTCAAATTTTCACAAAAAACTCAAAGGGGTACCCCTTTGCATTTTTGCCTCAGTTTTTTCGCAAAAAAACTCAAGGTTGTATCCCATTGCATTTTGCCTCATTTTTTCAACAAAAACTCAAAAGGGTTCCCCTTTGCATTTTTGCCTAAGTTTTTTGAAAAAAAAACTCAAGGTGGTATCCCATTGTATTTTGCCTCAGTTTTCCACCAAAAACTCAAAGGGGTCTCCCTTTTTCATTTAGCCTCAGTTTTTCAACAAAAACTCAAAGGGGTACCCCTTTGCATTTTTTCTTAGTTATTCATAAAAACTCAAAGTGGTACCCCTTTGCCTTTTGCCTCAGGTTTTCACAAAAAACTCAAATGGGTACCCCTTTGCATTTTTGCCTTAGTTTAAAACCCAAGGTAGTATCCCATTGCATTTTGCCTCATTTTTTCAACAAAAACTCAAAAGGGTTCCCCTTTGCATTTTTACCTCAGTTTTTTCACAAAAAAAACTCAAGACGGTATCCCATTGCATTTTTCATTAGTTTTATACCAAAAACTCAAATAGGTGCCCCTTTTTCATTTTGCCTCAGTCTTTCGCCAAAAACTCAAAGGGGTACCCCTTTGTATTTTACATGAAATTTTCCCCAAAAACTCAAAGGTGTATCCCTTTGAATTTTACTTCAGTTTTTCACCAAGAACTCAAAGGTGTACCCCTTTTCATTTTTCCTCAGTTTTTCAGAAAAACTCAAAAGTGGTACGCCTTTGCATTTTGCCTGAGTTTTTCACCAATAACTCAAAGGGGTACCCCTTTGCATTTTGCCTCAGTTTTTCACCAAAAACTTAAAGGGGTACCCCTTTGTATTTTACATTAAATTTCACCAAAAACTAAAAGGTGTATCCCTTTGCATTTTGCCTCAGGTTTTCACCACAAACTCAAAGGGGTACCCTTTTGCATTTTTCCTCAGTTTTTCACAAAAACTCAAAGGGGTACCCCTTTGTATTTTGACTCTGTTTTTCACCAAAAACTCCAAGGGGTACAACTTTTTATTTCACTTCAAATTTTCACCAAAAACTTAAAGGGGTACCCCCTTTGCATTTTTGCCTCAGTTTTTTCACAAAAAATCTCAAGGTGGTATTCCATTGCATTTTGCCTTAGTTTTCCACCAAAAACTCAAATGGGGTTTCCCTTTTTCATTTTGCCTCAGTTTTTCACAAAAAACTCCAAGGGGTACCCCGTTGTATTTTGCATCAAATTTTAACCAAAAAATCAAAGGTGTATCCCTTTGCAATTTGCCTCAGTTTTTCACATAAAACTCAAATTGGTACCCCTTTGTATTTTTCCTCAGTTTTTCAAAAAAACTAAGAGGGGTATCCCTTTGCATTTTTGCTTAGTTTTTCACCAAAAACTCAAAGGGGTACACCTATGTATTTTACTTCAAATTTTCACCAAAAACTCAAAAGGGTACAACTTTGTGTTTCACTTCAAATTTTCACCAAAAAACTTAAAGGGGGTACCCCTTTGCAGTTTTGCCTCAGTTTTCTCACAAAAAAACTCAAGGTGGTATCCCATTGCTTTTTTCCTCATTTTTAAAAAAAAACTCAAAAGGGTCTCCCTTTGCAATTTTTCCTCAGTTTTTTCACAAAACAAATCAAGGTGGTATCCCATTGCATTTTGCCTTAGTTTTTCACAAAAAATTCCAAGGGGTACCCCGTTGTATTTTGCATCAAATTTTCACCAAAAACTCAAAGGGGTATCCCTTTGCATTTTGCCTCAGTTTTTCACATAAAACTCAAAGGGGTACCCCTTTGCATTTTTCCTCAGTTTTTCACCAATAACTCAAAGGGGTATCCCTTTGCATTTTTCCTTAGTTTTTCTCAAAAACTCAAAGGGATACCCCTTTGCATTTTGCCTCAGGTTTTCACCAAAAACTCAAAGGGGTACACCTTTGTATTTGACTTCAAATTTTCACCAAAAACTTAAGGGGGTACCCCTTTGCATTTCTGCCTCAGTTTTTTCACAAAAAAACTCAAGGTGGTATCCCATTGCATTTTGCCTCATTTTTTCAACAAAAACTTAAAAGGGTTTCCCTTTGCATTTTTGCCTCAGTTATTTCACAAAAAAAATCAAGGTGGTATCCCATTTCATTTTGCCTTTGTTTTCCACCAAAAACTAAAAGGGGTGCCCCTTTTTCATTTTGCCTCAGTTTTTCACCAAAAACTCAATGGGGTACCTCTTTGTATTTTACATCAAATTTTCACCAAAAACTCAAAGGTGTATTCCTTTGCATTTTACCTCAGTTTTTCACCAAAAACTCAAAGGGGTACCCCTTTGCATTTTTCCTCAGTTTTTCACTAAAACTCAAAGGGGTAGCCCTTTGCATTTTGCCTCAATTTTTCACCAAAAACTCAAAGGGGTATCTCTTTGTATTTTACTTCAAATTTTCACAAAAAACTCAAAGGGGTACCCCTTTGCATTTTTGCCTCAGTTTTTTCACAAAAAAACTCAAGGTTGTATCCCATTGCATTTTGCCTAATTTTTTCAACAAAAACTCAAAATGGTTCCCCTTTGCATTTTTGCCTTAGTTTTTTGAAAAAAAAACTCAAGGTGGTATCCCATTGTATTTTGCCTCAGTTTTCCACCAAAAACTCAAAGGGGTGTCCCGTTTTCATTTAGCCTCAGTTTTTCAGCAAAAACTCAAAGGGGTACCCCTTTGCATTTTTTCTTAGTTATTCATAAAAACTCAAAGTGGTACACCTTTGCCTTTTGCCTCAGGTTTTCACCAAAAACTCAAAGGGGTACACCTTTGTATTTGACTTCAAATTTTCACCAAAAACTTAAGGGGGTACCCCTTTGCATTTCTGCCTCAGTTTTTTCACAAAAAAACTCAAGGTGGTATCCCATTGCATTTTGCCTCATTTTTTCAACAAAAACTTAAAAGGGTTTCCCTTTGCATTTTTGCCTCAGTTATTTCACAAAAAAAATCTAGGTGGTATCCCATTTCATTTTGCCTTTGTTTTCCACCAAAAACTAATAGGGGTGCCCCTTTTTCATTTTGCCTTAGTTTTTCACCAAAAACTCAAAGGGGTACCCATTTGTATTTTACATCAAATATTCACCAAAAACTCAAAGGTGTATCCCTTTGCTTTTTGCCTCAGTTTTTCACCAAAAACTCAAAGGGGTATCCCTTTGCATTTTCACTCAATTTTTCACCAATAACTCAAAGGGGTACCCCTTTTCATTTTTCCTCAGTTTTTCACAAAAACTCAAAGGGGTACCCCTTTGCATTTTGCCTCAGTTTTTCACCAAAAACTCAATGGGGTACCTCTTTGTATTTTACATCAAATTTTCACCAAAAACTCAAAGGTGTATCCCTTTGCATTTTACCTCAGTTTTTCACCAAAAACTCAAAAGGGTACCCCTTTGCATTTTTCCTCAGTTTTTCACTAAAACTCAAAGGGGTAGCCCTTTGCATTTTGCCTCAATTTTTCACCAAAAACTCAAAGGGGTATCTCTTTGTATTTTACTTCAAATTTTCACAAAAAACTCAAAGGGGTACCCCTTTGCATTTTTGCCTCAGTTTTTTCACAAAAAAACTCAAGGTTGTATCCCATTGCATTTTGCCTCATTTTTTCAACAAAAACTCAAAAGGGTTCCCCTTTGCATTTTTGCCTTAGGTTTTTGAAAAAAAACTCAAGGTGGTATCCCATTGTATTTTGCCTCAGTTTTCCACCAAAAACTCAAAGGGGTGTCCCGTTTTCATTTAGCCTCAGTTTTTCAGCAAAAACTCAAAGGGGTACCCCTTTGCATTTTTTCTTAGTTATTCATAAAAACTCAAAGTGGTACCCCTTTGCCTTTTGCCTCAGGTTTTCACAAAAAACTCAAAGGGGTACCCCTTTGCATTTTTGTCTTAGTTTTTTCAAAAAAAACCCAAGGTGGTATCCCATTGCATTTTGCCTCATTTTTTCAATAAAAACTCAAAAGGGTTCCCCTTTGAATTTTTACCTCAGTTTTTTCACAAAAAAAACTCAAGGCTGTATCCCATTGGATTTTTCATTAGTTTTCCACCAAAAACTCAAATAGGTGCCCCTTTTTCATTTTGCCTCAGTCTTTCGCCAAAAACTCAAAGGGGTACCCCTTTGTATTTTACATGAAATTTTCCCCAAAAACTCAAAGGTGTATCCCTTTGAATTTTACTTCAGTTTTTCACCAAGAACTCAAAGGGGTACCCCTTTTCATTTTTCCTCAGTTTTTCACAAAAACTCAAAAGCGGTACGCCTTTGCATTTTGCCTGAGTTTTTCACCAATAACTCAAAGGGTTACCCCTTTGCATTTTGCCTCAGTTTTTCACCAAAAACATAAAGGGGTACCCCTTTGTATTTTACATTAAATTTCACGAAAAACTAAAAGGTGTATCCCTTTGCATTTTGCCTCAGGTTTTCACCACAAACTCAAAGGGGTACCCTTTTGCATTTTTCCTCAGTTTTTCACAAAAACTCAAAGGGGTACCCCTTTGTATTTTGACTCTGTTTTTCACCAAAAACTCCAAGGGGTACAACTTTTTATTTCACTTCAAATTTTCACCAAAAACTTAAAGGGGTACCCCCTCTGCATTTTTGCCTCAGTTTTTTCACAAAAAATCTCAAGGTTGTATCCCATTGCATTTTGCCTCATTTTTTCAACAAAAACACAAAAGGGTTCCCCTTCGCATTTTTGCCTCAGTTTTTTCACAAAAAAAAACTCAAGGTGGTATTCCATTGCATTTTGCCTTAGTTTTCCACCAAAAACTCAAATGGGGTTTCCCTTTTTCATTTTGCCTCAGTTTTTCACAAAAAACTCCAAGGGGTACCCCGTTGTATTTTGCATCAAATTTTAACCAAAAAATCAAAGGTGTATCCCTTTGCAATTTGCCTCAGTTTTTCACATAAAACTCAAATTGGTACCCCTTTGTATTTTTCCTCAGTTTTTCAAAAAAACTAAGAGGGGTACCTCTTTGTATTTTACATCAAATTTTCACCAAAAACTCAAAGGTGTATCCCTTTGCATTTTACCTAAGTTTTTCACCAAAAACTCAAAAGGGTACCCCTTTGCATTTTTCCTCAGTTTTTCACTAAAACTCAAAGGGGTAGCCCTTTGCATTTTGCCTCAATTTTTCACCAAAAACTCAAAGGGGTATCTCTTTGTATTTTACTTCAAATTTTCACAAAAAACTCAAAGGGGTACCCCTTTGCATTTTTGCCTCAGTTTTTTCACAAAAAAACTCAAGGTTGTATCCCATTGCATTTTGCCTCATTTTTTCAACAAAAACTCAAAAGAGTTCCCCTTTGCATTTTTGCCTTAGGTTTTTGAAAAAAAAACTCAAGGTGGTATCCCATTGTATTTTGCCTCAGTTTTCCACCAAAAACTCAAAGGGGTGTCCCGTTTTCATTTAGCCTCAGTTTTTCAGCAAAAACGCAAAGGGGTACCCCTTTGCATTTTTTCTTAGTTATTCATAAAAACTCAAAGTGGTACCCCTTTGCCTTTTGCCTCAGGTTTTCACAAAAAACTCAAAGGGGTACCCCTTTGCATTTTTGTCTTAGTTTTTTCAAAAAAAACCCAAGGTGGTATCCCATTGCATTTTGCCTCATTTTTTCAATAAAAACTCAAAAGGGTTCCCCTTTGAATTTTTACCTCAGTTTTTTCACAAAAAAAACTCAAGGCTATATCCCATTGGATTTTTCATTAGTTTTCCACCAAAAACTCAAATAGGTGCCCCTTTTTCATTTTGCCTCAGTCTTTCGCCAAAAACTCAAAGGGGTACCCCTTTGTATTTTACATGAAATTTTCCCCAAAAACTCAAAGGTGTATCCCTTTGAATTTTACTTCAGTTTTTCACCAAGAACTCAAAGGGGTACCCCTTTTCATTTTTCCTCAGTTTTTCACAAAAACTCAAAAGCGGTACGCCTTTGCATTTTGCCTGAGTTTTTCACCAATAACTCAAAGGGGTACCCCTTTGCATTTTGCCTCAGTTTTTCACCAAAAACATAAAGGGGTACCCCTTTGTATTTTACATTAAATTTCACCAAAAACTAAAAGGTGTATCCCTTTGCATTTTGCCTCAGGTTTTCACCACAAACTCAAAGGGGTACCCTTTTGCATTTTTCCTCAGTTTTTCACAAAAACACAAAGGGGTACCCCTTTGTATTTTGACTCTGTTTTTCACCAAAAACTCCAAGGGGTACAACTTTTTATTTCACTTCAAATTTTCACCAAAAACTTAAAGGGGTACCCCCTTTGCATTTTTGCCTCAGTTTTTTCACAAAAAATCTCAAGGTTGTATCCCATTGCATTTTGCCTCATTTTTTCAACAAAAACACAAAAGGGTTCCCCTTCGCATTTTTGCCTCAGTTTTTTCACAAAAAAAAACTCAAGGTGGTATTCCATTGCATTTTGCCTTAGTTTTCCACCAAAAACTCAAATGGGGTTTCCCTTTTTCATTTTGCCTCAGTTTTTCACAAAAAACTCCAAGGGGTACCCCGTTGTATTTTGCATCAAATTTTAACCAAAAAATCAAAGGTGTATCCCTTTGCAATTTGCCTCAGTTTTTCACATAAAACTCAAATTGGTACCCCTTTGTATTTTTCCTCAGTTTTTCAAAAAAACTAAGAGGGGTATCCCTTTGCATTTTTGCTTAGTTTTTCACCAAAAACTCAAAGGGGTACACCTATGTATTTTACTTCAAATTTTCACCAAAAACTCAAAAGGGTACAACTTTGTGTTTCACTTCAAATTTTCACCAAAAACTTAAAGGGGGTACCCCTTTGCATTTTTGCCTCAGTTTTCTCACAAAAAAACTCAAGGTGGTATCCCATTGCTTTTTTCCTCATTTTTTAAAAAAAAACTCAAAAGGGTCTCCCTTTGCAATTTTTCCTCAGTTTTTTCACAAAACAAATCAAGGTGGTATCCCATTGCATTTTGCCTTAGTTTTTCACAAAAAATTCCAAGGGGTACCCCGTTGTATTTTGCATCAAATTTTCACCAAAAACTCAAAGGGGTATCCCTTTGCATTTTGCCTCAGTTTTTCACATAAAACTCAAAGGGGTACCCCTTTGCATTTTTCCTCAGTTTTTCACCAAAAACTCAAAGGGGTATTCCTTTGCATTTTTCCTTAGTTTTTCTCAAAAACTCAAAGGGATACCCCTTTGCAGTTTGCCTCAGGTTTTCACCAAAAACTCAAAGGGGTACACCTTTGTATTTGACTTCAAATTTTCACCAAAAACTTAAGGGGGTACCCCTTTGCATTTCTGCCTCAGTTTTTTCACAAAAAAACTCAAGGTGGTATCCCATTGCATTTTGCCTCATTTTTTCAACAAAAACTTAAAAGGGTTTCCCTTTGCATTTTTGCCTCAGTTATTTCACAAAAAAAATCAAGGTGGTATCCCATTTCATTTTGCCTTTGTTTTCCACCAAAAACTAAAAGGGGTGCCCCTTTTTCATTTTGCCTCAGTTTTTCACCAAAAACTCAATGGGGTACCTCTTTGTATTTTACATCAAATTTTCACCAAAAACTCAAAGGTGTATTCCTTTGCATTTTACCTCAGTTTTTCACCAAAAACTCAAAGGGGTACCCCTTTGCATTTTTCCTCAGTTTTTCACTAAAACTCAAAGGGGTAGCCCTTTGCATTTTGCCTCAATTTTTCACCAAAAACTCAAAGGGGTATCTCTTTGTATTTTACTTCAAATTTTCACAAAAAACTCGAAGGGGTACCCCTTTGCATTTTTGCCTCAGTTTTTTCACAAAAAAACTCAAGGTTGTATCCCATTGCATTTTGCCTCATTTTTTCAACAAAAACTCAAAAGGGTTCCCCTTTGCAATTTTGCCTTAGTTTTTTGAAAAAAAAAACTCAAGGTGGTATCCCATTGTATTTTGCCTCAGTTTTCCACCAAAAACTCAAAGGGGTGTCCCGTTTTCATTTAGCCTCAGTTTTTCAGCAAAAACTCAAAGGGGTACCCCTTTGCATTTTTTCTTAGTTATTCATAAAAACTCAAAGTGGTACACCTTTGCCTTTTGCCTCAGGTTTTCACCAAAAACTCAAAGGGGTACACCTTTGTATTTGACTTCAAATTTTCACCAAAAACTTAAGGGGGTACCCCTTTGCATTTCTGCCTCAGTTTTTTCACAAAAAAACTCAAGGTGGTATCCCATTGCATTTTGCCTCATTTTTTCAACAAAAACTTAAAAGGGTTTCCCTTTGCATTTTTGCCTCAGTTATTTCACAAAAAAAATCTAGGTGGTATCCCATTTCATTTTGCCTTTGTTTTCCACCAAAAACTAAAAGGGGTGCCCCTTTTTCATTTTGCCTCAGTTTTTCACCAAAAACTCAAAGGGGTACCCATTTGTATTTTACATCAAATATTCACCAAAAACTCAAAGGTGTATCCCTTTGCTTTTTGCCTCAGTTTTTCACCAAAAACTCAAAGGGGTATCCCTTTGCATTTTCACTCAATTTTTCACCAATAACTCAAAGGGGTACCCCTTTTCATTTTTCCTCAGTTTTTCACAAAAACTCAAAGGGGTACCCCTTTGCATTTTGCCTCAGTTTTTCACCAAAAACTCAATGGGGTACCTCTTTGTATTTTACATCAAATTTTCACCAAAAACTCAAAGGTGTATCCCTTTGCATTTTACCTCAGTTTTTCACCAAAAACTCAAAAGGGTACCCCTTTGCATTTTTCCTCAGTTTTTCACTAAAACTCAAAGGGGTAGCCCTTTGCATTTTGCCTCAATTTTTCACCAAAAACTCAAAGGGGTATCTCTTTGTATTTTACTTCAAATTTTCACAAAAAACTCAAAGGGGTACCCCTTTGCATTTTTGCCTCAGTTTTTTCACAAAAAAACTCAAGGTTGTATCCCATTGCATTTTGCCTCATTTTTTCAACAAAAACTCAAAAGGGTTCCCCTTTGCATTTTTGCCTTAGGTTTTTGAAAAAAAAACTCAAGGTGGTATCCCATTGTATTTTGCCTCAGTTTTCCACCAAAAACTCAAAGGGGTGTCCCGTTTTCATTTAGCCTCAGTTTTTCAGCAAAAACTCAAAGGGGTACCCCTTTGCATTTTTTCTTAGTTATTCATAAAAACTCAAAGTGGTACCCCTTTGCCTTTTGCCTCAGGTTTTCACAAAAAACTCAAAGGGGTACCCCTTTGCATTTTTGTCTTAGTTTTTTCAAAAAAAACCCAAGGTGGTATCCCATTGCATTTTGCCTCATTTTTTCAATAAAAACTCAAAAGGGTTCCCCTTTGCATTTTTACCTCAGTTTTTTCACAAAAAAAACTCAAGGCTGTATCCTATTGCATTTTTCATTAGTTTTCCACCAAAAACTCAAATAGGTGCCCCTTTTTCATTTTGGCTCAGTCTTTCGCCAAAAACTCAAAGGGGTACCCCTTTGTATTTTACATGAAATTTTCCCCAAAAACTCAAAGGTGTATCCCTTTGAATTTTACTTCAGTTTTTCACCAAGAACTCAAAGGGGTACCCCTTTTCATTTTTCCTCAGTTTTTCACAAAAACTCAAAAGCGGTACGCCTTTGCATTTTGCCTGAGTTTTTCACCAATAACTCAAAGGGGTACCCCTTTGCATTTTGCCTCAGTTTTTCACCAAAAACATAAAGGGGTACCCCTTTGTATTTTACATTAAATTTCACCAAAAACTAAAAGGTGTATCCCTTTGCATTTTGCCACAGGTTTTCACCACAAACTCAAAGGGGTACCCTTTTGCATTTTTCCTCAGTTTTTCACAAAAACTCAAAGGGGTACCCCTTTGTATTTTGACTCTGTTTTTCACCAAAAACTCCAAGGGGTACAACTTTTTATTTCACTTCAAATTTTCACCAAAAACTTAAAGGGGTACCCCCTTTGCATTTTTGCCTCAGTTTTTTCACAAAAAATCTCAAGGTTGTATCCCATTGCATTTTGCCTCATTTTTTCAACAAAAACACAAAAGTGTACCCCTTTGCATTTTTGCCTCAGTTTTTTCACAAAAAAACTCAAGGGGGTATCCCATTGCATTTTACCTCATTTTTTCAGAAAAAACTCAAAAGGGTTTCCCTTTCCAATTTTTCCTCAGTTTTTTCACAAAAAAAAATCAAGGTGGTATCCCATTGCATTTTGCCATAGTTTTTCACCAAAACGGAAAGGGGTGCCCCTTTTTCATTTTGCCTCAGTTTTTCACCTAAAACTCAAAGGGGTACCCATTTGTATTTTACATCAAATTTTCTCCAAAAATTCAAAGTTGTATCCCTTTGCATTTTTCCTCAGTTTTTCACTAAAACTCAAAGGGGTAGCCCTTTGCATTTTGCCTCAATTTTTCACCAAAAACTCAAAGGGGTATCTCTTTGTATTTTACTTCAAATTTTCACAAAAAACTCAAAGGGGTACCCCTTTGCATTTTTGCCTCAGTTTTTTCACAAAAAAACTCAAGGTTGTATCCCATTGCATTTTGCCTCATTTTTTCAACAAAAACTCAAAAGGGTTCCCCTTTGCATTTTTGCCTTAGTTTTTTGAAAAAAAAACTCAAGGTGGTATCCCATTGTATTTTGCCTCAGTTTTCCACCAAAAACTCAAAGGGGTGTCCCGTTTTCATTTAGCCTCAGTTTTTCAGCAAAAACTCAAAGGGGTACCCCTTTGCATTTTTTCTTAGTTATTCATAAAAACTCAAAGTGGTACCCCTTTGCCTTTTGCCTCAGGTTTTCACAAAAAACTCAAAGGGGTACCCCTTTGCATTTTTGTCTTAGTTTTTTCAAAAAAAACCCAAGGTG
This sequence comes from Excoecaria agallocha, assembly GCA_037975025.1. Lineage (NCBI taxonomy): Eukaryota > Viridiplantae > Streptophyta > Magnoliopsida > Malpighiales > Euphorbiaceae > Excoecaria > Excoecaria agallocha. Next base: position 1,870,257 of record JBBPFJ010000025.1, read on the forward strand.
GTATCCCATTGCATTTTGCCTCATTTTTTCAACAAAAACTCAAAAGGGTTCCCCTTTGCATTTTTACCTCAGTTTTTTCACAAAAAAAACTCAAGGCGGTATCCCATTGCATTTTTCATTAGTTTTCCACCAAAAACTCAAATAGGTGCCCCTTTTTCATTTTGGCTCAGTCTTTCGCCAAAAACTCAAAGGGGTACCCCTTTGTATTTTACATGAAATTTTCCCCAAAAACTCAAAGGTGTATCCCTTTGAATTTTACTTCAGTTTTTCACCAAGAACTCAAAGGGGTACCCCTTTTCATTTTTCCTCAGTTTTTTAGAAAAACTCAAAAGCGGTACGCCTTTGCATTTTGCCTGAGTTTTTCACCAATAACTCAAAGGGGTACCCCTTTGCATTTTGCCTCAGTTTTTCACCAAAAACTTAAAGGGGTACCCCTTTGTATTTTACATTAAATTTCACCAAAAACTAAAAGGTGTATCCCTTTGCATTTTGCCTCAGGTTTTCACCACAAACTCAAAGGGGTACCCTTTTGCATTTTTCCTCAGTTTTTTACAACAACTCAAAGGGGTACCCCTTTGTATTTTGAGTCTGTTTTTCACCAAAAACTCCAAGGGGTACAACTTTTTATTTCACTTCAAATTTTCACCAAAAACTTAAAGGGGTACCCCCTTTGCATTTTTGCCTCAGTTTTTTCACAAAAAATCTCAAGGTTGTATCCCATTGCATTTTGCCTCATTTTTTCAACAAAAACACAAAAGGGTTCCCCTTTGCATTTTTGCCTCAGTTTTTTCACAAAAAAAAACTCAAGGTGGTATTCCATTGCATTTTGCTTTAGTTTTCCACCTAAAACTCAAACGGGGTTTCCCTTTTTCATTTTGCCTCAGTTTTTCACAAAAAACTCCAAGGGGTACCCCGTTGTATTTTGCATCAAATTTTAACCAAAAAATCAAAGGTGTATCCCTTTGCATTTTGCCTCAGTTTTTCACATAAAACTCAAATTGGTATCCCTTTACATTTTTCCTCAGTTTTTCAAAAAAACTCAGAGGGGTATCCCTTTGCATTTTTGCTTAGTTTTTCACCAAAAACTCAAAGGGGTACACCTATGTATTTTACTTCAAATTTTCACCAAAAACTCAAAAGGGTACAACTTTGTGTTTCACTTCAAATTTTCACCAAAAACTTAAAGGGGGTACCCCTTTGCATTTTTGCCTCAGTTTTTTCACAAAAAAACTCAAGGTGGTATCCCATTGCTTTTTTCCTCATTTTTTCAAAAAAAACTCAAAAGGGTTTCCCTTTGCAATTTTTCCTCAGTTTTTTCACAAAACAAATCAAGGTGGTATCCCATTGCATTTTGCCTTAGTTTTCCACCAAAACGCAAAGGGGTGCCCCTTTTTCATTTTGCCTCAGTTTTTCACCTAAAACTCAAAGGGGTACCCATTTGTATTTTACATCAAATTTTCACCAAAAACTCAAAGGTGCATCCCCTTGCATTTTGCCTCAGTTTTTCACCAAAAACTCAAAGGGGTATCCCTTTGCATTTTGACTCAGTTTTTCACGAATAACTCAAAGGGGTACCCCTTTGCATTTTGCCTCCGGTTTTCACCCAAAACTCAAAGGGGTACACCTTTATATTTGACTTCAAATTTTCACCAAAAACTTACGGGGGTACCCCTTTGCATTTCTGCCTCAGTTTTTTCACAAAAAAACTCAAGGTGGTATCCCATTGCATTTTTCCTCATTTTTTCAACAAAAACTCAAAAGGGTTTCCCTTTGCATTTTTCCCTCAGTTTTTCACAAAAAATCTCAAGGTTGTATCTCATTGCATTTTGCCTCATTTTTTCAACAAAAACACAAAAGGGTTCCTCTTTGCATTTTTGCCTCAGTTTTTTCACAAAAAAAAACTCAATGTGGTATTCCATTGCATTTTGCCTTAGTTTTCCACCAAAAACTCAAACAGGGTTTCCCTTTTTCATTTTGCCTCAGTTTTTCACAAAAAACTCCAAGGGGTACCCCGTTGTATTTTGCATCAAATTTTCACCAAAAACTCAAAGGTGTATCCCTTTGCATTTTGCCTCAGTTTTTCACATAAAACTCAAAGGGGTACCCCTTTGCATTTATCCTCAGTTTTTCAAAAAAAACTAAAAGGGGTATCCCTTTGCATTTTGCCTTAGTTTTTCACCAAAAACTCAAAAGGGTACACCTATGTATTTTACTTCAAATTTTCACCAAAAACTTAAAGGGGTACAACTTTGTATTTCACTTCAAATTTTCACCAAAAACTTAAAGGGGTACCCCTTTGCATTTTTGCCTCAGTTTTTTCACAAAAAAACTCAAGGGGGTATCCCATTGCATTTTACCTTATTTTTTCAGAAAAAACTCAAAAGGGTTTCCCTTTCCAATTTTTCCTCAGTTTTTTCACAAAAAAAAATCGAGGTGGTATCCCATTGTATTTTGCCATAGTTTTCCACCAAAACGGAAAGGGGTGTCCCTTTTTCATTTTGCCTCAGTTTTTCACCTAAAACTCAATGGGGTACCCATTTGTATTTTACATCAAATTTTCTCCAAAAATTCAAAGTTGTATCCCTTTGCATTTTGCCTCAGTTTTTCACCAAAAACTCAAAGGGGTATCCCTTTGCATTTTGACTCAGTTTTTCACAAATAACTCAAAGGGGTACCCCTTTGTATTTTTCCTTAGTTTTTCTCAAAAACTCAAAGCGGTACCCCTTTGCATTTTGCCTCAGGATTTCACCAAAAACTCAAAGGGGTACACCTTTGTATTTGACTTCAAATTTTCACCAAAAACTTAAGGGGGTACCCCTTTGCATTTCTGCCTCAGTTTTTTCACAAAAAAACTCAAAGTGGTATCCCATTGCATTTTGCCTCATTTTTTCAACAAAAACTTAAAAGGGTTTCCCTTTGCATTTTTGCCTCAGTTATTTCACAAAAAAAATCAAGGTGGTATCCCATTTCATTTTGCCTTTGTTTTCCACCAAAAACTAAAAGGGGTGCCCCTTTTTCATTTTGCCTCAGTTTTTTACCAAAAACTCAAAGGGGTACCCATTTGTATTTTACATCAAATTTTCACCAAAAACTCAAAGGTGTATCCCTTTGCTTTTTGCCTCAGTTTTTCACCAAAAACTCAAAGGGGTATCCCTTTGCATTTTGACTCAGTTTTTCACCAATAACTCAAAGGGGTACCCCTTTTCATTTTTCCACAGTTTTTCACAAAAACTCAAAGGGGTACCCCTTTGCATTTTGCCTCAGTTTTTCACCAAAAACTCAATGGGGTACCTCTTTGTATTTTATATCAAAATTTCACAAAAAACTCAAAGGTGTATCCCATTGCATTTTACCTCAGTTTTTCACCAAAAACTCAAAGGGGTACCCCTTTGCATTTTTCCTCAGTTTTTCACTAAAACTCAAAGGGGTAGCCCTTTGCATTTTGCCTCAATTTTTCACCAAAAACTCAAAGGGGTATCTCTTTGTATTTTACTTCAAATTTTCACAAAAAACTCAAAGGGGTACCCCTTTGCATTTTTGCCTCAGTTTTTTCACAAAAAAACTCATGGTTGTATCCCATTGCATTTTGCGTCATTTTTTCAACAAAAACTCAAAAGGTTCCCCTTTTCATTTTTTCCTTAGTTTTTTCAAAAAAAAACTCAAGGTGGTATCCCATTGTATTTTGCCTCAGTTTTCCACCAAAAACTCAAACAGGTGTCCCTTTTTCATTTAGCCTCAGTTTTTCAGCAAAAACTCAAAGGGGTACCCCTTTGCATTTTTTCTTAGTTATTCATAAAAACTCAAAGTGGTACCCCTTTGCCTTTTGCCTCAGGTTTTCACAAAAACTCAAAGGGGTACCCCTTTGCATTTTTGCCTTAGTATTTTCACAAAAAAACCCAAGGTGGTATCCCATTGCATTTAGCCTCATTTTTTCAACAAAAACTCAAAATGGTTCCCCTTTGCATTTTTACCCAAGTTTTTTCACAAAAAAACTCAAGGCGGTATCCCATTGCATTTTACCTTAGTTTTCCACCAACAACTCAAATAGGTGCCCCTTTTTAATTTTTCCTCAGTCTTTCGCAAAAAACTCAAAGGGGTACCCCTTTGTATTTTACATGAAAATTTCCCCAAAAACTCAAAGGTGTATCCCTTTGAATTTTACTTCAGTTTTTCACCAAGAACTCAAAGGGGTACCCCTTTTCATTTTTCCTCAGTTTTTCACAAAAACTCAAAAGGGGTACCCCTTTGCATTTTGCCTGAGTTTTTCACCAATAACTCAAAGGGGTACCCCTTTGCATTTTGCCTCAGTTTTTCACCAAAAACTTAAAGGGGTACCCCTTTGTATTTTACATTAAATTTCACCAAAAACTCAAAGGTGTATCCCTTTGCATTTTGCCTCAGGTTTTCACCAAAAATTCAAAGGGGTACCCTTTTGCATTTTTCCTCAGTTTTTCACAAAAACTCAAAGGGGTACCCCTTTGTATTTTGACTCTGTTTTTCACCAAAAACTCCAACGGGTACAACTTTTTATTTCACTTCAAAGTTTCACCAAAAACTTAAAGGGGTACCCCCTTTACATTTTTGCCTCAGTTTTTTCACAAAAAATCTCAAGGTTGTATCCCATTGCATTTTGCCTCATTTTTTAAACAAAAACACAAAAGGGTTCCTCTTTGCATTTTTGCCTCAGTTTTTTCACAAAAAAAAAAACTCAAGGTGGTATTCCATTGCATTTTGCTTTAGTTTTCCACCAAAAACTCAAACTGGGTTTCCCTTTTTCATTTTGCCTCAGTTTTTCAGAAAAAACTCCAAGGGGTACCCCGTTGTATTTTGCATCAAATTTTCACCAAAAACTCAAAGGTGTATCCCTTTGCATTTTGCCTCAGTTTTTCACATAAAACTCAAAGGGGTACCCCTTTGCATTTTTCCTCAGTTTTTCAAAAAAACTCAGAGTGGTATCCCTTTGCATTTTTGCTTAGTTTTTCACCAAAACCTCAAAGGGGTACACCTATGTATTTTACTTCAAATTTTCACCAAAAACTCAAAGGGGTACAACTTTGTATTTCACTTCAAATTTTGACCAAAATCTTAAAGGGGTACCCCTTTGCATTTTTGCCTCAGTTTTCTCACAAAAAAACTCAAGGTGGTATCCCATTGCTTTTTTCCTCATTTTTTCAAAAAAAACTCAAAAGGGTTTCCCTTTGCAATTTTTCCTCAGTTTTTTCGCAAAACAAATCAAGGTGGTATCCCATTGCATTTTGCTTTAGTTTTCCACCAAAACGCAAAGGGGTGCCCCTTTTTCATTTTGCCTCAGTTTTTCACCTAAAACTCAAAGGGGTACCCATTTGTATTTTACATCTAATTTTCACCAAAAACTCAAAGGTGTATCCCTTTGCATTTTGCCTCAGTTTTTCACCAAAAACTCAAAAGGGTTCCCCTTTGCATTTTTGCCTTAGTTTTTTCAAAAAAAAAACTCAAGGTGGTATCCCATTGTATTTTGCCTCAGTTTTCCACCAAAAACTCAAACAGGTGTCCCTTTTTCATTTAGCCTCAGTTTTTCAGCAAAAACTCAAAGGGGTACCCCTTTGCATTTTTTCTTAGTTATTCATAAAAACTCAAAGTGGTACCCCTTTGCCTTTTGCCTCAGGTTTTCACAAAAACTCAAAGGGGTACCCCTTTGCATTTTTGCCTTAGTTTTTTCACAAAAAAACCCAAGGTGGTATCCCATTGCATTTTGCCTCATTTTTTCAACAAAAACTCAAAATGGTTCCCCTTTGCATTTTTACCCAAGTTTTTTCACAAAAAAACTCAAGGCGGTATCCCATTGCATTTTGCCTTAGTTTTCCACCAACAACTCAAATAGGTGCCCCTTTTTAATTTTGCCTCAGTCTTTCGCAAAAAACTCAAAGGGGTACCCCTTTGTATTTTACATGAAAATTTCCCCAAAAACTCAAAGGTGTATCCCTTTGAATTTTACTTCAGTTTTTCACCAAGAACTCAAAGGGGTACCCCTTTTCATTTTTCCTCAGTTTTTCACAAAAACTCAAAAGGGGTACCCCTTTGCATTTTGCCTGAGTTTTTCACCAATAACTCAAAGGGGTACCCCTTTGCATTTTGCCTCAGTTTTTCACCAAAAACTTAAAGGGGTACCCCTTTGTATTTTACATTAAATTTCACCAAAAACTCAAAGGTGTATCCCTTTACATTTTGCCTCAGGTTTTCACCAAAAACTCAAAGGGGTACCCTTTTGCATTTTTCCTCAGTTTTTCACAAAAACTCAAAGGGGTACCCCTTTGTATTTTGACTCTGTTTTTCACCAAAAACTCCAACGGGTACAACTTTTTATTTCACTTCAAAGTTTCACCAAAAACTTAAAGGGGTACCCTCTTTGCATTTTTGCCTCAGTTTTTTCACAAAAAATCTCAAGGTTGTATCCCATTGCATTTTGCCTCATTTTTTAAACAAAAACACAAAAGGGTTCCTCTTTGCATTTTTGCCTCAGTTTTTTCACAAAAAAAAAACTCAAGGTGGTATTCCATTGCATTTTGCTTTAGTTTTCCACCAAAAACTCAAACGGGGTTTCCCTTTTTCATTTTGCCTCAGTTTTTCACAAAAAACTCCAAGGGGTACCCCGTTGTATTTTGCATCAAAATTTCACCAAAAACTCAAAGGTGTATCCCTTTGCATTTTGCCTCAGTTTTTCACATAAAACTCAAAGGGGTACCCCTTTGCATTTTTCCTCGGTTTTTCAAAAAAACTCAGAGTGGTATCCCTTTGCATTTTTGCTTAGTTTTTCACCAAAACCTCAAAGGGGTACACCTATGTATTTTACTTCAAATTTTCACCAAAAACTCAAAGGGGTACAACTTTGTATTTCACTTCAAATTTTCACCAAAATCTTAAAGGGGTATCCCTTTGCATTTTTGCCTCAGTTTTCTCACAAAAAAACTCAAGGTGGTATCCCATTGCTTTTTTCCTCATTTTTTCAAAAAAAACTCAAAAGGGTTTCCCTTTGCAATTTTTCCTCAGTTTTTTCACAAAACAAATCAAGGTGGTATCCCATTGCATTTTGCCTTAGTTTCCACCAAAACGCAAAGGGGTGCCCCTTTTTCATTTTGCCTCAGTTTTTCACCAAAAACTCAAAGGGGTACCCATTTGTATTTTACATCTAATTTTCACCAAAAACTCAAAGGCGTATCCCTTTGCATTTTGCCTCAGTTTTTCACCAAAAACTCAAAGGGGTATCCCTTTGCATTTTGACTCAGCTTTTCAGAATAACTCAAAGGGGTACCCCTTTGCATTTTTCCTTAGTTTTTCTCAAAAACTCAAAGGGGTACCCCTTTGCATTTTGCCTCAGGTTTTCACCCAAAACTCAAAGGGGTACACCTTTGTATTTTACTTTAAATTATCACCAAAAACTTAAGGGGGTACCCCTTTGCATTTCTGCCTCAGTTTTTTCACAAAAAAACTCAAGGTGGTATCCCATTGCATTTTGCCTCATTTTTTCAACAAAAACTCAAAAGGGTTTCCCTTTGCATTTTTGCCTCAGTTTTTTCACAAAAAATCTCAAGGTTGTATCTCATTGCATTTTGCCTCATTTTTTCAACAAAAACACAAAAGGGTTCCCCTTTGCAATTTTGCCTCAGTTTTTTCACAAAAAAAAAATTCAAGGAGGTATTCCATTGCATTTTGCCTTAGTTTTCCACCAAAAACTCAAACGGGGTTTCCCTTTTTCATTTTGCCTCAGTTTTTCACAAAAAACTCCAAGGGGTACCCCGTTGTATTTTGCATCAAATTTTCACAAAAACTCAAAGGTGTATCCCTTTGCATTTTGCCTCAGTTTTTCACATAAAACTCAAAGGGGTACCCCTTTGCATTTTTCCTCAGTTTTTCAAAAAAACTCAAAGGGGTATCCCTTTGCATTTTGCCTTAGTTTTTCACTAAAAACTCAAAGGGGTACACCTATGTATTTTACTTCAAATTTTCACCAAAAACTTAAAGGGGTACAACTTTGTATTTCACTTCAAATTTTCACCAAAAACTTAACGGGGTACCCCTTTGCATTTTTGCCTCAGTTTTTTCACAAAAAAACTCAAGGGGGTATCACATTGCATTTTACCTCATTTTTTCAAAAAAAAACTCAAAAGGGTTTCTCTTTCCAATTTTTCCTCAGTTTTTTCACAAAAAAAAAATCAAGGTGGTATCCCATTGCATTTTGCCTTAGTTTTCCACCAAAACGGAAAGGGGTGCCCCTTTTTCATTTTGCCTCAGTTTTTCACCTAAAACTCAAAGGGGTACCCATTTGTATTTTACATCAAATTTTCTCCAAAAACTCAAAGTTGTATCCCTTTGCATTTTGCCTCAGTTTTTCACCAAAAACTCAAAGGGGTATCCCTTTGCATTTTGACTCAGTTTTTCACGAATAACTCAAAGGGGTACCCCTTTGCATTTTTCCTTGGTTTTTCTCAAAAACTCAAATGGGTACCCCTTTGCATTTTGCCTCAGGTTTTCACCAAAAACTCAAATGGGTACACCTTTGCATTTGACTTCAAATTTTCACCAAAAACTTAAGGGGGTACCCCTTTGCATTTCTGCCTCAGTTTTTTCACAAAAAAACCAAGGTGGTATCCCATTGCATTTTGCCTCATTTTTTCAACAAAAACTCAAAAGGGTTTCCCTTTGCATTTTTGCCTCAGTTATTTCACAAAAAAAATCAATGTGGTATCCCATTTCATTTTGCCTTTGTTTTCCACCAAAAACTAAAAGGGGTGCCCCTTTTTCATTTTGCCTCAGTTTTTCACCAAAAACTCAAAGGGGTACCCATTTGTATTTTACATCAAATTTTCACCAAAAACTCAAAGTTGTATCCCTTTGCATTTTGCCTCAGTTTTTCACCAAAAACTCAAAGGGGTATCCCTTTGTATTTTGACTCAGTTTTTCACCAATAACTCAAAGGGGTATCCCTTTTCATTTTTCCTCAGTTTTTCTCAAAAACTCAAAGGGGTACCCCTTTGTATTTTGCCTCAAGTTTTCTCCAAAAACTCAAAGGGGTACACCTTTGTATTTTACTTCAAAATTTCACCAAAAATATAAAGGGGTACCCCTTTGCATTTTTGCCTTAGTTTTTTTACAAAAAAACTCAAGGTGGTATCCCATTGCATTTTGCCTCATTTTTTCAACAAAAACTCAAAAGGGTTTCCATTTGCATTTTTGCCTCAGTTTTTTCACATAAAAATCAAGGTGGTATCCCATTGCATTTTGCCTTAGTTTTCCACCAAAAACTCAAAGGGGTTCACCTCTTTCATTTTGCATCAATGTTTCACAAAAAACTCAAAGGGGTACCCATTTGTATTTTACATCAAATTTTCACCAAAAACTCAAAGGTGTATCCCTTTGCATTTTGCCTCAGTTTTTCACCAAAAACTCAAAGGGGTATCCCTTTGCATTTTTACTCAGTTTTTCACCAATAACTCAAAGGGGTACCCCTTTGCATTTTTCCTCAGCTTTTCTCAAAAACTCAAAGGGATACCCCTTTGTATTTTGCCTCAGGTTTTCACCAAAAACTCAAAGGGGTACACCTTTGTATTTTACTTCAAATTTTCACCAAAAACTTAAAGGGGTACCCCTTTCATTTTTAGTCAGTTATTAAACAAAAATTCAATGGGGGTACCCTTTTCCATTTTCCTCAGTTTTTCATCAAAATCTAATAGGGGTACCCCTTTGCATTTTTTCTCAGTTTCTCATCAAAAACCCAAAGGTGTACCCCTTTGCATTTTAAATCTGTTTTTAACCAAAACTCAAAGGGGGTACCCTTTGCCATTTTGCCTCAGTTTTTCATCAAAATCCCATAGGGGCAACCCTTTGCATTTTTTCTCTGTTTTTTAACAAATACCCAAAGGTGTACCCCATTGCATTTTTACTCAGTTTTTAAATAAAAACTCAAACGGGTTACCCTTTGCCATTTTTCCTTAGTTTTTCATCAAAATTCCATAAAGGTACCTCTTTGCATTTTTTCTCAGTTTCTTATCAAAAACCCAAAGGTGTACCGCTTTGCATTTCAAGTCAGTTTTTAAACAAAAACTCAAAGGGGTTACCCTTTGCTATTTTGCCTCAGTTTTTCATCAAAATCCCAAAGGGGCAACCCTTTGAATTTTTTCTCAGTTTTTCAACAAATACCCAATGGTGTACCCCTTTTCATATTTACTCAGTTATTAAACAAAAACTAAAGGGGGTACCCTTTGCCATTTTGCCTCAGTTTTTTATCAAAATCCCATAGGGGTACCTCTTTGCATTTTATCTCAGTTTCTCATCAAGAACCCAAAGGTGTACCCCTTTGAATTTTAAATCAGTTTTTAAACCAAAACTCAAAGGGGGTATCCTTTGCCATTTTGCCTCAGTTTTTCATCAAAATCCTATAGGGGCAACCCTTTGTATTTTTTCTCAGTTTTTCAACAAATACCCAAAGGTGTACCCCTTTGTATTATTACTCAGTTATTAAACAAAAACTCAATGGGGGTACCCTTTGCCATTTTGCCTCAGTTTTTCATCAAAATCAAGTAGGGGTACCTCTTTGCATTTTTTCTCAGTTTCTCATCAAAAACCCAAAGGTCTACCCCTTTGCATTTTAAATCAGTTTTTAACCAAAACTCAAAGGGGGTACCCTTTGCCATTTTGCCTCATTTTTTCATCAAAATCCCATAGGGGCAACCCTTTGCATTTTTTCTCAGTTTTTCAACAAATACCCAAAGGTGTACCCCTTTGCATTTTTACTCAGTTTTTAAATAAAAACTCAAACGGGGTACCCTTTGCCATTTTGCCTCAGTTTTTCATCAAAATCCCATAGGGTTACCTCTTTGCATTTTTTCTCAGTTTCTCTTCAAAAACCCAAAAGGTGTGCCCTTTTGCATTTTAAATCAGTTTTTAAACCAAAACTCAAAGGGGGTACCCTTTGCCATTATGCCTCAATTTTTCATAAAAAATCCCACAGGGGCAATCCTTTGCATTTTTCTCAGTTTTTCAAGCAAATAACATAAGGTGTACCCCTTTGCATTTTTACACAGTTATTAAACTAAAACTCAATGGGGTACCCTTTGCCATTTTGCCTCAGTTTTTCATCAAAATCCAATAGGGGTATGTCTTTGCATTTTTTCTCAGTTTCTCATCAAAAATCGGAAGTTATACCCCTTTGCAATTTTGCTCAATTTTTAAACAAAATCTCAAAGGACCATTTGCCATTTTGTCTCAATTTTCATCAAAATCCCATAGGGGCACCCCTATGCATTTTTTCTCAGTTTTTCATCAAAAACCCAAAGGTGTACCCCTTTGCATTTTTACTCAGTTTTAAACAAAAACTCAAAGGGGCACCCCTTTGCATTTTGCCTCAGTTTTTCACAAAAACTCAAAGGGGAATCCCTTTCCATTTTTCATTAGTTTTACACCAAAAACTCAAATGGGTACCCCCTTTGCATTTTAACTTAGTTTTTCACCAAAAACTTAAAGGGGTGCCCATTTTTCATTTTGCCTCATTTTTTCACCAAAAACTCAAAGGGGTAACCCTTTGTATTTTGCCTCAAATTTTCACCAAAAACTCAAGGGGGTATCTCTTTGCATTTTGCCTCAGTTTTTCGCCAAAAATTCAAAGGTGTACAACTTTGCATTTCTCCTCAGGTTTTCACTAAACACTCAAAGTGTCACCCCCCTTTGTATTTTGGCTCAGGTTTTTATTAAAAACTCAATGGGGCACCCCTTTGCATTTTGCCTTACCTTTTCACAAAAATTCAAGCGGCCATCCCTTTCCATTTTTCAATAGTTTTACACCAAAAACTCAAATGGGGTACCCCTTTGCATTTTAACTCAGTTTTTCACAAAAAACTCAAAAGGGTAACCCTTTGCATTTTGGCTTATTTTTTCATAAAAAACTAAAAGGGCCACCCCTTTGCATTTTGTCTCACTTTTTCACAAAAACTCAAGGGGGCATCCCTTTGCATTTTGTCTCAATTTTTCACAAAAACTCAAGGGGACAACACTCTTCATTTTGCCTTAGTTTTTCACAAAAAACTCAAATGTGTACCCCCTTTCCATTTTAACTCAATTTTTCACCAAAAACTTAAAGGGGTGCCCTTTTTCATTTTGCCTCAGTTTTTCACTAAAAACATAAAGGTTAACCCCTTTGTATTTTTACTTAGTTTTTTACAAAAAACTCAAAGGGGCACCCCTTTGCATTTTGCCTCATCTTTTCACAAAAAATCAAGGGGGTATCCCTTTCCATTTTTCCTTAGTTTTACACCCAAAAACTCAAATGGGTACCTCTTTGCATTTTAACTCAGTTTTTCACCAAAAACTTAAAGGGGTGGCCCTTTTTCATTTTGCCTCAGTTTTTCACTAAAAACATAAAGGGGCACCCCTTTGCATTTTGCCTTAGTTTTTTACAAAAAACTCAAAGGGGCAACCCCTTTGCATTTTGCCTCAGTTTTTCACAAAAACTCAAGGGGGTATCCCTTTCCATTTTTCCTTAGTTTTACACCAAAAACTCAAATGGGTACCCCTTTGCATTTAACTTAGTTTTTCACCAAAAACTTAAACGGGTGCCCTTTTTTCATTTTCCCTCAGATTTTCACCAAAAACTCAAAGGGGTATCCCTTTGTATTTTGCCTCAAAGTTTCACCAAAAACTCAAAAGGGGTATCTCTTTACATTTTGCCTTAGTTTTTCACCAAAAATTCAAAGGTGTACAACTTTGCATTTCTACTCAGGTTTTCACTAAAAACTCAAAGTGGCACCCCTTTGTATTTAGGCTCAGTTTTTACAAAAAACTCAAAGGGGCACACCTTTTCATTTTTCCTTAGCTTTTCATAAAAATTCAAGGGGGCATCCCTTTCCATTTTTCATTAGTTTTACACAAAAAAACTCAAATGGGTACCCCTTTGCATTTTAACTCAGTTTTTTCACATAAATCTCAAAGGGGTACCCCTTTGCATTTTGGCTTATTTTTTCATAAAAAACTCAAAGGGGCACCCCTTTGCATTTTGTCCTCACTTTTTCACAAAAACTCAAGGGGGCATCCCTTTCCATTTTGCCTTAATTTTTCACCAAAAACTCAAATGGGTACCTCGTTGCATTTTAACTCAGTTTTTAACAAAAAACTTAAAGAGGTACCCCCTTTTCATTTTGCCTCAGCTTTACACAAAAAGTCAAGAGGGCATCCCTTTCCATTTTGCCACAGTTTTTCACTAAAAACTTAAATTGGTAGCCCATTGCAATTTAACTCAGTTTTTCACGAAAACCTCAAAGGGGTGCCCCATTGTATTTTGCCTCAAATTTCCATCAAAAACCTTACAAGGGCATCCCTTTGCATTTTGCCTCAGTTATTGAACAAAAACTCAAAGGTGTACCCCAATGCATTTTTTCTCAGTTTTTCACTAAAAGCTCAAAGTGGCACCCCTTTGCATTTCGGCTCAGTTTTTCACAAAAACTCAAGGGGGTATCCCTTTCCATTTTTCCTTAGTTTTACACCAGAAACTCAAATGGGTACTCCTTTGCATTTTAAGTCAGTTTTTCACAAAAAACTTAAAGGGGTGCCTTTTTTCATTTTGCCTCAGTTTTTCACCAAAAACTCAAACGGGTACCCCTTTGTATTTTGCCTCAAAATTTCACCAAAACTCAAAGGGGTATCTCTTTGCATTTTGACTCAGTTTTTCACCAAAAATTCAAAGGTGTACAACTTTGCATTTTTCCTCAGTTTTTCACAAAAAACTCAAAGTGGCACCCCTTTGCATTTTGGCTCAGTTTTTTACAAAAAAACTTAAAGGGGCACCCCTTTGCATTTTGCCTCAGTTTTTCCTAAAAACTCAAGGGGGCATCCCATTAAATTTTAATTAGTTTTACACCAAAAACTAAAATGGGTACCCCTTAGCATTTTAACTTAGTTTTTCACCAAAAATGCAATGGGGTACCCCATTGCATTTTTTATTATTTTTTCATAAAAAACTCAAAGAGGCACCCCGTTACATTTTGCCTCATTTTTTCACAAAAACTCAAGGGAGCATCCCTTTCCATTTTACCTTAGTTTTTCACCAAAAACTCAATTGGGTACCTCGTTGCATTTTAACTCAGTTTTTAACCAAAAACTTAAAGAGGTGCCCATTTTTTATTTTGCCTCAGCTTTTCACAAAAACTCAAGGGGGAATCCCTTTCCATTTTGCCACAGTTTTTCACCAAAAACTTAAATTAGTACCCCTTTGCATTTTAACTTAATTTTTCACCAAAACCTCAAAGGGGTACCCCGTTGTATTTTGCCTCAAATTTTCATCAAAAACTCACAGGGGCATCCCTTTGCATTTTGCCTCAGTTATTGATCAAAAACTCACGGGTGTACCCCAATGCATTTTTCCTCAGTTTTTCACTAAAAACTCAAAGTGGCACCCCTTTGCATTTCGGCTCAATTTTTCACAAAAACTCAAGGGGGCATCCCTCTTCACTTTGCCTCAGTTTTTCACCAAAAACTAAAATGTGTACCCCTTTCCATTTTAACTCAGTTTTTCACCAAAATCTTAAAGGGGTGGCCCTTTTTCATTTTGCCTCAGTTTTTCACTGAAAACATAAAGGGGCACCCCTTTGCATTTTGCCTTAGTTTTTTACAAAAAACTCAAAGGGGCACCCCTTTGCATTTTGCCTCAGTTTTTCACAAAAACTCAAGGGTGTATCCCTTTCCATTTTTCCTTAGTTTTACACCAAAAACTCAAATGGGACCCCTTTGTATTTTAACTCAGTTTTTCACCAAAAACTTAAAGGGGTGCCCTTTTTTCATTTTGCCTCAGATTTTCACAAAAAACTCAAAGGGGTACCCCTTTGTATTTTGCCTCAAATTTTCACCAAAAACTCAAAGGGGTATCTCTTTACATTTTGCCTTAGTTTTTCACAAAAAATTCAAAGGTGTACCACTTTGCATTTCTACTCAGGTTTTCACTAAAAACTCAAAGTGGCAACCCCTTTGTATTTAGGCTCAGTTTTTTACAAAAAACTCAAAGGGGCACCCCTTTTCATTTTTCCTTAGCTTTTCATAAAAATTCAAGGGGGCATCCCTTTCCATTTTTCATTAGTTTTAGACAAAAAACTCAAATGGGTACCCCTTTGCATTTTAACTCAGTTTTTCACCAAAAACTCAAAGAGGTACCCCTTTGCATTTTGGCTTATTTTTTCATAAAAAAACTCAAAGGGGCACCCCTTTGCATTTTGTCTCACTTTTTCACAAAAACTCAAGGGGGCATCCCTTTCCATTTTGCCTTAGTTTTTCACCAAAAACTCAAATGGGTACCGCATTGCATTTTAACTCAGTTTTTAACAAAAAACTTATAGAGGTGCCCCTTTTTCATTTTGCCTCAGCTTTTCACAAAAGATCAAGGGGGCATCCATTTCCATTTTGCCACAGTTTTTCACCAAAAACTTAAATTGGTACCCCTTTGCATTTTAACTCAGTATTTCACCAAAACCTCAAAAGAGTGCCCTGTTGTATTTTGCCTCAAATTTTCATCAAAAACTCACAGGGGAATCCCTTTGCATTTTGCCTCAGTTATTGAACAAAAACTAAAAGGTGTACCCCAATTCATTTTTCCTCAGTTTTTCACTAAAAACTCAAAGTGGCACCCCTTTGCATTTCGGCTCAGTTTTTCACAAAAACTCAAGGGGGCATCCCTCTTCATTTTGCTTCATGTTTTAACCAAAAACTCAAATGTGTACCCCTTTCCATTTTAACTCAGTTTTTCACCAAAAACTTAAAGGGGTGGACCTTTTTCATTTTGCCTCAGTTTTTCACTAAAAACATAAAGGGGCACCCCTTTGCATTTTGGCTTAGTTTTTTACAAAAAACTCAAAGGGGCACCCCTTTGTATTTTGCTTCAGTTTTTCATAAAAACTCAAGGGGGTATCCCATTCCATTTTTCCTTAGTTTTACACAAAAAAAACTCAAAATGATACCCCTTTGCATTTTAACTCAATTTTTTACCAAAAACTTAAAGGGGTGCCCTTTTTTCATTTCGCCTCAGTTTTTCGCCAAAAACTGAAAGGGGTACCCCTTTGTATTTTGCCTCAAATTTTCACCAAAAACTCAAAGGGGTATCTCTTTGCATTTTGCCTCAGTTTTTCACCAAAATTTCAAAGATGTACCACTTTGCATTTCTACTCAGGTTTTCACTAAAAACTCAAAGTCGTACCCCTTTGTATTTTGGCTCAGTTTTTTACAAAAAGTCAAAGGGGCATCGCTTTTCATTTTTCGTCAGCGTTTCACAAAAATTCAAGGGGGTCTCCCTTTCCATTTTTCATTAGTTTTACACCAAAAACTCAAATGAGTACCCCTTTATATTTTAACTCAGTTTTTCACGAAAAACTCAAAGGGGTACCCCTTTGCATTTTGCCTTATTTTTTCATAAAAAACTCAAAGGGGCCCCCTTTGCATTTTGTCTCACTTTTTCACATAAATTCAAGGGGGCATCCCTTTCCATTTTGCCTTAGTTTTTCACCAAAAACTCAAAAGGGTACCTCGTTGCATTTTAACTCAGTTTTTAACCAAAAACTTAAAGAGGTGCCCCTTTTTCATTTTGCCTCAGCTTTTCACAAAAACTCAAGGGGGCATCCCTTTCCATTTTGCCACAGTTTTTCACCAAAAACTTAAATTGGTACCCCTTTGCATTTTAACTCAGTATTTCACCAAAACCTCAAAGGAGTGCCCTGTTTTATTTTGCCTCAAATTTTCATCAAAAACTCACAGGGGAATCCCTTTGCATTTTGCCTCAGTTATTGAACAAAAACTCAAAGGTGTACCCAAATTCATTTTTCCTCAGTTTTTCACTAAAAACTCAAAGTGGCACCCCTTTGCATTTCGGCTCAGTTTTTCACAAAAACTCAAGGGGGCATCCCTCTTCATTTTGCCTCAGTTTTTAACCAAAAACTCAAATGTGTACCCCTTTCTATTTTAACTCAGTTTTTCACCAAAAACTTAAAGGGGTGGACCTTTTTCATTTTGCCTCAGTTTTTCACTAAAAACATAAAGGGGCACCCCTTTTCATTTTATCTTAGTTTTTTACAAAAAACTCAAAGGGGCACCCCTTTCCATTTTGCCTGAGTTTTTCATAAAAAGTCAAGGGGGTATCCCATTCCATTTTTCCTTAGTTTTACACAAAAAACTCAAAATGGTACCCCTTTGTATTTTAACTCAATTTTTTACCAAAAACTTAAAGGGGTGCCCTTTTTTCATTTGGCCTCAGTTTTTCACCAAAAACTCAATGGGGTACTCCTTTGTATTTTGCCTCAAATTTTCACAAAAAACTCAAAGGGGTATCTCTTCGCATTTTGCCTCAGCTTTTCACCAAAATTTAAAAGGTGTACCACTTTGCATTTCTACTCAGGTTTTACTAAAAACTCATAGTCGCACCCCTTTGTATTTTGGCTCAGTTTTTTACAAAAAACTCAAAGGGGCATCCCTTTTCATTTTTCGTCAGCTTTTCACAAAAATTCAAGGGGGCATCCCTTTCCATTTTTCATTAGTTTTACACCAAAAACTCAAATGAGTACCCCTTTGCATTTTAACTCAGTTTTTTACCAAAAACTCAAAGGGGTACCCTTTTGCATTTTGCCTTATTTTTTCATAAAAAACTCAAAGGGGCCCCCTTTGCATTTTGTCTCACTTTTTCAAAAAATTCAAGGGGGCATCCCTTTCCATTTTGCCTTAGTTTTTCACCAAAAACTCAAATGGGTACCTCGTTGCATTTTAACTCAGTTTTTAACCAAAAACTTAAAGAGGTGCCCCTTTTTCATTTTGCTTCAGCTTTTCACAAAAAATCAAGGGGGCATCCCTTTCCATTTTGCCACAGTTTTTCACCAAAAACTTAAATTGGTACCCCTTTGCATTTTAACTCAGTATTTCACCAAAACCTCAAAGGGGTGCCCTGTTGTATTTTGCCTCAAATTTTCATCAAAAACTCACAGGGCATCCCTTTGCATTTTGCCTCAATTATTGAACAAAAACTCAAAGGTGTACCCTAATGCATTTTTCCTCAGTTTTTCACTAAAAACTCAAAGTGGCACCCCTTTGCATTTCGGCTCAATTTTTCACAAAAACTCAAGGGGGCATCCCTCTTCATTTTGCCTCAGGTTTTAACCAAAAACTCAAATGTGTACCCCTTTCCATTTTAACTCAGTTTTTCACCAAAAACTTAAAGGGGTGGACCTTTTTCATTTTGCCTCAGTTTTTCACTAAAAACATAAAGGGGCAGCCCTTTTTCATTTTCGCTTAGTTTTTTAGAAAAAACTCAAAGGGGCACCCCTTTGCATTTTGCCTCAGTTTTTCATAAAAACTCAAGGGGGTATCCCATTCCATTTTTCCTTAGTTTTACACAAAAAACTCAAAATGGTACCCCTTTGCATTTTAACTCAATTTTTTACCAAAAACTTAAAGGGGTGCCCTTTTTTCATTTGGCCTCAGTTTTTCACCAAAAGCTCAAAGGGGTACCCCTTTGTATTTTGCCTCAAATTTTCACCAAAAATTCAAAGGGGGATCTCTTTGCATTTTGCCTCAGTTTTTCACCAAAATTTCAAAGGTGTACCACTTTGCATTTCTGCTCAGGTTTTCACTAAAAACTCAAAGTGGCACCCCTTTGAATCTTTGCTCAGTGTTTTACAAAAAACTCAAAGGGGCATCCTTTTTCATTTTTCATCAGCTTTTCACAAAAATTCAAGGGTGCATCCCTTTCCATTTTTCATTAGTTTTACACCAAAAACTCCAATGGGTACCCCTTTGCATTTTAACTCAGTTTTTCACCAAAAACTCAAGGGGTACCCCTTTGCATTTTGGCTTATTTTTTCAAAAAAAACTCAAAGGGGCACACCTTTGCATTTTGTCTCACTTTTTCACAAAAAATCAAGGGGGCATCCCTTTCCATTTTGCCTTAGTTTTTCACAAAAAACTCAAATGGGTACCTCGTTTCATTTTAACTCAGTTTTTAACCAAAAACTTAAAGTGGTGCCCCTTTTCCATTTTGCCTCAGCTTTTCACAAAAACTCAAGGGGGCATCCCTTTCCATTTTGCCACAGTTTTTCACCAAAAACTTAAATTGGTACCCCTTTGCATTTTAACTCAGTATTTCACCAAAACCTCAAAGGGGTGCCCTGTTATATTTTGCCTCAAATTTTCATCAAAAACTCACAGGGGCATCCCTTTGCATTTTTCCTCAGTTATTGAACAAAAACTAAAAGGTGTACCCCAATGCATTTTTCCTCGGGTTTTCACTAAAAACTCAAAGTGGCACCCCTTTGCATTTCGGCTCAGTTTTTCACAAAAACTCAAGGGGGCATCCCTCTTCATTTTGCCTCAATTTTTAACAAAAAACTCAAATGTGTACCCCTTTCCATTTTAACTCAGTTTTTCACCAAAAACTTAAAGGGGTGGACCTTTTTCATTTTGCCTCAGTTTTTCACTAAAAACATAAAGGGGCACCCCTTTGCATTTTGGCTTAGTTTTTTAGAAAAAACTCAAAGGGGCACCCCTTTGCATTTTGCCTCAGTTTTTCATAAAAACACAAGGGGGTATCCCATTCCATTTTTCCTTAGTTTTACACCAAAAACTCAAATTAGTACCCCTTTGCATTTTAACTCAATTTTTTACCAAAAACTTAAAGGGGTGCCCTTTTTTCATTTTGCCTCAGTTTTTCACCAAAAACTCAAAGGGGTACCCCTTTGTATTTTGCCTCAAATTTTCACCAAAAACTCAAAGGGGTATCTCTTTACATTTTGCCTCAGTTTTTCGCAAAAAATTCAAAGGTGTACCACTTTGCATTTCTACTCAGGTTTTCACTAAAAACTTAAAGTGGCACCCCTTTGTATTTGGCTCAGTTTTTTGCAAAAAACTCAAAGGGGCACCCCTTTTCATTTTTCCTGAGCTTTTCACAAAAATTGAAGGGGGTATCCCTTTCCATTTTTCATTAGTTTTACACCAAAAACTCAAATGGGTACCCCTTTGCATTTTAACTCAGTTTTTCACCAAAAACTCAAAGGGGTACCATTTTGCATTTTGGCTTATTTTTTCATAAAAAACTCAAAGGGGCACCCCTTTGCATTTTGTCTCACTTTTTCACAAAAACTCAAGGGGGCATCCCTTTCCATTTTGCCTTAGTTTTTCACCAAAAACTCAAATGGGTACCTCGTTGTATTTTAGCTCAGTTTTTAACCAAAAACTTAAAGAGGTGCCCCTTTTTCATTTTGCCTCAGCTTTTCACAAAAACTCAAAGGGGCATCCCTTTCCATTTTGCTTCAGTTTTTCACCAAAAACTTAAATTGGTACCCCTTTGCATTTTAACTCAGTATTTCACCAAAACCTCAAAGGGGTGCCCTGTTGTATTATGCCTCAAATTTTCATCAAAAACTCACATTAGCATCCCTTTGCATTTTGCCTCAGTTATTGAACAAAAACACAAAGGTGTACCCCAATGCATTTTTCCTCAGTTTTTCACTAAAAACTCAAAGTGGCACCCCTTTGCATTTCGGTTCAATTTTTCACAAAAACTCAAGGGGGCATTGTGAGACCCCTTACATGACCCTAATTAAATTTCATGTTTTCAGAGGAGTTTTTATTTGATTAAGATTAATTATTTAATGAGAAATTCGTATAAATTTGGGTTAAGGGATAAATTATGTTTTTATTATTTTAATGGCACGGAAAATAAATTGATTAGTGTGATGTAATTTGAATTGAGGGTTTAATTGGAGTATAATTATTGATTTGGGGTAAATTGGTAATTATGACATTTTAATGGGGTCAATTGAGAATTTGAGAACAATGGAGAGGCTAATGTAAGAAAGAGGTTAAATGATGAGGTTAAATTAAGAATTAATTAAATGGTGGGGTATAATTTGTGACATGCAAAGAATTGGATGTTA
Organism: Excoecaria agallocha; assembly: GCA_037975025.1. Taxonomy (NCBI): domain Eukaryota; kingdom Viridiplantae; phylum Streptophyta; class Magnoliopsida; order Malpighiales; family Euphorbiaceae; genus Excoecaria; species Excoecaria agallocha. The sequence continues at coordinate 1,891,178 of JBBPFJ010000025.1, forward strand.
TTAATGTGACATGCAAAATCTTGAAGGACTAAAGGGGACATTTACCATAGCATTATAAATAGAATAATCTTAGTGGATGGAAAGAGAAAAGTGAGAGAGGGTGAAGGTGTGGTCGGCATTGAGAGAGGAGAAAAACCAGAAATTTACTTCCTTGCATTTTCTTTCAAGTCTTTGAATCTTCAAGCAAGTTAAGTGACAAATCTTGATGGTTAATTAAGGCATTTAAGTGCTTAACTCTAAGGTAAGTGGTTTCTATTGAATTTCATCATCATCTTCTTCTTCTTCTTCTCATCGTGGTTGTGGTAAATGATGAACAAGTGCTGGAAATGATGGAATAATGGGAAATGAATTGTGTTGTAGTTAAAGAAGGAGGAGATAGAAAGGATAAAGGGAAAGACATTGCAAGGGATTGAAAGCTTGGGAGTGATAGGGGTCGGCTAAGGTATGGGATTAGGCCTACCTTAATGCATGTGAATTTGGTTGTTACATGTGAATATGGTTTCTGGAACTTGTTGTGATTAAATTGAATTTGTAGTAATTAAAAGAGAGTTCAATGTATGAAATGTGCATGAAGAGATAAGATGAAAATTCTGACCTATTGACCGAAAATTTAGTGTAAGTTGTAATAGAGACCTCTAATTGTAACAAATCAAATTTCTGTAGTTATATAAGACATTTTCCTACAAAATTGAAGAAGGAACCTACCTTCAATTCTGCCTCTAGATATTTTTTTATGATTTATTGAATTTAGGAGAACTTTTAAATTCGGATTCTGGACCAGGTTGGGGAAAAATTGAGATATCTGTATGTACAATGATCAGAATGACATGAAATTAATTCCTATACAAACTAGACTCATAAATACACATTTTATATGAAGGAAGTAATGCCTAATGTTATTTCTAAGTATTTCAAATAATTAGCATGAAATTCATTGAATCTGTTTGGACTGTTAAGGTACAGATGTTGGTATTTTGGGCATAAGTATTAGTAGAGAAGTCAAAATCTTATTCTGTAAAATTCTGGATAAACTAGATGCCTAGGAGTACGTTTTTTATGAAGAAATGTTGGTATAAATCCCTCTTTATTTTATGCTATGAATTTTTATATGTGACAGCTAATACTGTTTTGGTTCCATGAACAGCCTATAGTGTTGTTAAAATATCTTGAGTTATAGGTAAGATATTAAGCTAAATTTTGATTCTATGGAAACTAGATACATAGGGAAATAATATTGTAGAAGATAATATAGTCTAAAAATGACATTATCAAATTCATTTGTGGCTCACAAGTTGAGTCCAGAAGGCTGCCCTGTGCAGATTTTTAATGTACTTTATCTTATGATTTTCAATTAATTGAACTAAATATGTGTTTATGTGGTTACAAAATGAATTGGATAGAGCAGGTAATATGACTATTAATACAAGATTATATGTATACATATACATTCACGCGTGTACATGGGTAAGGACTTGTGATGAAAATATCTCACACTTATTTGTGATGAAATTTGTGTACATGATTGTTTTATGCAATTAATCTTACATATTCATACTCTAATGATAGAGTGCATTATTTTTGAACGTGCACTTATGCACTGTAAAACAAGAAATACGATAAATGACTATATTCATGTGTGATGCCTGAATGATAACATAATGAAGTATGTTATTATGATGTTATATATTCCTATTCAATAGGGATTATGTATTTGTATACATGATGACCTATATATACAATATGTTATATTGTAAAGTATTAATGATGAGCACTTGAATAGGTATGATGCATTACTTGATTAACATATCATGATTATGCTAATATGAGATATCTAATGATAGTAGGTAAAAAGTAATTGTATCATTAAAGGAACTTACATATGCAGTTATGTCATCGTAACAATATAGCTATCATATGATTATACATGTGCAAAATGAACACCATAAGTGTAAGCATGATATATGAAAATAAAGATTAAATAGAGTTTGCCTGCAGTTATAGTTCAATTGTGGATAGATAGGCGCCTATAGGGATATTGCAGCTGCCACAGTCGACCTTTTTAGGTCCACAGTATAGTTGATCCTGCTGGATCTTACACAGCCCATTTGGGTTGTTTCTTGACCCCGTTTGGGTCCTTGACCGGTCCACCATCCAGTTGGCCCTGTTTGGGTCTATAGTTTTGATATCTTCAGATATCCACCGATTTCATACCTTCGGGTATCCACCGATCCCGTTATCCACCTTTAAAACTTAAGCAGGCTAAACGGTTGTGTTATTGCGTTACAATTAATTTTAGATAAATAAAGCATGATACATGAGATAATATATTTAACTGTATTTCCCATTGCATATGTGATAGTTGGATACTTTTGATACTGATCCTCCTACGTTATGCTTTAATTTCAAGCATGTTAATATAAATATGAGATTTGATTATTGATGATGATATTTTATTCTGTCCTTTATTTATTTTAAATATGTCATTCTTGTTATTATCAACTTTTGTATGTTATATGATTCCGTCAATCGTTGTGAGTTGTTGTCTTTCAAAATTAGTATCCCCACTAAGCTTTATAGCTTAGCACGGGTTATTTAATCCGTGTAGGTACTGCTGTGAAAGCTTTTGCTCAGGAACGATTTCTGCTTCAGGACAGGCCAACACCTAGGTCATAAAAGTTGATGTAGGGTTATTTTTGATTTTGGTGCAATTTCTTTTGCACGTTTAATATGTATAAAAAGGGCTAAATATATATATATATATATATATATATATATATATATATGTAATATAAAGTAAGTGATGTAATAATTTCAGTGAAAGAATGCTAAAGCATGCATGCATATATATAGTAGCTAGAATGCTTAGTCATAAATATGCTTGATTAATGGATAAATGTTATGCAGGATAATATATGAAGTTAAGACAGTTATGCTAACATGAAAATGATGAGTATGTTATAAAATAAGACATTATGCATACATAATTAAGAGACTGAAGTTATGGGAAATATCTAATTGATGCGTAGGATACCTATATAAATAGGCTATTTGATATAATAAATGTATACAACTTTGGGTTAATAACCTACTATTATGTGATTGAAAGATATAACATGATACATGATAAAGGCATTAGATTAGGGTGTTACAATTTGGTATCAGAGCATAGGTTTAGCCTTTTCTGGGCAATGTGAGTATAGGATCTTTTTATACGAGATAGTATTGTGTTGGCCTAATGCAGAAGTTCCTATTTTCTTATAGATTAAAGATGGAGAATTCCTCTAGGGATACTATAGAAGAATCGGCTGAAAGTAATTTGCCGGTTAGATTTTGATGTATGTGTAACTAGTCCGTTGGGACATAGTATAATTGTTAATAAGGTGTGTAAAGACTGCCCTATAGTAGTTCAAGGGAGAGAGTTTCTAGCAGATTTGATTGTGTTGCCTTTTCATGAATTTGATGTAATTCTTTGAATGGATTGGTTATCCAAGCATCATGCAGTGGTAGATTGTGAAATAAAAACAGTAACTCTCAGGGATGATAAAGGAAAGGAAGTGGTAGTAGAAGGCAATTATTCTAAGCTATCAAATAATGTTATATCAGCAATACAAGCTAGGCAATATCTTAGAAAAGGATGTGAAGCATTTTTAGATTTAGTCCTTGACTCAAAAAGGGATACAGTGGAGCTTGACAAAATACCGATTGTGAAAGAATTTCCAGAAGTATTTCCTGAGGAATTACCTGGACTTCCTCCAGAAAGAGATGTTGAGTTATCTATTGATCTGTTACCTGGTACGGCCCCAATCTCCAGGGAACCATACAGAATGGCTCCATCTGAATTAAAAGAGCTGAAGGTTCAATTACAGGAATTGTTAGACAAAGGCTTTATCAGACCTAGTGTGTCACCTTGGGGTGCTCCAGTTTTATTCGTTAAGAAGAAGGATGGGTCTATGAGAATGTGTATCGATTATAGACAGTTGAACAAAGTGACAGTGAAGAACAAATATCCTTTGCCACAAATAGAGGATTTATTTGATCAGTTAAGTGGTGCTGGTGTGTTCTCAAAGATAGATTTGCGATCATGATATTATCAGCTCAGAGTTAAAGATGGGGATGTTCCTAAGACTGCTTTTAGAACTCGTTATGGGCATTATGAATTTTTAGTTATGCCATTTGGGTTGACTAATGCACCTGCTGCATTTATGGATCTTATGAATAGGGTATTCAGACCCTACTTGGATCGATTTGTTGTTGTGTTTATTGATGACATATTAATTTACTCAAGAAATGAAGCTGAACATGCTGAACATCTGAGAATTGTATTGCAAACTTTAAAAGAAAATGAGTTGTATGCCAAACTGAGTAAATGTGATTTTTGGCTTAAGGAAGTTTCCTTCCTAGGTCATGTTGTATTTGTTGAAGGTGTTAGGGTTGATCCAAATAAAATTGAAGCTATTGTTAATTGGAGACCACCCAGGAATGTACATGAAATTAGAAGTTTTCTTGGGTTGGCAGGTTACTATCGTCGTTTTGTGAAGGGTTTTTCTGTCATTGCTTCACCCCTCACTAAGTTGTTAAGAAAGAATATTAAGTTTGAATGGTCTGATCGTTATCAAGCAAGCTTTGAAAGGTTGAAGAAGATGTTGACTGAAGCTCCAGTGTTAACTCAACCTTTGTCGGGGAAAGAGTATGCAATGTACAGTGATGCTTTTAAGGTTGGTTTGGATTGTGTATTAATGCAAGATGGTAAAGTTGTAGCTTATGCATCTAGACAGTTGAAACCACATGAACAGAACTACCCGACTCATGATCTAGAACTGGCAGCTATGGTATTTGCTTTAAAGATTTTGAGGCATTACTTGTATGGGGAAAGATGCAGGATTTATACTGATCATAAAAGCCTCAAGTACTTACTTACTCAGAAAGAACTCAATTTGAGGCAGAGAAGATGGTTGGAACTATTCAAAGATTATGATTGTATAGTTGACTACCACCCAGGAAAAGCGAATGTGGTTGCTGATGCCTTGAGTCATAAGTCTATGGCAGTATTGATGTTAAAACAGTGCAGATGGAAATTTACTTTGGATGGTGCTTTACTAGCACAGCTTAAAGTTAGGCCCATGGTTAGGCAGACAATGATTGATGCTCAGAAGGATGATGTCAAGCTACAACAGATTGTTGAAACAGTTTGTGAAGGTAATCAATCTGATTTTTCAGTGAAAGAAGATGGTGGTGTATACTACCATAACAGGTTGTGTATCCCTGATGACATAGAAGTGAAAAGAATATTGTTGCATGAAGCACATAATACTGCATTTACTATGCATCCAGGTGGGAACAAGATGTATCAAGAGTTGAAACAGTTTTACTGGTTGCCTGGCATGAAGAAGGATATTGTTGATTATGTTTCTAAATGTCTAACATGTCAGCAAGTGAAAGCAGAACATCAATTTCCTTAAGGTCTCCTGAATCCCATTCCGATTCCACAGTGGAAGTGGGAAGACATTACCATGGATTTTGTTACTGGTTTGCCTCTTTCTCAAAGAAAATATGATGTTGTTTGGGTAATAGTGGATAAGTTAACAAAAGTATCTCACTTTTTACCGGTTTAAATAGATTATTCCATGGATAGGCTAGCAGAATTATATGTGAATGAGATTGTACGGTTACATGGTATACTTATGTCTATAATTTCGGATCGAGATCCAAGGTTTACATCGAGATTTTGGCAGAGTCTACAGCAAGCTTTAGGAACACAGCTCAAGTACAGTACAGCTTTTCATCCTCAAACGGATGGGCAATCTGAAAGGGTTATTCAGATTCTAGAAGATATGATGAGAGGATGTGCTTTGAAGTTTTCTGGAAGTTGGGATAAATATGTAGCCTTAATGGAATTTTCTTATAATAACAGCTATCAGAAGAGTATTCAAATGGCACCATATGAGGCTTTGTATGGCAGGAAATTTAGAACTCCAGTCTGCTGGACTGAGTTGACTGAATGTAAGTTAATTAGTCCTGACCTTGTTAGAGATACAGAGGAAAAAGTTCAAGTTATCAAATAGAGACTGAAAGAAGCGAGTGACAGGTACAAAAATCATATGTTGTCTTAAAAAGAAAAGATATCGAGTACCAGGTGGGTGACAAAGTGTTTTTGAAGGTATCTCCCTGGAGAAAAGTGCTTAGATTTGGGAAAAAGGGAAAACTTAGTCCGAGATTCATTGGTCCGTACGAAATTCTTCAAAGAGTCGGACCAGTAGCTTATAGATTGGCTCTTCCTATGGAATTGGCCAAGCTTCATGACGTGTTTCATGTATCTATGCTTCGAAGATATCACTCAGATGAATCTCACAAGTTACAAGTTCAAGATATTTAGTTGCAGCCGGATTTCACTTATGATGAGGAACCGAAGGAAATCCTGGCTAAGGAAATCAGACAATTGAGGAGCAAGCAGATCCCTCTAGTTAAAGTACTCTGGCAACATCATGGTGTACAAGAAGTAACTTGGGAGCCAAAGATAGCTATGAGAAAGCAATATCCTCAATTATTTAAATCAGGTATGAATTTCGAGGACGAAATTCCTTAAGAGGGAGAGAATTGTGAGACCCCTTACATGACCCTAATTAAATTTCATGTTTTCAGAGGAGTTTTTATTTGATTAAGATTAATTATTTAATGAGAAATTCATATAAATTTGGGTTAAGGGATAAATTATGTTTTTATTATTTTAATGGCATGGAAAATAAATTGATTAGTGTGATGTAATTTGAATTGAGGGTTTAATTGGAGTATAATTATTGATTTGGGGTAAATTGGTAATTATGACATTTTAATGGGGTCAATTGAGAATTTGAGAACAATGGAGAGGCTAATGTAAGAAAGAGGTTAAATGATGAGGTTAAATTAAGAATTAATTAAATGGTGGGGTATAATTTGTGACATGCAAAGAATTGGATGTTATTAATGTGACATGCAAAATCTTGAAGGACTAAAGGGGACATTTACCATAGCATTATAAATAGAATAATCTTAGTGGATGGAAAGAGAAAAGTGAGAGAGGGTGAAGGTGTGGTCGGCATTGAGAGAGGAGAAAAACCAGAAATTTACTTCCTTGCATTTTCTTTCAAGTCTTTGAATCTTCAAGCAAGTTAAGTGACAAATCTTGATGGTTAATTAAGGCATTTAAGTGCTTAACTCTAAGGTAAGTGGTTTCTATTGAATTTCATCATCATCATCTTCTTCTTCTTCTCATCTTGGTTGTGGTAAATGATGAACAAGTGCTGGAAATGATGGAATAATGGGGAATGAATTGTGTTGTAGTTAAAGAAGGAGGAGATAGAAAGGATAAAGGGAAAGACATTGCAAGGGATTGAAAGCTTGGGAGTGATAGGGGTCGGCTAAGGTATGGGATTAGGCCTACCTTAATGCATGTGAATTTGGTTATTGCATGTGAATATGGTTGCTGGAACTTGTTGTGATTAAATTGAATTTGTAGTAATTAAAAGAGAGTTCAATGTATGAAATGTGCATGAAGAGATGAGATGAAAATTCTGACCTATTGACCGAAAATTTAGTGTAAGTTGTAATAGAGACCTATAATTGTAACAAATCAAATTTCTGTAGTTATATAAGACATTTTCCTACAAAATTGAAGAAGGAACCTACCTTCAATTCTGCCTCTAGATATTTTTTTATGATTTATTGAATTTAGGAGAACTTTTAAATTCGGATTCTGGACCAGGTTGGGGAAAAATTGAGATATCTGTATGTAAAATGATCAGAATGACATGAAATTAATTCCTATACAAAATAGACTTATAAATACACATTTTATATGAAGGAAGTAATGCCTAATTATATTTCTAAGTATTTCAAATAATTATCATGAAATTCATTGAATCTGTTTGGACTATTAAGGTACAGATGTTGGTATTTTGGGCATAAGTATTAGTAGAGAAGTCAAATTCTTATTCTGTAAAATTATGGATAAACTAGATACCTAGGAGTACGTTGTTTATGAAGAAATGTTGGTATAAATCCCTCTTGATTTTATGCTATGAAGTTTTATAAGTGACAGCTAATACTATCTTGGTTCCATAAACAGCCTATAGTGTTGTTCAAATATCTTGAGTTATAGGTAAGATATTAAGGTAAATTTTGATGCTATGGAAACTAGACACATAGGGAAATAATATTGTAGAGATCATATAGTCTAAAAATGACATTATCAAATTCATTTGTGGCTCACAAGTTGAGTCCAGAAGGCTGCCCTGTGCAGATTTTTAATGTACTTTATCTTATGATTTTCAATTAATTGAACTAAATATGTGTTTATGTGGTTACAAAATGAATTGGATAGAGCAGGTAATATGACTATTAATACAAGATTATATGTATACATATACATTCACGCGTGTACATGGGTAAGGACTTGTGATGAAAATATCTCACACTTATTTGTGATGAAATTTGTGTACATGATTGTTTTATGCAATTAATCTTACATATTCATACTCTAATGATAGAGTGCATTATTTTTGAACGTGCACTTATACACTGTAAAACAAGAAATACGATATATGACTATATTCATGTGTGATGCCTGAATGATAACATAATGAAGTATATTATTATGATGTTATATATTCCTATTCAATAGGGATTATGTATTTGTATACATGATGACCTATATATACAATATGTTATATTGTAAAGTATTAATGATGAGCACTTGAATAGGTATGATGTATTACTTGATTAACATATCATGATTATGCTAATATGAGATATCTAATGATAGTAGGTAAAAAAGTAATTGTATCATTAAAGGAACTTACATATGCAGTTATGTCATCGTAACAATATAGCTATCATATGATTATACATGTGCAAAATGAACACCATAAGTGTAAGCATGATATATGAAAATAAAGATTAAATAGAGTTTGCCTGCAGTTATAGTTCAATTATGGATAGATAGGCGCCTATAGGGATATTGCAGCTGCCACAGTCGACCTTTTTAGGTCCACAGTATAGTTGATCCTGCTGGATCTTACACAGCCCATTTGGGTTGTTTCTTGACCCCGTTTGGGTCCTTGACTGGTCCACCGTCCAGTTGGCCCTGTTTGGGTCCATAGTTTTGATATCTTCAGATATCCACCGATTTGATACCTTCGGGTATCCACCAATCCCGTTATCCACCTTTAGAACTTAAGCAGGCTAAACGGTTGTGTTATTGCGTTACATTTAATTTTAGATAAATAAAGCATGATACATGAGATAATATATTTAACTGTATTTCCCATTGCATATGTGATAGTTGGATACTTTTGATACTGATCCTCCTACGTTATGCTTTAATTTCAAGCATGTTAATATAAATATGAGATTTGATTATTGATGATGATATTTTATTCTGTCCTTTATTTATTTTAAATATGTCATTCTTGTTATTATCAACTTTTGTATGTTATATGATTCCGTCAATCGTTGTGAGTTGTTGTCTTTCAAAATTAGTATCCCCACTAAGCTTTATAGCTTAGCACGGGTTATTTAATCCGTGTAGGTACTGCTGTGAAAGCTTTTGCTCAGGAACGATTTCTGCATCAGGACACGCCAACACCTAGGTCATAAAAGTTGATGTAGGGTTATTTTTGATTTTGGTGCAATTTCTTTTGCACGTTTAATATGTATAAAAAGGGCTACATATATATATATATATATATGTAATATAAAGTAAGTGATGTAATAATTTCAGTGAAAGAATGCTAAAGCATGCATGCATATATATAGTAGCTAGAATGCTTAGTCATAAATATGCTTGATTAATGGATAAATGTTATGCAGGATAATATATGAAGTTAAGACAGTTATGCTAACATGAAAATGATGAGTATGTTATAAAATAAGACATTATGCATACATAATTAAGAGACTGAAGTTATGGGAAATATCTAATTGATGCGTAGGATACCTATATAAATAGGCTATTTGATATAATAAATGTATACAACTTTGGGTTAATAACCTACTATTATGTGATTGAAAGATATAACATGATACATGATAAGGGCATTAGATTAGGGTGTTACAGGCATCCCTCTTCATTTTGCCTCAGTTTTTAACCAAAAACTCAAATGTGTACCCCTTTCCATTTTAACTCAGTTTTTCACCAAAAACTTAAAGGGGTCGACCTTTTTCATTTTGCCTCAGTTTTTCACTACAAAAATAAAGAGGCACCCCTTTGCATTTTGGCTTAGTTTTTTACAAAAAACTCAAAGGGGCACCCCTTTGCATTTTGCCTCAGTTTTTCATAAAAACTCAAGGGGGTATCCCATTCCATTTTTCCTTAGTTTTACACCAAAAACTCAAATTGATACCCCTTTGCATTTTAACTCAATTTTTTACCAAAAACTTAAAGGGGTGCCCTTTTTTCATTTTGCCTCAGTTTTTCACCAAAAACTCAAAGGAGTACCCCTTTGTATTTTGCCTCAAATTTTCACCAAAAACTCAAAAGGGTATCTCTTCGCATTTTGCCTCAGTTTTTCACCAAAAATTCAAAGGTGTACCACTTTGCATTTCTACTCAGGTTTTCACTAAAAACTCAAAGTGGCAACCCTTTGTATTTTGGCTCATTTTTTTACAAAAAACTCAAAGGGGCATCCCTTTTCATTTTTCCTCAGCTTTTCACAAAAATTCAAGGGGGCATCCCTTTCCATTTTTCATTAGTTTTACACCAAAAACTCAAATGGGTACCCCTTTGCATTTTAACTCAGTTTTTCACCAAAAACTCAAAGGGGTACCCCTTTGCATTTTGGCTTATTTTTTCATAAAAAACTCAAAGGGGCACCCCTTTTCATTTTGTCTCACTTTTTCACAAAAACTCAAGGGGGCTTCCCTTTCCATTTTGCCTTAGTTTTTCACCAAAAATTCAAATGGGTACCTCGTTGCATTTTAACTCAGTTTTTAACCAAAAACTTAAAGAGGTGCCCTTTTTTCATTTTGCCTCAGCTTTTCACAAAAATTCAAGGGGGAATCCCTTTCCATTTTGCCACAGTTTTTCACCAAAAACTTAAATTGGTACCCCTTTGCATTTTAACTCAGTATTTCACCAAAACCTCAAAGGGGTGCCCTGTTGTATTTTGCCTCAAATTTTCATCAAAAACTCACAGGGCATCCCATTGCATTTTGCCTCAGTTATTGAACAAAAACTCAAAGGTGTACCCCAATGCATTTTTCCACAGTTTTTCGCTAAAAACTCAAAGTGGCACCCCTTTGCTTTTCGGCTCAGTTTTTTACAAAAACTCAAGGGGGCATCCCTCTTCATTTTGCCTCTGTTTTTAACCAAAAACTCAAATGTGTACCCCTTTCAATTTTAACTCAGTTTTTCACCAAAAACTTAAAGGGGTGGATCTTTTTCATTTTGCCTCAGTTTTTCACTAAAAACATAAAGGGGCACCCCTTTGCATTTTGGCTTAGTTTTTTACAAAAAACTCAAAGGGGCACCCCTTTGCATTTTGCCTCAGTTTTTTATAAAAACTCAAGGGGGTATCCCATTCCATTTTTCCTTAGTTTTACACAAAAAACTCAAATTGGTACCCCTTTGCATTTTAACTCAATTTTTACCAAAAACTTAAAGGGGTGCCCTTTTTTCATTTTGGCTCAGTTTTTCACCAAAAACTCAAAGGGGTACCCCTTTGTATTTTGCCTCAAATTTTCACCAAAAACTCAAAGGGGTATCTCTTTGCATTTTGCCTCAGTTTTTCACCAAAATTTCAAAGGTCTACCACTTTGCATTTCTACTCAGGTTTTCACTAAAAACTCAAAGTGGCACCCCTTTGTATTTTGGCTCAGTTTTTTACAAAAAACTCAAAGGGGCATCCCTTTTCATTTTTCATCAGCTTTTCACAAAAATTCAAGGGGGCATCCCTTTCCAATTTTCATTAGTTTTACACCAAAAACTCAAATGGGTACCCCTTTGCATTTTAACTCAGTTTTTCACCAAAAACTCAAAGGGGTACCCCTTTGCATTTTGGCTTATGTTTTCATAAAAAACTCAAAGGGGCACCCCTTTGCATTTTGTCTCACTTTTTCACAAAAACTCAATGGGGCATCCCTTTCCATTTTGCCTTAGTTTTTCACCAAAAACTCAAATGGGTACCTCGTTTCATTTTAACTCAGTTTTTAACCAAAAACTTAAAATGGTGCCCCTTTTTCATTTTGCCTCAGCTTTTCACAAAAATTCAAGGGGGCATCCCTTTCCATTTTGCCACAGTTTTTCACCAAAAACTTAAATTTGTACCCCTTTGCATTTTAACTCAGTATTTCACCAAAACCTCAAAGGGGTGCCCTATTGTATTATGCCTCAAATTTTCATCAAAAATTTACATTAGCATCCCTTTGCATTTTGCCTCAGTTATTGAACAAAAACACAAAGGTGTACCCCAATGCATTTTTCCTCAGTTTTTCACTAAAAACTCAAAGTGGCACCCCTTTGCATTTCGGCTCAGTTTTTCACAAAAACTCAAGGGGGCATCCCTCTTCATTTTGCCTCAGTTTTTAACCAAAAACTCAAATTTGTACCCCTTTCCATTTTAACTCAGTTTTTCACCAAAAACTTAAAGGGGCGGACCTTTTTCATTTTGCCTCAGTTTTTCACTAAAAAAATAAAAGGGCACCCCTTTGCATTTTGGCTTAGTTTTTCACAAAAAACTCAAAGGGGCACCCCTTTGCATTTTGCCTCAGTTTTTCATAAAAACTCAAGGGGGTATCCCATTCCATTTTTCCTTAGTTTTACACCAAAAACTCAAATTGGTACCCCTTTGCATTTTAACTCAATTTTTTACCAAAAACTTAAAGGGGTGCCCTTTTTTCATTTTGCCTCAGTTTTTCACCAAAAACTCAAAGGGGCACCCCTTTGTATTTTGCCTCAAATTTTCACCAAAAACTCAAAGGGGTATCTCTTCGTATTTTGCCTCAGTTTTTCACAAAAAATTCAAAGGTGTACCACTTTGCATTTCTACTCAGGTTTTCACTAAAAACTCAAAGGGGCACCCCTTTTCATTTTTCCTCAGCTTTTCACAAAAATTTAAGGGGGCATCCCTTTATATTTTTCATTAGTTTTACACCAAAAACTCAAATGGGTACCCCTTTGAATTTTAACTCAGTTTTTCAGCAAAAACTCAAAGGGGTACCCTTTTGCATTTTGGCTTATTTTTTCATAAAAAACTCAAAGGGGCACCCCTTTGCATTTTGTCTCACTTTTTCACAAAAAATCAGGGGGGCATCCCTTTCCATTTTGCCTTAGTTTTTCACCAAAAACTCAAATGGGTACCTCGTTGCATTTTAACTCAGTTTTTAACCAAAAACTTAAAGAGGTGCCCCTTTTTCATTTTGCCTCAGCTTTTCACAAAAACTCAAGGGGGCATCCCTTTCTATTATGCCACAGTTTCTCACCAAAAACTTAAATTGGTACCCCTTTGCATTTTAACTCAGTATTTCACCAAAACCTCAAAGGGGTGACCTGTTGTATTATGCCTCAAATTTTCATCAAAAATTTACATTAGCATCCCTTAGCATTTTGCCTCAGTTATTGAACAAAAACTGAAAGGTGTACCCTAATGCATTTTTCCTCAGTTTTTCACTAAAAACTCAAAGTGGCACCCCTTTGCATTTTGGCTCAGTTTTTCACGAAAACTCAAGGGGGCATCCGTCTTCATTTTGCGTCAGTTTTTCACCAAAAACTCAAATGTGTACCCCTTTGCATTCTAACTCAGTTTTTCACCAAAAACTTAAAGGGGTGGCCCTTTTTCATTTTGCCTCGGTTTTTCACTAAAAACTCAAAGGGGCACCCCTTTGCATTTTGCCTCAGTTTTTTACAAAAAATCAAAGGGGCGACCATTTGCATTTTGCCTCAGTTTTTCACAAAAACATAAGGGGATATCCCTTTCCATTTTTCCTTAGTTTTACACCAAAAACTCAAATGGGTACCCCTTTGCATTTTAACTCAGTTTTTCACCAAAAACTTAAAGGGGTGCCATTTTTTCATTTTGCCTCAGTTTTTCACCAACACCTCAAAGGGGTACCCCTTTGTATTTTGCCTCAAATTTTCACCAAAAACTCAAAGGGGTATCTCTTTACATTTTACCTACATTTTTCACAAAAAATTCAAAGGTGTACCACTTTGCATTTTTCCTCAGTTATTCACAAAAAACTCAAAGTAACACTCTTTTACATTTTGGCTCAGTTTTTTACAAAAAACTCAAAGGGGCACCCCTTTGCATTTTGCCTTAGTTTTTCATTTCTCATCAAAGTAACTAAAAATATGGGAATTTTCTTTTTTTTCATTTCAGCTAGTACTACTTTTTTTCAACTAGTACTAATTGATAGGGACATATGTAGATTGGATTAGTACAATTATTGGTAGCGTCATATTCAAGTTTAAGATTTTAAAAGATACTAAGTTTTTATTTTTCGATTACTCCTGTCCGAAATCGAATTGAGTACCAAATCTTTTTTGTGTAATTTCATTCAAATTTCAAATTGCTAAAGTTTTAATATGTTCTATACATTAACATTAGAGAATTTTTTTAAGGGTTTTCGATGAAGAAAAAAAACAACCTCTAAACAAATGAAAAAGAGTTTGGAAATTAACTCTCCTTTCTCTCTTCGCTTTTATTGTTTATTTTTATTTGTTTGGGTTTGGTTGTAACTAATGTAAATAGAAAGGTGGTTACATGATATGTCTCGGATGATTATACAAAGAAAGCAATAATTTTCTAGTTTTATAGAAAAGAAAGAATATGATAAATAAAAAAAAGTAAAGTAAAGAAATTATCAAGTGAATCATGAATCTCTTTTTGAATTCGGTATGGATGAATGATCTTTCTATGTTATACTATTCCATTCTCGACGTTGAATCAATTTGATAGCTCCGATATTGTTATTCATGATATTGGTTCTATTCAATATCATCGAGATGGAATTCATCCCATTGAATTTAGAGGTGAAATATTTAGTATCTCTATGAGATTAAATCCCGAGTTTTTGCGAAGTAAAGAAAAATAAAAGGATGAGATTATGGAAGTAAATATTCTTGCATTTATTGCTACTGCACTATTCATTCTAGTTCCTATTGCCTTTTTACTTATAATATATGTAAAAATGGTTAGTCAAGGCGATTAATTTGAATGAAACTTGACTTCTTATCAATATCAATGATTGAAGAAAGAAAACGAAAAGGATTCCTAGTTTGTGTCTTAGATGAAATGAATGGACTATAATTAGCAGTAATCTATGAGATCCGATAGTATGCTAGAAAGAAATATATTTCTTTCCAGCATACTATCCATTTTTGTTATTCTAGTGTATAAAGTTGTACTGTATAAAGAAATAGGCTTAATATAGATAGAGATTAATCAAAAATATCATATTCATATATCTAGTATCTAGATATCAATTATCCATATGGAATGTAAATAAGGTCCCAATTCTATTTCTTCATCTATTTGATTTGTGTTAATTCCAATTAATCTGAAGAAATAGTCGAAAGGTAATTCTTACTCTTACTTTTTTTAATTATTCTAATTCCGAAAGTTCTAATTATTTTCAATATGAATCCCAACATCTACCAAAAGACTAAAATCAATGAAAAGGAAAAAAATATGGACATATATTAATAAAATAAAATAGAGAAATCTTTTTTAGCATTTCGAAGAAGTAAATGATTAAACTGTTGACAGATCATCGAAGGAAAAGAGTTATATAAAAACTTTTCAAATTTCAATGAAAATAATTAGTAAACCCTGATGATTTTTAACCATTGAATTATGATATCAAATAAGTCAATTCAATAAAATAAGGTATAGCATAAATCAAATAATAAAACAAATACTAAACTAAGCACGAAGCAAGAAAATATCTTAGTATACGGGGTATCTCATTGGAGAACCACTATGTCTATCTTATTTCCCATAGACATAGAAAAGTCACTTAATTTAATCACTTTTAATAACTAATACTAAGAAAAGAACTTTCTTTAATATTTAATAAAAGAACTACTTTCTTTTATCTTTGAGTAGGAAAGAGGCAAACAAAAAAGGGGTGGGGGGAGGTTTCATTCTTTCTCATTATTCATATATAACTCTAGTAAGAACCAGTTTAAGAATTTTGAAAAATTTTGGCTGGAATAAATTTCCTATCATTTGTATTACTTTTACTTTCGAAATATGAACACGAGAATCATTGAAATATTTGTTGTTTGATTAAAGGGGTATTATTCATATAATATATTACTTCACTCGAATCCAATTTTGAAATGGAGATATTTTTAATTCAATTTTGAAATTCTTATAAATTTCAAATTGGATTAAATAACTGAATTAAATGGAATTGAAACAACATTAAATTAAAAAATCTTTGCAAAATGGTCTATAAAAAATTGATAGAGTCTGATTTCTCAATGTAATTAGTAGTACCCCTAGAGTCCACTTCTTCCCCATACTACGACTGAAAGGGAAAATGTTAAGACTACCATTAAGGCAGCCCAAATGAGGCTTACTATATCCATGTGAATTATGTCCTCTATATTTATGAATATGAAGGAATTTTTCTATTATTGTTCAATAATAGTAGAATCGATGGCGAAGAGCCAAAAAAATATTGTTCAATATATTGATGAAATAATACAAAAAATCCAATTAATTTTAAGAAGCTGTTATCTTATATGATGACTGAAAAACTTTTAGCACAAACAAAATAAATAGGCAGCAACACCTTTGGAAGTATCAAGATGTCTTTTCCTCCGCGTGCTTCTGTTGGGGGCAAATTCGACAAGTTATATCAGCAAAAGGTAATAAGGCAGTTTGCGTCTTTTGTTGATCAGGCGACACCCGAATTTGAACTGGGGGAAAAGAATTTGCAATCCCCTGCCTTACCACTTGGCCATGCTACCAAGGTGACACAAAATAGACAAAAACATCTCCCCCCCTTATTTTATGTTTGCCCCTTGGAAGTGGGTTCTTTTTTCTTTTGTGTACTTGCACCTTGAATCCCATTTTTCTTAATCATCATTTTAATTAGTTATGCTTTCTATTGAAATGAAAAGTGAATTTTCAGTCACAAAAGTCAAAATTAAGGACAAATCAGAACCATTAACTATTGATTATGAATTCATGAATGATTCTTGAATTTGAATCTAAAATTTTATTTCTATTTCCCTAATTCTAATGATATAAGAAAATAAAAATGGATACCTAACCCATCAGTATTGAATCTTTTTAATACAAAATTCTTCCCAATTTTAATTATAACAACAATTATGGGTATATGTAAACCCTAGAACATAAAATTTTACACAGATATCTAATCTGATATCTTATTTGTTTATGATTCCTATATCAAAATTTCTATTTAATGAAAAATTGAATAGAAATTTTGATAGAGCAATGCAGTAAAGGGAGAGACATAGGAGCCATGGATATATATAGATAGCTATAGTTATCTCTTAATAAGCCTTCTTTTCTTCTGCATTATGTACTTCAATCGTATTCGATTTATCTATTTTTATATATAAAATAAAAATAGAATATTTATCTATAATATAAATAAAAAGGATAAAAAAATACATATATAAATAGATAAAAATATATCTCTTCCATGTGTATACGTATTTTTTTTAATTAAACACTGAAATCAAATCCACGAAAAAGCTAAGTGTTAAAAAAATTAACTTTATATTATATTGTTTCTGATTATTGGTTCTTTATCGAATTGAAAAATTTAATTCCGAATCCATTTATTTTACTGGTATCCAATCATATTGGAATATGTAATATCATAATAATGGTAGAAATTGAATCAATTTTTGTTTTGCTATTATATACAAAATCTCCTAAGTCTAAGTTAAGTGGAATTTCTCAATCCCTTTCCAGTTGTATCTGTTACAAATTCTAATTTAAGTATAAAATTCTCTTTATTCCTCCGTTCATATGTATTTCATATATTCCATATCCATCTATGGAGTTGGATAAAATTTTATGCGATTCTGTAAGTAGAATAGAAATTCTATCGTTGCTAGATCGATCCATATAATTAAATTGAATGAAAAACGATCCAATAATGGGTTTTTTTTAATAAACGGGAAATTAAAAATGCTCAGGAATGGAAATAAGGGAATGTCTACAATACCTAGATTTAATCAGATACAATTTGAAGGATTTTATAGGTTCATTGATAGGGCTTAACAGAAGAATTTTATAAGTTTCCAAAAATTAAAGATACAGATCAAGAAATTGAATTTCAATTATTTGTAGAAACATATCAATTAGTAAAACCATTGGTAAAAGAAAGAGATGTTGTATATGAATCACTTATATACTCTTCTAAATTATATGTATCCGCTGGATTCATTTGGAAAACCAGTAGGGATATGCAAGAACAAATAATTTTTATTGGAAACATTCCTCTAATGAATTCCTTGGGAACTTCTATAATAAATGGAATATACAAAATTGTAATCAATCAAATATTGCAAAGTCCCGGTATTTATTACCGGTCATAATTTGATCATAATGGAATTTCGTTCTATAGCGGCACTATAATATCAGATTGGGGGGAAGAGTAGAATTAGAGATTGATAGAAAAGCAAGGATACTGGCACTATAATATCTATTCTAGTTCTATCATCAGCTATGGGTTTGAATCTAAAAGAAATTTTATAGAATGTGTGTTACCCTAAAATTTTCTTAGCTTTCCTAAATAATAAGGAAAAAATTAGGTCAAAGGAAAATGCCATTTTGGAGTTTTATCAACAATTTACTTGTGTAGGTGGAGATCCAATATTTTTTGAATCCTTATGTAAGGAATTACAAAAAAAATTCTTTCAACAAAGATGTGAATTAGGAAGGATTGGTCGATTAAATATGAAATGGAGCCTGAATCTTTATATACCTCATAACAATACATTTTTGTTACCAAGAGATATATTGGTGGCTGCCGATCGTTTGATTGGAATTAAATTTGGAATGGGTACACTTGACGATATGAATCATTTAAAAAATAAACGTATTCATTTTGTAGCGGATCTCTTATAAGATCAATTTGAATTGGCTTTGATTTGTTTAGAAAATGTTGTTAGAGGGACTATATATGGAGCAATTAGGCATAAATTGATACCGACCCCTCAAAATGTGGTAACTTCAACTCCATTATCAACCACTTATGAATCTTTTTTTCGGATTACACCCATTATCTCAAGTTTTGGATCGAACTAATCCATTGACACAAATAGTTCATGGGAGAAAATCGAGTTATTTGGGTCCTAGAGGATTAACAAGATGAACTGCTAGTTTTCAAATATGAGATATCCACCCCAGTCACTATGGGCGCATTTGCCCAATTGACACATCTGAAGGAATCAATGTTAGACTTATTAGATATTTAGCAATTCATGCCAAGATTGGTCATTGAGGGTCTTTAGAAAGCCCATTTTATGAAATCTCCAAGGGATAAAAAAAGTACAGATGTTTTATTTATCACCAAATATAGAGTAATACCATATGGTAGCGGCAGGAAATTCTTTGGAGCTGAATCGAGGTGTTCAAGAAGAACAGGTCGCTCCAGTTCGATATCGTCAAGAATTCCTGACTATTGCATGGGAATAAGTGCATCTTCGAAGTATTTTTCCCTTCCAATATTTTTCTATTGGAGCTTCCTTCATTCCTTTTATCGAGCATAATGATGCAAATCGAGCTTTAATGAGTTCTATTATACAATGTCAAGCAGTTCCACTTTCTCGGTCCGAAAAATGCATAGTTGGGACTGGATTGGAATGCCAAGTAGGTCTAGATTCAGGGGTTCCTGCTATAGCCGAACACGAGGGAAAGATAATTTATACTGATATTGATAAGATCATTTTATTGGGCAATAGGGATACCCTATGCATTCCATTAGTTATGTATGAACATTCCAACAAAAATACTTGTATGCACCAAAAACCTAAGTTGAGCAGGGTAAATGCATTAAAAAAAGACAAGTTTATCCGATGGTGCCACTAAGTTGGTGGCAAAGTCACCTTGGGCAAAAACATATTATTAGCTTATATGCCATGGGAAGGTTACAATTTTGAGGATGCAATACTCGTTAGTGAACGTATGGTATATGAAGATATTTATACTTCTTTTTACATATGAAAATATGAAATACAGACTCATGTCACAAGCCAAAAACCTGAAAGGATCACTAACGAAATACCGCATTTAAAAGCCTATTTACTCTAAAATTTAGACAAAAATGGAATTGTGTTGCTGGGATCTTGGGTAGAGATGGGTGATATTTTAGTAGGTAAATTAATGCCTTAAATGGCAAAAGAATCATCGTATGCTCCAAAAGATAGATTATTAAGAGCATACTTGGTATTCAGGTATCTACTTCAAAGGAAACTTGTCTAAAATTACCGATAGTGGTAGGGGTCGAATTATTGATGTGAGATGGATCCAGAAAAAGGGTGGTTCCAGTTATAATCTGGAAATAATTCGTGTATATATTTTACAGAAATGTGAAATCAAAGTGGGTGATAAAATAGCTAGAAGACATGGAAATAAAGGCATCATTTCCAAAATTTTGCCTAGACAAGATATGCCTTATTTGCAAGATGGAAGACCTATTGATATGGTTTTCAACCCATTAGGAGTACCTTCACGAATGAATGTAGGATAGATATTTGAATGCTCACTCAGGTTAGCGGGAGATCTACTAGATAGACATTATCGAATAGCGCCCTTTGATGAGAGATATGAACAAGAAGCTTCGAGAAAACTAGTGTTTTCTGAATTATATGAAGCCAGTAAGCAAATAGTAAATTCGTGGGTATTTAAACCCGAGTATCCAGGAAAAAGTATAATATTTGATGGAAGAATGGGAGATCCTTTTGAACAGCCTGTTATAATAGGAAAGCCTCATATCTTGAAATTAATTCATCAAGTTGATGATAAAATACACGGACGCTCCAGTGGACATTATTCACTTGTTACACAACAACCCCTTAGAGGAAGGGCCAAGCATGGGGGACAGCAGGTCAGAGAAATTGAGGTTTGGGCTCTAGAGGGATTTGGTGTTTCTCATATTTTACAAGAAATGCTTACTTATAAATCGGATCATATTAGAGCTCACCAAGAAGTGCTTGGTACTACAATCATTGGAGGAACAATACCTAAACCTAAGGATGCTCCAAAATCTTTTCGATTGCTCGTTCGAGAACTACGATCTTTGGCTCTGGAGTTAAATCATTTCCTTGTATCTGAGAAGAACTTCTAGATTAATAGGAAGGAAGCTTAATCAAAATGAATCAAAATTTTTCTTCTATGATTGATCGTTATAAACATCAACAACTCCGAATTGGATCAGTTTCTCCTTAACAAATAAGTCCTTAGGCCAATAAAATCCTACCTAATGGAGAGATTGTTGGAGAGGTGACAAAGCCCTACACTTTTCATTACAAAACCAATAAACCTGAAAAAGATGGATTTTTTTGTGAAAGAATTTTTGGCCCTATAAAAAGTGGAATTTGTGCTTGTGGAAATTATCAAGTAATCAGAAATGAACAAGAAGAACCAAAATTTTGTGAACAATGCGGGGTCGAATTTGTAGATTCTCGAATACAAAGATATCAAATGGGCTACATCAAACTGGCATGCCCCGTAACTCATGTGTGGTATTTAAAACATCTTCCTAGTTATATTGCAAATCTTTTAGATAAACCTCTTAAAGAATTAGAAGGCCTAGTATACTGCGATGTGTGATTTGATCGAAATTCTGATTTTACAGTTTTGGAATGAAAACTATCATCCCATTTAATCAAATTGTTGATCAAATTGGGATGCCCTAGATTTGACATGTCTCTTGAAAGGAGTAACATAAAACTCATAATTATGGGTGTATTCAATACTCCCCAATAAAAGAGGAATTGGTCTATGGTCGATGCAGTAACAAAAAAATGGTAATTACTAATTGTACCTCGTGAAAACCGACTTCTTTCTTTTGCTTTTGTGGAATTAATCATTTTCTTTCTTTTTATTTTAGAAATCTAATAAATAGAAAGAAAATATGTTTATATTCAAGGAAACAAATATGTCATGGTTACAGGAGTCTATACATCGCATATAGGCTTTAATAGCATAGCATTATGGCATATCCGTCGAGGTGATTTCAAGACCTAAAAGATCGAATAGAAAGAGACATAGATAAGTAAATCCCTTATGAATTCTAAGGTACTGGGAATTCATCATTCGAAGGGAAATAGACTACTCAAGAATTTCACATTTTATTGAGTTCGTAATTGTAAGAATTGAATAAGTTGTGATAATTGAATAAAGAATTCAGAAATTCTAAAAAAATGTTAAATAAAAGAAGAATGAATCAATGAAAGCTTGCTTGGTACTCATTGGGAACTTGAGTAAGGAGTAGCTCTTTTTTGGGGTTTTGTTGATTTTGAAAGCAAGAACCCTTTTCGTTATATTTGGTATAACTACTAACTACTTGAACCGGATGAGAGGAAACTTTCATATCCGATTTTGAAGGGGGAGACCTATAGGATCCTATCCCAATTTTTCTTCTGCTAGGCCCATAGCTAAGAAACCTACTTTTTACGATTATGAGGTTCATTTGAATATGAAATCCAATCCTAGAAATACAGTATTCCACTTTTTTTTACTACCTAAGGCTTCGATACATTTCAAAATCGAGAAATTTCCATAGGAGCTGGTGTTATCCGAGAACAATTAGCTGATCTGGATTTACGAATTCTTATAGATTTTTCATCGGTAGAATGGAAAAAATTAGGGGAAGATGGGCTTACAGGGAATGAATGGGAAGATAAAAAAGTTGGAAGAAGAAGGGATTTTTTGGTTAGATGCGTGGAATTAGCTAAGCATTTTATTCGAACAAATATAGAACCAGAATGGATGGTTTTATGTCTATTACCAGTCCTTCCTCTCGAGTTGAGACCAATCGTTCAGATAGATGGTGGTAAACTAATGAGTTCTGATATTAATGAACTCTATAGAAGAGTTATCTATCAGAATAATACTCTTATTGATCTATTAACAACAAGTAGACCTACACCAGGGGAATTAGTAATGTGTCAGGAGAAATTGGTACAAGAAGCCATGGATACACTTTTTGATAATGGAATCCACGGACAACCAATGAGGGATGATCATAATAAGGTTTACAAGTCATTTTCGGATGTAATTATAGGGAAACAAAAAGAAGATTTCGTGAGACTATTCTTGGAAAACGAGTTGATTTTTCGGGTCGTTATGTCATTGTCGTAGGCCCCTCACTCTCATTACATCAATGTGGATTGCCTTACGAAATAACAATAGAGCTTTTCCAGATATTTGTAATCCATGGTCTAATTAGAGAGCATCTTGCTTCGAACATAGGAGTTGCTAAGAGTAAAATTCATGAAAAAGAGACAATTGTATGGGAACTACTTCAGAAAGTTATGTAGAGGCATCCGGTATTATTGAATAGAGCGCCAACTCTACATAGATTAGGCATCCAGGCATTCCAACCCATTTTAGCGGAAGGTCATGCTATTTGTTTACATCCATTAGTTTGTAAGGGATTTAATGCAGACTTTGATGGGGATCAAATGGTTGTTCATGTACCTTTATCATTGGAGGCTCAAGGGGAGGTGTGTTTACTTATGTTTTCTCATATGAATCTCCTGTCTCCAGCTATTAGAGATCCCATTTTCGTGCCAACCCAAGATATGCTTATTGGGCTCTATATATTAACAAGCGGAAATTGTCGAGGTATTTGTGCAAATAGGTATAATCCATGTAATCACATAAATTATCAAAATGAAAGAATTGGCGATAATAACGATAAATATACAAAAGAACCCTTTTTTTCTAATTCCTATAATGCAATTGGCGCTTATCGATAGAAAAAGAATCAATTTAGATAGTCCTTTGTGGCTCCGGTGTCAACTAGATCAACGCACTATTACTTCAAGAGAAGCTCCCATCGAAGTTCACTATGAATCCTATCATGAGATTTTTGAACACTATCTAATAGTAAGAAATAGAAAAAATGAAATTCTTTGTATATATATTTGAACTACTGTTGGTCATATTTCTCTTTATCGAGAAATCAAAGAAGCTATACAAGGGTTTTGCCAAGCCTACTCAGTGGGGTAGTATTTAATTAAATCATAAGGATCTAAGCTAAGTAATTCTATGACATCGGCATAAATTCCAATCTCTTTGGTTCAACTAGGGCTATAGTTCCTGAATTTCTACACGAATCAAAATCGAGAAAAGGAAGTTTCCAATCATTGACTCAAATCCATTATCAAACCCTACTCAGTAGAATATGGAGGTACTTATGGCTGAATAGGCCAATCTAGTCTTTCATAATAAAGTGATAGATGGAACTGCTATTAAATGACTTATTATCAGATTAATAGATCATTTTGGAATGGCATATACATCACAGATCCTGCACCAAGTAAAGACTCTGGGTTTCCAGCAAGCCACTGCTACATCCATTTCATTGGGAATTGATGATCTTTTAACAATACCTTCTAAGGGATGGCTAGTCCAAGATGCTGAACAACAAAATTTGATTTTGGAAAAACACTATCATTATGGAAATGTACACGTGGTAGAAAAATTACACCAATCTATTGAGGTATGGTATGCTACAAGTGAATATTTGCGACAAGAAATGAATCTTAATTTTAGGATGACGGAACCCTTTAATCCAGTCCATATAATGTCTTTTTTAGGAGCTAGGGGAAATGCATCTCAAGTACACCAATTAGTAGGTATAAGAGGATTAATTTTGGATCCGCAAGGAAAAATGATTGATTTACCCATTCAAAGCAATTTACATGAAGGACTGTCTTTAACAAAATATATCATTTCTTGTTATGGAGCACGAAAAGGGATTGTCGATACTGCTGTACGAACATCAAATACTGGATATCTTACGCGTAAACTTGTTGAAGTAGTTCAACATATTTTTGTACGTAGAACGGATTGTGGCACTACCCGAGGGATCCCTGTGAGTCCTCAAAATAGGATGATGTCGGAAAGAAATTTTATTCAAACATTAATTGGTCATGTATTAGCAAACAATATATATATGGGTCTGTGATGTATTGCCATTCGAAATCAAGATATTGGGATTAGACTTGCTAATCGATTCATAACCTTTCAAACACAAACAATATCTATTCAAACCTCTTTACTTGTCAGAGTACATCTTGGATCTGTCGATTATGTTATGGTCATAGTCCCACTCATAGCAATCTAGTGGAATTGGGAGAAGCTGTAGGTATTATTGTGGGTCAATCCATTGGAAAGCCTGGTACTCAACTAACATTAAGAACATTTCATACGGGCGGAGTATTCATAGGGGGTACTGCAGAACATGTACGCGCCCCCTCTAATAGAAAAATAAAATTTAATGAGGATTTGGTTCATCCCATACATACATGTCATGGGCATCCTACTTTTCTATGTTATATCAACTTGTATGTAACTAATAAGAGTTAAGATATTATACATAATACGACTATTCCACCAAAAAGTTTCCTTTTAGTTCAAAATGACCAATATGTAGAATCAAAACAAGTGATTGCTGAAATTCGGGCGGGAACATACACTTTGAATTTTAAAGAGAAGGTTCGAAAGCATATTTATTCTAATTCAAAAAGGGAAATGCACTTAAGTACTGATGTATACCATGCACCTGAATTTACATATAGTAACGTCCATCTATTACAAAACACAAGCCATTTATGGATATTATTGAAAAGTTTGTGCAAATCCAATATAGTTTCTTTTTCACTACAAAAGGATCAAGATCAAATGAACGTTCATTCTCCTTCTATCAAAAGAAGAGATATTTCGAGTCTTTTCCTTAAATAATGATCAAGTTAAACACAATTCAGATTTTTCTGGTAAAAAAGAAAGTAGGGTTCCTAATTATTCAGAACTTAATCGAATCATATGTACTGGTAATTGTAATCTCATATATCCTCCTATTCTCTACAAGAATTCTGATTTATTGGCAAAGAGGCAAAGAAATAAATTCATTATTCCATTCTAATCAATTTCAATTCAACAACGAGAGAAAGAGCAAATGACCCACTCAACTATCTCGATTGAAATACCTATAAATAGTATTTTCCATAGAAATAGTGTTTTTGCTTATTTCGACGATCCTCAATACCGAAGAAAGAGTTCAGGAATTACTAAATATGGGGCTATAGGGGTGCAATCAATCACCAAAAAAGAAGATTTGATTGAGTATCGGGGAGTTAAAGAATTTAAGCCAAAATACCAAATGAAAGTAGATTGCTTTTTTTTATTCCCGAGGAAGTGTATATTTTACTCGAATCTTCTTCCCTAATGGTATGAAACAATAGTATCATTGGAGTAGATACACAAATCGCTTTAATACAAGAAGTTGAGTGGGTGGATTAGTCCGAGTGGAGAGAAAAAAATTGAACTTAAAATCTTTTCTAGAGATATCAATTTTTTGGGAGAGACAGATAAGATATCCTGACACAACGGTATCATGATCCCACCAGGAAGGGTAAAAACAAATTCTAAGGAATTAAAAAAATTGAAAAATTATATCTATATCCAATGAATCACACCTACCAAGAAAAAGTATTTTGTTTTGGTTCGACCAGTAATCATATATGAAATAGCGAATGGTATCAATTTAGAAACACTTTTTCCCTAGGATCTATTGCAGGAAAAAGATAATATGAAACTTCGAGTTGTCAATTATATTCTTTATGGAAATGGTAAACTAATTCGGGGAATTTCTAACACAAGTATTCAATTAGTTTGTGCTTGTTTAGTGTTGAATTGGGACCAAGAAAAAAAAAGTTCTTCTAGCGAAGAGGCCCGCGCTTCTTTTGTTAAAGTAAGCATAAATGGTCTCCTAAGAATCAACCTAGTGAAATCCCAGATTTCATATATCAGTAGTAGAAAAAGGAATGATCCATCAAGTTCAAAATCGATCTCTAATAATGGGTCAGATCGCACCAATATTAATCCATTTTATCCCAGTTATCCCAAGACAAGGATTCAGCAATCACTTAAACAAAATCAAGGAACTCTTAGTACATTGTTAAATATAAATAAGGAATGTCAATCTTTGATAATTTTGTCATCATCTAATTGTTTTCGAATAGATCCACTCAACGATGTAAAATATCATAATGGAATAAAAGAATCAATTAAAAGAGATCCTCTAATTGAAATTCCAAATTCGTTGGGTCCTTTAGGAATAGCCTTTCAAATTGCGAATTTTCATTTATTTTACCATTTAAATTTAATATTAATAACTCATAATCGGATCTCGATAAATTTAAATATTTGTTTCTAATTGGGCGGGGGCACTTTTACCTTGGAAGTGTTAGAGAGTATGCCCTAGAGCCCATGTAATAGGAATGTTTTTCATATGTATGAATTTAGATTCTCAATAAAAGGCATCATTCATTTATTAATGATATGTTTAAATACATGAGTTTGTAAATCTTAAAGTAATAAATGAAGTCCTAGATATTATAAAAATAGTGCGAAGGCAATCATGAAAGTGTTCATGATATGAGATGTCTATTGCATGCAAATGTGTTAATATCTAAATATCCCTAGTCATAGAATTAACAAGATAGGGCATTGTTAATTTGGACAGACTAGCACTATGTTATGCTTCTTGAATGGTTCAAGCAGTGGTTCTAATAACTGTGATTATGGAAGATAATCAAAGCTAACATGTGGATGCTTGTTAGAAGAAAAAGTTCATTGGAGACCTACATAGAGACTCCTCACATGGATATTAAATCTATGTTAGTGAGGAATCTCTTCATAGCGGTTGTGTAAGTATCCTTAGACTTGAGATCACCAAAGTTATCTTAAGTAGCAAGTGGTATATTTTGACTCCATAACTAATTACTTCCAACTGGGAGTGAACATAGTTAGAAGATTGGGTATATCATGACCTGATTGAAGATAGTTGAGTGATTGACAAAGGATTCACCATCCCAAATTTAATAAGGGAAGTTATCTTGCATGATTCTATAATTGCCTTGTTCAGAGAATCTTTGGCCAGAGTAATATGCCAAGATGGATAGAGATCCATGGAGGGCATTTTGGGAACAATGGTTAAATTAATAGAACATACATAATTAGATTTATATGAGTTGACAGAAATCCATACTCATAATCTAATTGAGATAAGAGTGGTGAAAGGAGTAATTGAATGATAATTGTTTCTATGGAAGGGTATAGTCAAATCACTTGACTTTCCTGACATTTGGGTAGTCATGATGCCTAGCTAGAGGCCAATCATGACTTGTATAATGATGTATCAATAATATCAATAGGGATTGATAAAATGATTTAAAGGAGTTTAAATCACGTGGGTTTTGAATAGAACTCACAATTACACATTATACTGCCAACATGGACAGGAACCCAATAGGTCACACACATATAGAAAAAAAGGATAAAATGATAAAATGACAAGGATAATAATATTTGATATTATTATGGGTATAGAGAAGTGAATAAGATAATAATTAATTAAAGAGTTTAATTAATTATGATCAAGTAAAATTGTTCGCAGAACTTTTGAGAAATATTTTGTAAAATTGGACCTAATTGAAATAATGTATTTCATAATTGATTATTATTGAACTATAAGTGGTATAGGGCTGATATAATAATTAATAGGTCCATTGGAGGAATTATAAAGGGCCAAAGAAATGAAGATGGCACAGAAGCCCTCCAGAAGAAGGGCCACATGCCAACTCCAAACAGAAGGCCTTAGAGGCCTATTTCTTAGACCAAATTAAATTAAATATATTACATAAGTGTTGTGGAGCCTACATATTTAATTTGGTTGGATTTGAAATTCATTTGGGTAATTAAATCCAAGTATATGTACAAAGGGCCAAGTTTATGGGTTTTGTCATAGTCTTTTGTGAAAGGGCTTAAATTGGATTTAATTGAGCCCAAATAATTATAAATAATTCCAGAAGCCCAATTAATAATTCTCCAGTAATTTTAAAGAGCCCAATCCCATTATGAAATTTGACTTTTTAACCTAACTATAAAAATCCAAATGATGTGGAAATTAGGGTTAAGTGGACAATTAAGAGAAATAGTTTTTCTCTCCTCAAAAAACCCTAGCCGCCACTTCCCTTTTGCTAGCTCAAGGGATTTTCGAGCCCCTTGTTCTTTCCCAATTGTTGGTTCATTCTATCATTCTCTAGTGTGGATTACTCATTGGAGGTGTTCGATTTTGGACACTGTTGTTTGCGACAACCCAGTGCGAAGGAAAATCAACTGTACAACAAAAATCAAATGTGATTTTTCTTATTCTCATTAATATGAATATTGTAAATTCATGGCAAGATCAGATATATTGGTTAAAAATTTTAAATTTCGCTTATGTATGAGATGCATGTAACCAATAATTCCCAACAGGAAGATCATGGAGTTACCTAATGGGGAGTTAGCCGCACCTACGAATGATATAAATACTACCGTTGCTTTAGCTTTACTTACGTCAACAATATATTTTTATACGGGCCTTAGCAAAAAAGGATTAGGTTATTTCAGTAAATACATTCAACCAACTCTAATTCTTTTACCCATTAACATTTTTAAAGATTTCATAAAACCTTTACCACTTAGCTTTTGACTTTTCGAAAATATATTAGCGGATGAATTAGTAGTTGTTGTTCTTGTTTCTTTAGTACCTTCAGTGGTTCCTATACCTTCATGTTCCTTGGATTATTTACAAGTGGTATTCAAGCTCTTATTTTTGCAACTTTACCTGTAGCTTATATAAGAAAATCCATGGAGGGGCATCATTGACTAATTTTGAGATAGTCTTTCAGACTAATGAATTTTTCCATTTAGATTGATTGTATCCATGTGGGATAATGATAAGTAAGAGAAGAATTAAAAAAATGATATTCAGAAAAAATAAATTGTTAAGGAGAGTGGAATCAAACTAGGTGTATGGAATATATATAAATAATGGAAGAATGGCTATAAGCCAACTTTGGCTTTGTGAATAAAAAATTAATTTAGAATGCGATTAAATCTAAGATACAAATAATTGGTTTACATTATGGAAGAGGGGCGTGTATATGTAATATTAAGTATTAACTAGTTATATATGAGCTAAAAGATATAGCTAATCCGCCCTATTACTGTAGATTTCGATAGGAATTCCAATAAAAGCCCTTCCTTTTTGTTTGTAACTGTGAATTAAATATTGAATAAAGCAAGAAAAAGAACGAAGAGTTCGAAATTTATTGGTTGATTGTATCATTAACCATTTCTTTATTTATTGATTTTTTTTTGTGCAAGGAACTTATCATGAATCCATTGATTTCTGCTGCGTCCATTATTACTGCTGGGTTGGCTATTGGGCTTGCTTCTATTGGACCTAGGGTTGGTCAAGGTACTGTCGCGGGCCAAGCTGTAGGAGGTATCACAAGACAACCCGAGGCGGAGGGAAAAATACAAGGTACTTTATTGCTTAGTCTGCCTTTTATGGAAGCTTTAACAATTTATAGACTAGTTATAGCATTAGCACTTTTATTCGCGAATCCTTTTTTTGTCCTATAAACGTATTTTTTTATTGCCTTGTACATGCTACTTGTTTTTCGAATTATATCAAGATTTCATTCCTATAATTACTTATTTATTTTTATTGGGACAATAATCCACAGAAAGGACTGATTTGGGTATGAGGAATTAGTATAATAACTCGTTTTCTTCCTTCCCCCTTCTTAGTTCAATTGAAACCGCCCTTTTTTAAGGGAATATTTCAATAGTATATATTTTTTTACAATTGACACGCGACCTGGTAGCGAATTTTACCCTAAATTTGAATAAGAACAATACTTAGTATAGATTTCCAATTGAAAAAAAATGCATTTCTAATAGAAATAAAACTAATAGAATTAGAATTAGGTAAATGAACAAAAAAAAAAACAATAATAGAATAATAATAAATAGATCATTAGTCTGTTTATAGTTTATAAGAAAAGAGGAGATCATATGAACAATGTAACCGATTCTTTCGTTTCCTTGGGTCACTGGCCATCGCAGGGAGTTTCGGGTTTAATACCGATATTTTAGCAACAAATCCAAAAAATCTAAGTGTAGTCCTTGGTGTATTGATTTTTTTTGGAAAGGGGGTGTGTGTGAGTTTTTTTATTTCAAGAATAGGCTGAATTGAACCAGCAGTGCTTTTTTTGTTTTTAACTAGGAAAGAAAAGGTGCATGATACTGCAAATTACTTCTGAATAAATGAATAAATAATCTTTAAGAACCATAGCAATTCGTGATTCATGAGTAAATATACTTTGATTCTCTCCCAACCAATAACGTGGGACCATTAATATGGTTAAAGCTAAACTATTTGAAGTCTAGACACAGCAAGGTACTCTTTCTACTACTATGTTAATACAAAAAAATGGGTTCAAAATGAATAGTTGGAAATTGTTTTTGGTATAGAACACTCATGCTGAAAAAGGATTTGAACCTTTATTTTTGAAAAAAGGGTATTTCGCCCATTCTTATCCAATTCTGAGTCGAGAACCTATGCATTAAAGTAAATTTAATTCTTTGGATTTGAAAAAAAAGAAAAAACAACTTTACTGACAATTACTTGTTTGGTCAGAAGAGTCCTCCATATTCTAGTCTTGGGTTAGTGATTAGTTTTAATATTTTTATTTTTGAATATGAATAGAGAAGAGAGGATAGGCTCATTTCTGTCAAAAAAGATATGTGATTTTCCATAAAAGTAATTGAAATAATTGAGCGTGACAACCAAATGAATCGAATCGAAAGATTCATGTTTGGTTCGGGAAGGGATCATGGAAGTTTTGCAATGAGTGGTAAGATAATCTACTTTCATTAAGCGATTTATTAGATAATCGAAAACAAAGGATATTGGATACTATTCGAAATTCAGAAGAACTATGCCAGGGAGCCATTGAGCAGCTGAAAAAAGCCAGGCCCGCTTACGAAAAGTGGAAATAGAAGCAGATCTATTTCGAATGAATGGATACTTTGAGATAGAACGAGAAAAATTGAATTTGATTAATTCAACGTATAAGACTTTGGAACAATTAGAAAATTACAAAAATTAAACCATTTATTTTGAACAATAAAGAACGATCAATCAAGTCAGACACCGGGTTTTCCAACAAGTCTTACAAGGAGTTCTAGGAAGGCTAAATAGTTGTTTGACCAACGAGTTACATTTACGTACCATCAATGCTAATCTTGCAATGTTTGAGGCGATAAAAGAAATAACTGATTAGTCTTTCTATTGTAGGCATTATTTTTTTTTGAAAAATAAATTAAGAAATACTCATGGTAACCATTCGAGCTGACGAGATTAGTAATATTATCTGCGAATGTATTGAGCAATATAATTGGAAAGTAAAAATTGTAAATACCAGTACCGTACTTCAAGTAGGCGACGACATTGCTTATATTTATGGTCTTGATGAAGTAATGGTAGGTGAATTAGTAGAATTTAAAGAGGGTACAATAGGCATTGCTCTGAATTTGGAATCAAATAATGTCGGTGTTGTCTTAATGGGTGACGATTTAATGATACAAGAGGGAAGCTCCGTAAAGGCAACAAGAAGAATTGTTCAGATACCGGTGAGCGAGGCTTATTTGGGTTATGTTATAAATGCCTTAGCTAAACCAATTGACAATCAAGGGGAAATTTCAGCTTCTGAATTTTGGTTAATTGAATCTCTCGCTCCAGGTATTATTTCGAGATGTTTCGTATATGAGCCTCTACAAACAAGACTTATTGCTATTGATTCGATGATCCCTATAGGATGTGGTCAACGAGAATTAATTATTGGAGATAGACAGACCGGTAAAATAGCAGTAGCCATAGATACAATTCTCAATCAACAAGGATAAAATGTAATATGTGTTTATGTAGCTATTGGGCAAAAGGCATCTTCTGTAGCTCAGGTAGTGACTACTTTACAAGAAAGAGGGGCAATGGAGTATACTATTGTGGTAGCCAAAACGGCGGATTCTCCAGCTACATTACAATACCTTGCTCCTTATATAGGAGCAGCTCTGGCTGAATATTTTATGTACCAAGAACGGCACACTTTAATCATTTATGATGATCTCTCCAAACAAGCGCAGGCTTATCAACAAATGTCTCTTCTATTATAAAGACCGCCTGATCGTGAAGCTTATCCAGGAGATATCTTTTATTTGCATTCATGCCTTTTGGAAAGAGCCGCTAAATCAAGTTCTCGTTTAGGTGAAGGAAGCATGACTGCTTTACCAATAGTCGAGACCTAATCAGGAGACGTTTCGACTTATATTCCTACTAATGTAATTTCCATTACAGATGGATAAATATTCTTATCCGCAGATCTATTTAATGCTTGAATTCGTCCTGCTATTAATGTAGGGATTTTTATTTCTAGAGTAGGATCTGCAGCTCAAATTAAAGCTATAAAACAAGTTGCTGGTAAGTTAAATTTGGAATTGGCACAATTAGCCGAATTAGAAGCCTTTGTGCAATTCGCTTCTAATCTGGATAAAGCTACTCAGAATCAATTGGCAAGAGGTTAGCGATCACGCGAGTTGCTCAAACAATCCAAATATGCACCTCTCATGGTGGATGAACAGATAATGACTATTTGTACTGGAACGAATGGTTATCTTGATTCATTAGAATCGAACAAGTAAGGAAATTTCTCATTGAGTTACGTACCTACTTAAAAATGAAAAAACCTCAGTTCCAATAAATGATATCTTCTACCAAAACATTCACCGCAGAAGCAGAAATCCTTTTGAAAGAAGCTATTCAGGAACAGAAGGAACGTTTTCTAGTTTAGGAACAACAAGTATAAATAAATTAATCACTTTTAGTCTTTAACTTTTCCATTTTAAAATTAGAATACTAATAATATAAATAGAATAGAAATAATATAACTATAATATATAAATATATAATCTATAAAATATAAAAATAATATAAAAATAATATATATATATATATATATTGGAATTATATATGGAAAAAATTATATGGAACCAAATTGCGTCTAATAGGATTTGAACCTATACCAAAGGTTTAGAAGACCTTTGTCCTATCCATTAACAATGGACGCTTTTTTTTCTATTTTAATTTTTTTATAAACAAAAAATAATATACAAGATAATTTTCGAAATTAAGAAATTACATATTAATTTAATCCTATTATTCTATCTATTAACTATTAATTTTAATTAATATCTATTAATAATTATTAATATATATTTTTCTATTTTATTTATAGTTTATCTATTTTTATATATTATATAATATATTATATACTTTTTATTTATTATTATTATTATTATTATTTTATTTATAATTTATTATTTTAATAATATAGAGTTTTAATAATACAGAGATAGTAGATACAGTATAGTCTATTTAATCGTATAGTCTAATTATTAGATAGAAAAAAAATCAAACTATAACTCTAGAATCTAGAACTCTATAATCTATAAATAACTGAATAGTTAGTTATATTCTAAATCTATAATAGAAATCTATAATATCTATAATATATAATAATAAATATTAATAAGTATATATAATATATAATATTATATATAAGATAATAATATTAAATAGATAAAATATATTGATTATAAAATATATTGATTATTATATTAATAATTCGAATTATTAAAAAATATAAATAGAATATAGAAAAATAGAATATATTATATGGATATAGAAATATTATTTCTAGTTTTTAAAGAATTTTTAGTTTTTAAAGAATATAGAGAGATAGAGCGTGTAGCAGGAATCAAACCCGCATGTTTAGCTTGGAAGGCTAGGGGTTATAGTCGACGTTGATTCATCATCTTTAACGTCTCTAATTCAAAACCGAATATGAAACTTTAGTTTCGTTCGGATCCTTTATGGAATATGGATAAATTTCCATTTATAAGCTAGAAGATAAGACGTGAGTGAAAAAATTGACCCATAACATCTATGTTAGCTTTTTTGTATTCAAAACAAGGCGCTTTCTAGATGATCCCTCTAGACGAGTGGGATTTTAATTTAAGAATCTTTCTAGTTAATTTGTTCTCTATTTCTATTTGAGAGAATCCTTAGGAAAAGCATTTTGTTTCTACCGAGCTAAAACAAGAGTCGATGTCTATAGTAAACCAAAGTCATCGTTTAATACTTTTTTTTGCTTCAATCTCGACTATACAAAACAAAGAAAACATTGAATTTTTAGTTACGATTAGAAATACACTTTTCTGTATTTTTTCATAGATCCCTTACTTATACTCATTCAATTGAAAGCATTGATCCAATTAAAAAAATTATGTTTTTATTTGATAATCCAATTTTTCAATTTTTAATTAACTGTTGGCTACAAATTACTAGAATTTATATTCTTTCTCGAATTTTTCATTGCGAGGGTAAATGATTAAATCTTTTTAAGAAATAAAGTTTTTCATCGAAATATTAGCCAAGGGATCCCTTAACTATTAGTATTAGAATTAATAGAATGATTCACACTTTTAACACTAAACTATACCCACTACGATGCAATTATTATATATAAATGAACTTTTTGTCGAGTAAGACAGTCGAGTATTTTTATATTTTTAATATATATTAATATATATTTAAAAGATATTTTTATTTATTTTTATTTGATATTTTTCTATTATCTATTATATAAATTATTATATCAATCAATATTATATATATTGATTGATATATATTGATATATATTGATTGGTTGATTGGAATAGATATCTTTTGAAAGCCCTTACCTTACTTAAATATCTAATCTCAATATATTTATATTAAATTCTATCGTAATAAGTAATATATACTAAGCATATTAAGTATAATTAAGTATATAATAAAATATACTAAGATTTTTCTTATATATTATTTATTAGTTTTTATTTAATTTAATTTTTTTATTAATTTTTTAATTATATATATTTTTACATATATTTTTAATATTTTTTAATTAAATATTAAATAAATTAAAATTAAAGAAAAGAAAAATAGAAAAGTAATTAGAAAAGTAACAAAGAGAGAAAAAAAATTTTCAAGCCTTACTTGTTGTGTAATGTAACATAGTAATTATCCTTTTTCAATTGGGAGAGATGGCTGAGTGGACTAAAGCGTTGGATTGCTAATCCGTTGTATGAGTTATTCATACCAAGGGTTTGAATCCCTCTCTTTCCAGTTCCGATGATGACTTGAAATTTTTTTTATCTTTTCTTTCAAATTTAGAAATCCTTTTACTTTGATTTTTTATTTATTTTTATAATTTTAATATATCTTATTTAAAAATGTAGAATAGATAAAAAGAAATAAAATGCTCAGAACATTTAAAAATCAAGAAAATCCCTACCTAGTTTTATTATATTCTTCACGTCCAGGATTACGTCCTAGATTATTAGATAAAAATCCAAAATTGAAGAGAGAAACAAAGAATATAACTAATGTGTAAACAAAGAGTTTGAGAGTAAGCATTATAAAATCTCAAAGATCTTTTTTGGTTTGGAAAAAAATAAATTCCCTATTTTTATACCACATATTATATTTTAACACCAAGAAATGAAGTGATTTCTAGAACTAGAAAATAATTTAATTTTTCTAAATTCATTTGTAATAAGAGTTGAGTTTTTCATTGTCAAAAATTTTATTTCATACCTAAAAGTAGCATTTTTTTCATAACTACAATTTGGACTCTAATATAATCTGGAATGGAAAAAAGTTTAGAATGAGAAAAATGGAGTGATCCAGAATTCTCGCATTTATACAATAACTTTAATGTTTGAATTAAGTGCTTATAGTATAAGACTTATCTCATCTTATCAATTGCTATAATTTTTTTCTCGAATAAATCATGAATTATTCTATGACAGTATTAAAGATCTCATCGAAAACTTACAACAGCTTGCCAAACAAAGGCTAATAGAGAAAAGAATATAGGGATTACTGGCATAACATCTACGATTGGATTCAAAAAGGCGTAGGCTTCGGGCAATTTTGTGAAGAAAAAATTGCTTGAATAAAGGATAGAATTAAGACAGATACAAATTAAACTAAAAATATTAAGCATACCAAACATTTTGTTCTTGAAGATAATTGTATTTTGACTGATAACTGAGTTATTAATATGTTTTTGATATAAAAATTGATTAAAAATCAAGTAAGGTAGACCAAAACCCTTCTTTATTTTTATAAAACTCTCCTAATAAAAAATCCTACAATTCTCAAATCAAAAAAGAATAGAGGAAATGATATTTTTATACAATATCTTAATTGAATTATATATTATGATAAATAAATTCAGTTTAATTTTACACCTACACATATAAAAATTCTAACAAAATGGTAATATATTTTCTCGATATTTGTATGGGAATTGACGAAGAACCAATATCAATATTAGTTTTATTATTGTTGAATAGAAATAGAAATGGGGTGTGGCCAAGTGGTAAGGCAATGGGTTTTGGTCTCGCTATTCGGAGGTTCGAATCCTTCCGTCCTAGCTATTCTATATCTATATATAAAAAAATAGGATCCTTTCTTATTTCTTATTTGATTTATCATTCATTATCCCCCAATTTTATGGGGGATAATTAGTAATGGAAGATAAAAATTTCAATGCCTGTGCCTGTTAAAATTGTATTAACAAAAAAAGAAAATACATATGAAACGAAACATATGTATTTTCTTTTAATTAACCTCATTTTCAGATATTTTGTCTTTGTCTTTAATGAATAATTCTAAATCTATCTAAAAATTGAGACGCGATTGATTCATATATCCTAGTCACTTTACTTTAAAAAATGTTTTATAAAGACTTCAAATAAACTGCTCATAAAATGAAGAAATGCTTATATGTATATATTTTTAGCATTTTATTAACATCTTTGTTTGCATTTTTGTTTTTTTAATGTAAAAAAATTGTCATCCCTTATTGATATTGAATTTATTTAATTTGAATTTCAACATTTAACATAGAATATCCAAAATGAATTCCAATGACAATTCTTTAGTCTATCTGATAAATATGATGATCTTCTAGTATTTCGATTCTGATTTTCTCACTCAATATGAAAGAATAAGAATTTAAAATTGTCCTTACATAGTCTTTTTTCTATACTACTGCACTAAAAAAATTGGATGTTTTTCAACCTATTTATTTGTTTTAAATCATTAATGATTTAATTCGAATCTAAATATAGGGATTTTTTTCTTATGATGTGATGATAAAATATGTTTCTTATAAAACATTGTTCAAATACTTATATAAAGATAGGCAATTTGTAAATTCAATCTTTTTAATGATCTTTTTATGAGTCATTGGGACTCGAAGAAATGTGAGATAGGTGGATGCATCCTAGGGGGTCACTTGAAGATTCAAAAAGAACTTATTTCTTTTCTTTGTCTTATTTCTTGTAATATTCTAATTGTAAATCAAAAAATATTCATACAAGAAAATATGGGGTTAAATTGAATTCTTTTTTACACTTCTTCAGAAACTACTCAATAGAAGTTAAAATTTTAGATTACTATGTACCATTTGAACTAATGACTATTCACGATTCCATAATTGAAGTAATTACATACTAGTTCAAAACTCAAGGAATGTTATGGTAAAACTTCGTTTGAAACGATGTGGTAGAAAGCAACGTGAGACTTAAAGGACACGATCGACTGTGGATTCTTACATCCACCCTATTATATCCTATTAATAATATAAATATAATAATATTATTACTATTATATATAATACAATAGCAATAATATATAGGAATGAGGGCGCTCCTAGCTCGACATCATTTGTTTTGTTATACTTTCGCTTTTTGTTGGCTTGTAGTGTAAATAGTACATGATGAAGCTCGAGTAGAAAGTATTATTTTTTTTTCTTAGGGGCAAGAATCTAGGGTTAGTCCTAATCAATAAGTTGAAACAACTTCATAAGTATATTTTTGATATCGAAATAGAAAGGATACAATTCGAGCAAGTTTCAAATCCAAGAATTTTGTTGGAATTGACAAAATTATTTTGATTAAAAAAGAAAGTGCATCATGCAGGAATCAATCATTAGTCTGATTCTTTGATAAAACAAAATCACAAAAAGTGGTATGTTGCAGCCATTTTGAAATGATTAAAGATCACCGAAGTAATATCTAAACCCATCGATTTAAGGCAAAGATAAAAGATCCTGGAACAAGGAAATACCCTTTTCAATTATCTCAACAATTCGATTAGATTAAAGAATCAAAAGAGATTGTAATTGTAAAAGGAAGAAACAAAAAGAAAGGGGATTAGAGGTCACTCAATAAATGAAATGGCTAAAGGGTTTCCTTTGACCTATTTAAAAGTTATCCAACTTGAGTTAGGAGAATACAAATGATTTGATTTTTTTTGTAAACAAAAAAAGATTGAAATCATAGTTTAGTTGATTTGATGATTTTATGGATCTATTTGACACTATAATTCTATACATATACAGAAATTAGAATGATTTTTCTCGAGCAGTACGAGGAAAACACTTCTTATACGTTTCCACGGGGGGGTCTATCTCTATCCCAATGAGCCGTTTATCGAATCATTGCAATTGATATTCGATCCCGAAGAGAAGGAAGAGATCCTCAAAAAGTGGGTTTTTATGATCAGATAAAAAATTAAACCTATTTATATGTTCCCGCTATTCTGTATTTCCTTGAAAAAGGTGCTCAACCTACAGGAACTGTTTATGATATTTTAAGGAAGATGGGGGTTTTTACGAAACTTTGCCTTAATCAAATGCAATTTACTTAATAAAATAGAGGGTATGGGTAATTCATATACATATATAACTTTGTATAACCTTTTCTCTATTATCCCCCTTCTCTTATTCTATTCATACTTTGTTGATAATCTTTTTCTATTATAGATATAGAATGCTAATATAACTCTAACATAATGACAAAAACCTACATATATATATATATATATATATTATTTAGAATTTAATTATTTCTAATTAAATTCGAAATTATTAGAAATTCTATTTCTATTATTTTCTATTTCTAATTATATTCTATTAATTATTATTATATTATATATTTATTTTATTGTTATTAAATTATTGAAATTGAATTCCATTTCAATTAATTTTTTTTTGTTTTCATCATTGTATTTTTTTTAATATACTCATATTCATATTGACAAGAGTATATCAAATAAATATAATCCGATCTAAGGTAATTGGATCTTTTCTATGGATCTATTTATACCTGGTCCATAGATTGAATTGGTTTGTTTATTCATTCAAGTAATGGGTTTCTTTTGGATTTGTTGTGATACAAAAGTTTTGTTTGATTGAAAATAATATATATATATATAATTGAATGTTATATATTGAATGTTATAATTCGAAAAGTTATAATTTTAAAATATCAAAAAAAACTATTTTAATAAAAATTTAATAAAAAGTAAAATGTATACGTGTATATATACGTATATATATATATATATATATATATATATATATATATACACAGGTATAATAAGCAAATCTAAGGATGATATAAATAATAACTATAAGATATAAGAATAGATAGCATAATAGGCAAGAGACGATCTATATAATTTTACTTTGATCTATATTTTTATCTCTTCTTTTTTTATGTTCAAAATTGATTAGAAACTTTTATATTTAATTTCTTTTTATTTCTTGCTACTTGCTAGTTTAATGTTTTGATTGTGTCGTGTGATTCAATCTCTTTATTTACCTTATTTATTTATATTTATTTTTTATTTTGATTCGGACTGTATTTACATAATCTAATTCTTTTTTGTTTTTTTTTTGGGGGGGGGTTGCTAACTCAATGGTAGAGTACTTGGCTTTTAAGTGCGGCTAACATCTTTTACACATTTGTATGAAGAAAGGGATTCAATTCGTACATACCATCGGTATAGTTTGTATGACCACGACTGGTCTTGAAAGGAATGAATGGAAAAAATAGCATGTTGTATCAATGGAGAATTCTGAGAATATTTCATTTTTTGCCGTATTGGTCCAACCCTTATTTGAATTCTTGGTGCGGAACATAAAAAAAATGAATTCAAAGTTGGGTCGAGTGAATAAATGGATAGAGTCTTATGGTTCCAATTATAGGAAACAAAAAAGCAACGAGCTTACGTTCTTAATTTGAATGATTATCCAATCTAATTGTATGTTAAAAATAAATTAGTACCTAACATAGGAATTTCTATGAGCAGATTTTCAATTTTCTTTTAATGAGCCCTAACTATTAGCTATTCTCCGCTATAAGGGGGAGATGAGTGTGTAGAAGAAAGAGTATATTGATAAAGATCTTTTTTTTCCAAAATCAAAAGAGCGGTTGGTTTGAAAAAAATAAAGGATTTCTAATCATCTTTTTATCCTATAATTTTATCCTATAATACATATAAACTAATTAGATGGAAAAAAGCGAGGATGGGAAGTCCGTTGATGAGTTTACCTATTTTCGAGGTATCTATTCTTTTCTTATTATATATACTACTTTGTTTTTACTATATCGCACTATGTATCATCTAAATACCCAAGAAAAATCATTTATCCTTGCTTCAATCAAATCAAATATAAACTTAATATGGAAGAATATCAAGATATTTAGACCTAGATAGATCTCTAAAAAATGACTTCCTATACCCATTTATTTTTCGGGAGTATATTTATACATTTGCTCATGATCATAGTTTAAATAGATCTATTTTGTTGAAAAATGTAGGTTATGACAAAAAACCTAGTTTATTAATTGTAAAACGTTTAATTACTCGAATGTATCAACAAAATCATTTGATTTTTCTGCTAATGATTCGAACCAAAATCCATTTTTTAGGTACAACAAGAATTTGTATTATCAAATGATATTAGAGGGCTTTGCCATTATTGTGGAAATTACATTTTTTCAACTATTAGTATCTTATTTAGAAAGGCCAGAGATAGTAAAATCTCATAAATTACGATCAATTCATTCAATATTTCCTTTTTTAGATGACAAATTTCCATTAAAATTATGTGTCAGATGCATTAATACCTTACCCCATCAATTTAGAAAAATTGGTTCAAACCCTTTGCTATTGGGTGAAAGATCCTTCTTCTTTACATTTATTACGACTCTTTCTTCATCAGTATTGGAATTGGAACAGTTGTATTATTCCAAAGAAATCGATTTATATTTTTAGAAAAAGTAACCCAAGATTTTTCTTCTTCCTATATAATTCTCATGTATATGAATATGAATCCATCTTTTTTTTTCTCTATAACCAACCCTTTCATTTACGATCAAAATTTTCTCGAGTCTTTCTTGAATGAATTTATTTCTATGGAAAAATAGAACATTTTGTAAAAGTTTTGGCTAATGATTTTCGGGCCATCCTATGGTTATTCAAGGATCCTTTCATGCATTATGTTTGATATCAAGGAAAATCAATTTTGGCTTTAAAAGACATGCCTCTTCTGATGAAAAAATTGAAATATTACCTTATCGATTTATGTCTGTCATTTTTATGTATGGGTTCAACCAGAAAAGATCCATATAAATTCATTATCCAAGCATTCTTTCAACTTTTTTGGCTATCTTTCAAAGGTACAAATAAATCTTTTGGTAGTACAGAGTCAAATGCTAGAAAATTCATTTATAATACATAAAGATAATACTATAAAGAAACTCGATACAATAGTTCCAATTATTTCTTTAATTGGATCATTAGCAAAAACAAAATTTTGTAACGCGGTAGGACATCCTATTAGTAAAACGACCTGGGCGGATTCATCGAATTTTGATATTATCGATCGATTTGTGCATATATATAAAAATCTTTCTCATTATTATAGTGGATCCTCAAAGAAAAAGAGTTTTTATCGAATAAAATATATACATTGACTTTCTTGTGTTAAAACTTTGGCTTGTAAACACAAAAGTACTGTATGCGCTTTTTTGAAAAGATTAGGTTCGGAATTATTCGAAGAATTTGTTATGGAGGAAGAACAAATTCTTTCTTTGACCTTCCCAATAGTTTTGTCTATTTCGTGAAGGTTATATAGAGGATAAGGATGGACTTGGTATTTGGATATTATTTCTATCAATGATTTGGCCAATCATGAATAATTGGTTATGAAAACATGTAAATCGAAATTTTCCATAAATGATGAAGGGATAACAAAAAATTCATTCATTTCTATTATGAAATGCTCATACAGTATACTAGTAAGGATTAAGCAACTGAGTATTCAACTTCCTTAGATGGTTTTTTTGTCTAGGAAGGGAACTAAGTTTTAGATGTATGCATAGGGGAAAGCCATGTGCAATGAAAAATGCAAGCACCGCTTGGAGAGGGAGTTTTTTACCTATTTTTTAACAAGGAAAATTTCTACTCTATCTGACTAGTTCCGGGTTCAAGTCTCGGGCAACCTATTAGAGTTATCATATTGAAATTAGATGCAATCCTATATCAGATGCATAGAAATGAAATATGCATCTGAATTATATTTTTTAATTCAATTCACTTCAAATTTAGTCAAAAAAATTATGATGAATCTAGATAGATA
The DNA here is from genome assembly GCA_037975025.1 of Excoecaria agallocha. Classification (NCBI taxonomy): domain Eukaryota; kingdom Viridiplantae; phylum Streptophyta; class Magnoliopsida; order Malpighiales; family Euphorbiaceae; genus Excoecaria; species Excoecaria agallocha. The sequence continues at coordinate 1,934,874 of JBBPFJ010000025.1, forward strand.
AGATCATAAAGATATATCCATAAATGTTGATATTGGTTGACACGGGTATATAAGTCATGTTATTCTATTGAATAACAAGCCCTCAATTATCTATTTCGATTTCTAGAGAATTCGGGTGCTTGGGAGTCCTTGATGATTAAATAAACCAAGACTTTACCATGACTGCAATTTTAGAGAGACACGAAAGAGAAAGCCTATGGGGTCATTTCTGTAACTGGATAACCAACACTAAAAACCATCTTTACATTGGATGGTTTGGTGTTTTGATGATCCCTACTTTATTGACCGCAACTTCTGTATTTATTATCGCTTTCATTGCTACCCCTCCGGTAGATATTGATGGTATTCGTGAACCTATTTCTGGATCTCTACTTTATGGAAACAATATTATTTTTGGTGCCATTATTCCTACTTCTACAGCTATAGGTTTGTATTTTTACCCAATATGGGAAGCGACATACATTAATGAATGGTTATACAATGGTGGTCCTTATGAACTAATTGTTCTACATTTCTTACTTGGTCTAGCTTGTTATATAGGTCATGAGTGGGAACTTAGTTTCCGTCTGGGTATGTGCCTTTGGATTGTTATTGCATATTTAGCTCATGTTGCAGCTGCTACTGCTGTTTTCTTTATCTATCCAATTGGTTAGGGAAGCTTTTCGGATGGTATGCCCCTAGGAATCTCTGGTACTTTCAACTTTATAATTGTATTCCAGGCTGAACACAATATCCTTATGCACCCATTTCACATATTAGGCGTAGCTGGTGTATTCGGTGGTTCCCTATTCAGTGCTATGGATGGTTCCTTGGTAACCTTTAGTTTGATCAGGGAAACCATAGAAAATGAATATGCTAATGAAGGTTATAGATTTGGTCAAGAGGAAGAAACTTATAATATTGTAGCCGCTCATGGTTATTTTGGCCGATTGATCTTCCAATACTCTAGTTTCAACAATTCTCGTTCTTTACATTTCTTCTTAGCTGCTTAGCCTATAGTAGGTATTTGGTTCACTGCTTTAGGTATTAGTACTATGGCTTTCAACCTAAACAATTTCAATTTCAACCAATCTGTAGTTGATAGTCAAGGTCGTGTAATTAATACCTGGGCTGATATTATTAATCGTGCTAACCTTGGTATGGAAGTTATGCATGAACGTAATGCTCATAACTTCCCTCTAGACCTAGCTGCTGTTGAAGCTCCATCTACAAATGGATAAGACTTTGGTCTTAGTGTGCTCGAGTTCTTGAAAACTAAATAAAAAATAAAGGAGCAATACCACCCCTCTTGATAGAACAAGAAATGAGATATTGCTCCTTTATTTTATATTTAGTTTTTATTTTACTAATTTAGTTTATTTAGTTTAGTAATTTAGTAATATATATTGACTTTCCATAAAACATAAAATAAATAAATTTTATTTACTTCATTTATGGGTTGGTTTATGATTGAGTATTATAGTATTATATAAATTATATAAAATTAAAATAAATATATAGATTTATGTATTAATTTCAAAGTTCTTTTTGTTTTGTAAAATTTTATATTTTATATTGAAAATAAATGATATAAAAGAGAAAGCTTTCCTTTTTATATCTTTTGTATTTCTATTTTCATTATGTATTTGTATCTTCTGAGAAAGATAAAATTTAATATTAAATGCTACAAATTGAAATCTTTGTACCTTTTATTTTAATATTTAATTTATTACTAGTTATTAATATTATATTAATAGAATGGAGTCTTTTACAAGAATTTTTTACTAGAATTATAGTGTTAGGGGGTAGATGTAGCCAAGTGGATCAAGGCAGTGGATTGTGAATCCACCACGTTCAGGTTCAATTTCCGTCATTCGCCTAAAGTTATAATAAAGTAAAAAAAGTCAAAGTCAGAAAAATAATATTTATATAATATTTATATATATATTATTTGACCACATTACTATTATTTCTTTTTCTTTTTTTGTTTTAAGCTTATTTATTGTTTTAATAAATGATTTGCTACAAAAGGATTTTTTTTAGTGAACGTGTCACAGTTAATTTCTCCTATTTTTTTACAAAGAAACAAATTCTATTTTTTCTCCTATTTACTACGGCGACGAAGAATCAAATTATCACTATATTTATTCCTTTTTTTACTTCTTCTTCCAAGTGCAGGATAACCCTAAGGAGTTGCAGGTTTTTTTTCTACCAATTTGGGCCCTCCCTTCACCACCCCCATGGGGATGGTCTATAGGGTTCATAACTACTCCTCTTACTACATGACGCTTACCTAGCCAACATTTAGACCTGGCTCTACCCAAACTTTTCTAGTTCACCCTAGTATTCCCTACTTGTCCGACTATTGCTGAGCAGTTTTTGGATATTAAATGAACCTCCCCATAAGGTAATTTTAGTGTGGCTGATTTACCCTCTTTTGCAATCAGTTTCGCTACAAAACCTGCAGCTCTAGCTAATTGTCCACCCTTTCCAAGTGTGATTTCTATGTTATGTATGGTCGTGCCTAAGGGCATATCGATTGAAGTATAAGTGATGTAGATTATTCAAGAATCAAAGTCAATTTGCTTTATAAAAAGAAGATATCAATGAACTTTTATGGAATGGTTTAATGGGATTCTACCAATTGTCTTGATCATGGGATATCATTGAGAAATAGGAATTCGTGTTATCAAAAGATTTCCTGCAATTAGTTCTAGTATGGAATGAGTCAATCATCCACTTTGGTATCTTATTGAACAAAAATGGTGATATTGTTAGTCCATTAATGAAAAATTTTGATTTTTGGGAAGTATCATGATCATCCAATAAGAAGGGTTTCAATTTTTTCAAATGAACAATTTAAAGACCTATTGGTTCTAACAGTTGATTGCAGAGTTGATCATTCAGACCGTTCAATTCATAGATATGGATTTCGGACCTATGAATGGAGATATTCCCGAAACTCACAAAGAAAAAAGGAAGTGAGTTAGACAAAAAGAGAAGAAATTTCGACAAAAAAAAGTAACTTGGACAAAAAGAAACGAAGTGACTTAGACAAATATTTTTTGTCGATAACCTCAGACCAATCAATCGAATATTGATTAATATGTAATCGATCGAACACAACTTGAAAACAAAAATGACTCTTCTACTCAGAAATGAAACTTTCCAAATGTTCCTGGAAATTCTTGCTCTCATTAGACCATTTTTATCTATATGCATTAGGATCCTAATTCATGGATCTCTCGGTTCGAGAAAGAAAAATAATAGGATCAAACCATTTCTTTTAACTCTGTTTCAAATTCGATAAATGTTGGTTGATCATATATTTCATTATAGTTCTATGATTCAGAGTATCATTTCCTATTTGATCTCTTTGAATTCCATATTCGAAGTTGCAATCGGATCTATTCATTAAAAAGAATTGAGTCAATACATTTCTTATGTACCCATAGGTACTATATTGAATTTGAATCAGATTTTGGATCAATCCATATTGATTGACTGCCTCCATTATGTTGTTGCTAGCAAATACCACTATTTTTTGTTTTGGATCTTCCAAATCATTCCCGTAGGAGATCTGGACCCATTTTTTTTCTGATCCTTCAATTAAAAGATTCATTCTCTTCATAAAAAATAGGAGGTAGAACCAATAAAGATTTCTTTTTCGATTCATCCCTGAAGTTGAATACCTCATTCAAGAATTATTTTTGATCCAATCCGTAGGAATCAATAAAAAAGGTAAATCCATTATGATACACCAAATCCGACTCGGTTATTGATAGAGTGAATAGATTTACCATTTCTTGAAATCTCTCTTCTGATTCAAAATCATGGTGTAACGTGTATCCCCCCCCATTTCGATCATGGAATAGATGAAATAAATTAAAAAATGGACTTTTGTTCAAGAAAGAAATCTTATTGGAACTGGTCATATCCAGTTCATCCTTCAGAACCATATCACATCCCCGATCGGATGAAATAGGATGAATTGAGACGATATTTTGTAAATACGTGATCTTGAATATATTAACTATTTCTTTATTTTTAGATCGCCCGGAAGGGACAAAAGAAACATCTTGTTCTTTCTTCAACAATTTCTGATCTCTAGTGGATCTCTCAGTAGGATTCAAACCCAGATAAAGTTCTGACAATATGTCAGAGAAAAATAAATGAATGGATCTTATAGGATTCCCAAGAAATTCTTCGATTTCTTCTGAAAGCAGATGATTATTCATCTCCTTCTCACCTTCCATGAATAGTCGGGACATTGAGGAATATCCAAAAAGGCATTAAGGGAATCGGTCTAATTCTATCTCTGTTCGTTCTGTTTGAAGAAAGGAAGGATCCTAAAGAATCGATCTTTCTTTTAGTTTTTGAATCTTTCTTTGATTGATCAATGTGTTATATTCCGAATCCTCATTACTAATGGAATCAAAATGATCTCTGTATTGATTAGAAGATCCCTTCAATTGGCTAGAATTTCTTCCTTGATCGAAACTAGATCTTGTGGAATCATATTGAATATTTGACGATATATTTCGTTCCTTGCTAAAAAATCGATCCTTGTTTACCAACCACATATTGTGTAAACAAATCCAATTCTCTCTCGATATGTTCCTTAAAAAATCTGATTCGTGCTGATTATTCCCCTAACTAATGAAGAGATCTTGGTGGAATTGCCACATATGAAATTGAGCATAATTTTGCAAAGAAATAGCCCACTTATTTCTCGAGAAGAGATGGGAAACATGATCAATATCATTTGATTGAATAGTTGACCCAGCTCCTTGTTGTTTGAAGAAACCCTCCACTTCAATTGCTATTTTTTTCACAAAAAGCAAACATGAGATAACAAATCTAGTCTTTCACTAAGATTTCCAATAGCTGTCCTGAATTCAAGTTGATTATGTTTCGCCCCTTCCTCGGAGAAAGACGATTTAACAATTCCCAATCATGGTCCTTGTGGATTGGATCATCCATATAATATACAAAAAGAAACTCCAGATATTTGATATCTTTTTCTTTAAATGAGATCTCAATTCCAGCGACGGTTTCATTAGATATCTTACAACTAGAATCCCTCTTTTTTCCGATCCAGTTCCTCTACCATCGCGAACCCCATTTAGATTCAGACATGATACACTTTTTAGTTATTTAGAAAATCCAAGTACTCTCTTTCAGATCTAGGAAAGAGCTCTCAGAGATCTTTTTTCCTTTTGGAAGATATAGGAGTGAAACAATCAACCTATTAATATTGAAAGACCCAAAGGATTCTTCCAATGTATCATTTCTGGGTCCAATGGAATTCATAGGTATAGGAAAAAGCCCCATCAAATAGAAATTTTTTCTTTCAACCATATTTTGATTGTTAATATGATATATAAGGACCACTACTACAAAGAGTACTACACCCTTGATCGTGAAATATCAATTGCTTATTGAACCCTATGAATTGTGTGAAAGTAAGATACTCCAAATTCGGGAGTCCAAGAGTTTTATAAAACGTTCTTGATGAAAAAAAATGTGAATGAAAGATCCCAGTGAATTAAATTGGGCCCATGAATCTAAAAAATAGTGAGAATTCTTGTTCTCTCTCAATTCAAAAATCCAGGATTTGAATTGATGTCCTTTCATTGATTCCTCCTAAATTGCATTGATTTATCCTAAAGATTTCATTTCAATTGGAATTTGGTTATTCACCATGTACGACGATCCCCACTAAGCATCCATGGATGAACGATTAAAGCGCCCAACTCATAATTGGCAAATTCGTAGGTTCAATTCCTACTAGATGCACGCCAATGGGACCCTCCAATAAGTCTATTGGAATTGGCTCTATATCAATGGAATCTCATCATCCATACATAACGAATTGGTGTAGTATATTCATATTATAATATATGAACAGTAAAAACTAGCATTCTTATTGAGACTAGAACTCATAGGGAAGAAAATAGATTTATGGATGGAATCAAATATGCAGTATTTATAGACAAAAGTATTCGGTTATTGGGGAAAAATCAATATACTTTTAATGTCGAAAAATCAGGATCAACTAGGACAGAAATAAAGTATTGGGTCGAACTCTTCTTTGGTGTCAAGGTAATAGCTATGAATAGCCATCGACTCTCGGTAAAGGATAGAAGAATGAGACCTATTATAGGACATACAATGCATTATAGATGTATGATCATTACGCTTCAACCGAGTTATTCTATTCCAGCTCTTAAAAAGAAAAGAACTTAAATCAAAATACTTAATAGCATGGCGATACATTTATACAAAACTTCTACCCCGAGCACACACAATGGAGACGTAGACAGTCAAGTGAAATCTAATACACGAAATACAAGAAATAATTTGATCTATGGACAGCATCATTGTGGTAAAGGCCGTAATGCCAGAGGAATAATTACCGTAAGGCATAAAGGGGGAGGTCATAAGCGTCTATACTATAAAATAAATTTTCGACGGAATGAAAAAGACATATATGGTAGAATAGTAACTATAGAATACGACCCTAATCAAAATGCATACATTTGTCTCATACACTATGGGATGGTGAGAAGAGATATATTTTACATCCCAGAGGGGCTATAATTGGAGATACCATTATTTCTAGTACAGAAGTTCCTATAAAAATGGGAAATGCCCTACCTTTGAGTGCGGTTTGAACTATTGATTTACGTAATTGGAAGTAACCAATCAGGTTTACAACGAAACCTAGAAATTATCACTAATCCAATTTGAGTACCTCTACAAGATATACCTTAATAGAAAACTGAAGAGTAATGGTAACAAGTGATTGAGTTCAGTAGTTCCTCATAAAAAATTATTGACTCTAGAGATATAGTAATATGGAAAAGACAAAATTGTTTCAAGCACCGACAGAACCAGAAGCGCCCTTTGTTTCAAAGAGAGGAGGACGGGTTATTCACATTTCATTTGATGGTTAGAGGTGAATTGAAAGCTAAGTAGTTCTAAAGATTCCCTGGGAGAAAAATAGAAATGTCTCCTATATTACCCCTACTATGTGGAAAAATTGACGTAATTTCATAGAGTCATTCGGTCTAAATGTTACATGAAAAACATAAGCCAGATGAAGGAACGGGAAGACATAAGATGTGGAAGAGCATAACATGAGTGATTCAGCAGATTTGGATTCCTATATACCCACTTATGTAGTACTTTATTTCATTTTACGGTATATAAGATCCATCTGTATAGATATCATCATCTACACCCAGAAAGCCGTATGCTTTGGAAGAAGCTTGTACAGTTTAGGAAGAGGTTGTGATTGATCAAAAGAAAAAAACGTGAACGGTGATTGGATTGATGATAAAATAGAATCCTTGGTCGCAAACAGTGATTCAATTGACGATAAAGAAAGAGAATTCTTGGTTCAGTTCTCTATCTTAACGACAGAAAAAAGGATTGATCAAATTCTATTGAGTTTGACTCATAGTGATCATTTATCAAAGAATGACTCTGGTTATCAAATGATTAAAGAGTCAGGAGCAATTTATTTATGATACTTAGTTGACATTCATAAAAAGTATCTAATGAATTATGAGTTCAATACACCCTGTTTAGCAGAAAGGCAAATATTCCTTGCTTATTATCAGACAACCACTTATTCACAAACCTCATACGGGGTGAATAGTTTTCATTTCCCATCTCATGGAAAACCCTTTTCGCTCCGCTTAGCCCTATCCCCCTCTAGGGGTATTTTAGTGATAGGTTCTATAGGAACTGGACGATCCTATTTGGTCAAATACCTAGCGACAAACTCCTATCTCCCTTTCATTACAGTATTTCTAAACAAGTTCCTAGATAACAAGCCTAAGGTTTTCTTATTGATGATAGTGACGATATTGATGCTAGTGACGATATTGATGTGAGTGACGATATCGATCGTGACTTTGATACGGAGATAGAGTTTCTAACTATGATGAATGCGCTAAATATGGATATGATGCCGGAAATACACCGATTTTATATCACCCTTCAATTCAAATTAGCAAAAGCAATGTCTCCTTACATAATATGGATTCCAAACATTCATGATCTGGATGTGAATGAGTTGAATTATTTATCCCTCGGTCTATTAGTGAACTATCTCTCTAGGGATTGTGAAAGATGTTCCATTCGAAATATTCTTGTTATTTCTTCGACTCATATTCCCTAAAAAATGGATCCCATTATAATAGCTTCGAATAAATTAAATACATGCATTAAGATACGAAGGCTTCTTATTCCACAACAACGAAAGCACTTTTTCACTCTTTCATATACTAGGGGATTTCATTTGGAAAAGAAAATGTTCTATACTAATAGATTCGGGTCCATAACCATGGGTTCCAATGTACGAGATCTTGTAGTACTTACCAATAAGGCCCTATCGATTAGTATTACATAGAAGAAATCAATTATAGACACTAATATAATTAGATATGCTCTTCATAGAGAAACTTGGGATTTGCGATCCCAGGTAATATCAGTTCAGGATCATGGGATCCTTTTCTATCAGATAGGAAGGGCTGTTGCACAAAATGTATTTCTAAGTAATTGCCCCATAGATCCTATATCTATCTATATGAAGAAGAAATCATGTAACGAAGGGGATTCTTACACTATAAAAAAAACAGAATAGCGATGAAAATTAGCGAGGACAATAAAATTTGTTGCTAAATGCACCATTTAGCGACAACATTGCGATGAAAAATAATTTTTGTCGCAAATATTGTTAGGGGCTAGTGGGAAAATAGACTTTGTAACAATTTAGCGATAAATAATTTATGTTGTAGCTAATTTTTTGAACCAAAATTTTGGCGCAAAAAATAGGGACGACTTTGCGAGCACAAAACCCTCGCTAAATCTTAATTCATGGCTAAAATAATTTATGAACCATTTATCGAGGACTTAGTGAGGACTTAATCCTCGCTAATTTTGTGACAAACAAATCATCGCTAAGTTAGCGAGGACAAATCCCTCGCTAACGGTCAAATGGTTTTGCATTTGGTTTATGAAGGATCAATGTCCTCGCTAATTTTGCTAGGACTAAAATCCTCGCTAAATTGGCGAGCACAATTCCCTCGCCAAACCGTGAATCACATGCCATTTGGTTTATGAAGGATTTGGCGAGGACATTGTCCTCGTTAATTTTGCTAGGACTAAAATCCTCGCAAAATTGGCGAGGACAATTCCCTCGCCAAATCGTGAATCATATGCCATTTGGTTTATGAAGGATGTGGCGAGGACATTGTCCTCATTAATTTTGCTAGGACTGAAATCCTCGCTAAATTGGCGAGGACAATTCCCTTGCCAAACCATGAATCACATGCCATTTGGTTTATGAAGGATCAATGTCCTCGCTACTTTTCTAGGACTAAAATCCTCTCTAAATTGGCGAGGACAATTTCCTCGCTAAACCATGAATCACATGCCATTTGGTTTATGAATGATTTAGCGAGGACATTGTCCTCTTTAATTTTGCTAGGACTAATTCCCTCGCAAAAATTAAATAAACTATATTATTATTAATCAAATTAACTAAATTAAATTATTATTTTTATATTTAATAATATTAATTATTATTAATTATATAATAAAAACTTAGATGAACTAAATTATTGTTATTGAAATTAACTAAATTAAATTAAATTATTATATTTATATTCATTTATTAATATTAATTCTTATTAATTATATAATAAAAGAAATAAATTCCGAGAATATAATTTAGCTTGGATTACTGTCCTCGCTGGGTACCCCTTTTAAATTTTTGTGAAAAACTGAGCAAAAATATAAAGGGGTACCCCTTTAAGTTTTTGGTAAAAACTGAGCAAAAATGCAAAGGGGTACCCCTTTGATTTCTTTGGTGATAAATTAGGACAAAAATTAAAGGGGTATCCCATTGAATTTTTGGTGAAAAACTGAGACAAAATCAAAAGGGGTACTCCTTTAAGTTTTTAGTGAAAAACTGAAAAAAAAATGCAAAGGGGTGCCCCTTTGAGTTTTTGTGAAAAACTAAGCAAAATTGCAAAGGGTATCCCTGTGAGTTTTAGGTGAAAAACGGAGCCAAAATACAAAGTGATACTCCTTGGAGTTTTTGGTGAAAAATTGAGGCAAAATGCAAAGGGGTATCCCTTAGAGTTTTTTTTTTGAAATCCTCAGCAAAAATGCAAATTGGAACCCCTTTGAATTTTTTGTTAAAATATTGAGACAAAATGCAAAGGGTTACCACATTGTGTTTTTTGTGAAAATTGAGCCAAAATGCGAGGGGGGTACCCATTTTATTTTTCGGTGAAACATTAAGTAAAAATTGAAAGGGGTACCCCTATGAATTTTTGGTGAAAAACTAAGGCAAAATGCAAAGGGTTACCCCCATGAGTTTTTTCTGAAAATCTAAGCGAAAATGCAAAGGGGTACCCCTCTGAGTTTTTTGTGAAAAACAGAGCAAAAAAACAAAGGGGTACCCTTTGAATTTTTGGTGAAATCTGAGCAAAAATACAAAGGGATGCCCCTTCGAGTTTTTCGATGAAAAATTAAGAAAAAAATGTAAAGGGGTATCCCATTGAGTTTTTGGTGAAAAATTGAGACAAAATCCAAAGGGGTATCCCTTTGAATTTTTTGTGAAAAATTTAGTGAAAATGCAAAGGGGTACAGCTTTGAGTTTTTAGTGAAAAAATGGGGCAAAATGCAAAGGGATACGCCTTTGACTTTTTTGCAAAAAATTGAGTAAAATTGCAAAGGGGTGCCCCTGTGAGTTTTTGGTGAAAAACTGAGCATAAACACAAAGGGGTACCCCTTGGAGTTTTTGAAGAAAAACTGAGGCAAAATGCAAAGGGGTACCCCTTTGAGTTTTTGGTGAAATCCTCAGCAAAAATGCAAATTGTACCCCTTTGAGTTTTTCGTTGAAAAATTTAGACAAAATGCAAAGGGTTACCCCATTGAGTTTTTGGTGAAAAAATGAGCCAAAATGCGAGGTGGTACCCCTTTGAGTTTTCGGTGAAATATTGAGTAAAAATGCAAAGGCGTACCCCTTTGTATTTTTTATGAAAAATTGAGGCAAAATTAAAAGGGGTACCCCTTGAGTTTTTTTTGAAAAACTGAGCAAAATGCAAAGGGGTAACCCTTTGAGTTTTTTGTGAAAAACTGAGCAAAAATACAAAGTGGTACCCCTTTGAGTTTTTGGTGAAATCTGAGCAAAAATACAAAAGGGATACCCGTTTGAATTTTTCGATGAAAAATTGAGACAAAATGGAGAGGGGTATCTCATTGAGTTTTTGGTGAAAAACTGAGACAAAATCCAAAGGGGTACCGCTTTGAGTTTTTTGTGAAAAACTGAGAAAAATTGCAAAGGGTTACCCTTATGAGTTTTAGTGAAAAACTGAGCAAAAATGCAAAGGGGTACCCCTTGGAGTTTTTGGTGAAAAACTGAGGCAAAATGCAAATTAGTATACCTTTGAGTTTTTTGTTGAAAAATTGAGAGAAAATGCAAAGGGTTACCCCATTAAGTTTTTGGTGAAAAACTGAGCCAAAATGCGAGGGGGTACCCCTTTTAGTTTTCAGTGAAAAATTGAGTAAAAATGCAAAGGGGTACCCCTTTGAGTTTTTGGTGAAAAACTGAGTCAAAATGTAAAGGGGTACCCCCTTGAGTTTTTTCTGAAAAACTAAGCAAAAATGCAAAGGGGTATCCCTTTTTGTTTTTTGTGAATAACTGAGCAAAAATACAAAGGGATACCCTTTTGAATTTTTGGTGAAAACTGAGCAAAAATGCAAAGGGGTACCCCTTTGAGTTTTTTGTGAAAAACTGACAAAATTGCAAAGAGGTACCCCTATGAGTTTTAGGTGAAAAACTGAGCCAAAATGCAAAGGGATACCCCTTGGAGTTTTTAGTGAAAAACTAAGGCAAAATGCAAAGGGGTACCCCTTTGAGTTTTTCTTGAAATCCTCAGCAAAATTGCAAATTGGTACCCCTTTGAGTTTTTTTTTTGAAAAATTGAGACAAAAAGCAAAGGGTTACCACATTGAGTTTTTGGTAAAAATTGAGCCAAAATGCGAGGGGGTAATAATTTGTGTTTTTGGTGAAAAATTGATTAAAAATTTAAAGGGGTACCCCTTTGACATTTTAATGAAAAACTGAGGCAAAATGCAAAAGGGGTACCCCCTTGAGTTTTTTCTGAAAAACTGGGCAAAATGCAAAGGGCTACCCCTTTTAGTTTTTTGTGAAAATATGAGCAAAAATGCAAAGGGATACCCCTTGTAGTTTTCAGTGAAAAACTGAGGCAAAATGTGAAGGGGTACCCCTTTGAGTTTTTCTTGAAATGCTCAGCAAAATTGCAAATTGGAACCCCTTTGAGTTTTTTTTTTGAAAAATTGAGACAAAATGCAAAGGGTTACCACATTGAGTTTTTGGTAAAAATTGAGCCAAAATGCGAGGGGGTAATAATTTGTGTTTTCGGTGAAAAATTGAGTAAAAATTTAAAGGGGTACCCCTTTGACATTTTAATGAAAAACTGAGGCAAAATGCATAAGGGGTACCCCCTTGAGTTTTTTCTGAAAAACTGGGCAAAATGTAAAGGGCTACCCCTTTTAGTTTTTCGGTTAAAAATTGAGACAATATGTAAAGGGGTATCCCATTGAGTTTTTGGTGAAAAACTGAGACAAAATCCAAAGGGATACCCTTTTGAATTTTTGGTGAAAACTGAGCAAAAATGCAAAGGGGTACCCCTTTGAGTTTTTTGTGAAAAGTTTAGCCAAATTGCGAGGGCGTACACCTTTGAGTTTTGGTGAAAAACTGTGGAAAAATGCAAAGGGGCACCCCCTTCAGTTTTTTCTGAAAAACTGAGCGCAAATGCAAAGGGGTACCCCTTTTAGTTTTTCGGTTAAAAATTGAGACAATATGTAATGGGGTATCCCATTGAGTTTTTTGTGAAAAACTGAGACAAAATCCAAAGGGATACCCTTTTGAATTTTTGGTGAAAACTGAGCAAAAATGCATGGGGTACCCCTTTGAGTTTTTTGTGAAAAACTGAGAAAATTTCAAAGAGGTACCCCTATGATTTTTAGGTGAAAAACTGAGCCAAAATGCAAAGGGATACCCCTTGGAGTTTTTAGTGAAAAATTGAGGCAAAATGCAAAGGGGTACCCCGTTGATTTTTTCTTGAAATCCTCAGCAAAATTGCAAATTGGTACCCCTTTGAGTTTTTTTTTTTGAAAAATTGAGACAAAATGCAAAGGGTTACCACAATGAGTTTTTGGTAAAAACTGAGCCAAAATTCGAGGGGGCAATAATCTGTGTTTTCGGTGAAAAATTGAGTAAAAATTTAAAGGGGTACCCCTTTGACATTTTAATGAAAAACTGAGGCAAAATGCAAAAGGGGTACGCCCTTGAGTTTTTTCTGAAAAACTGGGCAAAATGAAAAGGGCTACCCCTTTTAGTTTTTTGTGAAAATCAGAGCAAAAATGCAAAGGGATACCCCTTGGATTTTTTAGTGAAAAACTGAGGCAAAATGCAAAGGGGTACCCCTTTGAGTTTTTCTTGAAATCCTCAGCAAAATTGCAAATTGGTACCCCTTTGAGTTTTTTTTTGAAAAATTGAGAAAAAATGCAAAGGGTTACCACATTGAGTTTTTGGTAAAAATTGAGCCAAAATGCGAGGGGGTAATAATTTGTGTTTTCGGTGAAAAATTGAGTAAAAATTTAAAGGGGTTTGAGTTTTTTGTGAAAAACTGAACAAAATTGCAAAGGGGTACCCCTGTGAGTTTTAGGTGAAAAACTGAGCCAAAATGTAAAAAGGTACCCCTTGGAGTTTTTGGTGAAAACTAAGGCAAAATGCAAAGGGGTACCCCTTTGAGTTTTGGTTGAAATCCTCAGCAAAAATACAAATTGGTACACCTTTGAGTTTTTTGTTGGAAAATTGAGACAAAATGCAAAGGGTTACCACATTGAGTTTTTGGTGAAAAATTGAGCCAAATTACGAGGGCGTACACCTTTGAGTTTTGGTGAAAAACTGTGGCAAAATGCAAAGGGGCACCCCCTTCAGTTTTTTCTGAAAAACTGAGCACAAATGCAAAGGGGTACCCCTTTTAGTTTTTCGGTTAAAAATTGAGACAATATGTAAAGGGGTATCCCATTGAGTTTTTGGGAAATAACTGAGACAAAATCTAAAGGGATACCCTTTTGAATTTTTGGTGAAAACTGAGCAAAAATACAAAGGGGTACCCCTTTGAGTTTTTTGTGAAAAACTGAGAAAATTGCAAAGAGGTTCCCCTATGAGTTTTAGGTGAAAAACTGAGCCTAAATGCAAAGGGATACCCCTTGGAATTTTTAGTGAAAAACTGAGGTAAAATGCAAAGGGGAACCCCTTTGATTTTTTCTTGAAATCCTCAGTAAAATTTCAAATTGGTACCCCTTTGAGTTTTTTTTTTGAAAAATTGCGACAAAATGCAAAGGGTTACCACATTGAGTTTTTGATAAAAATTGAGCCAAAATACGAGGGGGTAATAATTTGTGTTTTCGGTGAAAAATTGAGTAAAAATTTAAAGGGGTACCCCTTTGACATTTTAATGAAAAACTGAGGCAAAATGCAAAAGGGGTACGCCCTTTAGTTTTTTCTGAAAAACTGGGCAAAATGAAAAGGGCTACCCCTTTTAGTTTTTGTGAAAATCTGAGCAAAAATGCAAAGGGATACCCCTTGGAGTTTTTAGCGAAAAACTGAGGCAAAATGCAAAGGGGTACCCCTTTGAGTTTTTCTTGAAATCCTCAGCAAAATTGCAAATTGGTACCCTTTTGAGTTTTTTTTTGAAAAATTGAGACAAAATGCAAAGGGTTACCACATTGAGTTTTTGGTAGAAATTGAGCCAAAATGCGAGGGGGTAATAATTTGTGTTTTCGGTGAAAAATTGAGTAAAAATTTAAAGAGGTACCCCTTTAACATTTTAATGAAAAACTGAGGCAAAATGCAAAAGGGGTACCCCCTTGAGTATTTTCTGAAAAACTGGGCAAAATGCAAAGGGCTACCCCTTTTAGTTTTTTGTGAAAATCTGAGCAAAAATACAAAAGGGTACCCTTTGAGTTTTTGGTGAAATCTGTGCAAAAATACAAAGGAATACCACTTTGAGTTTTTCGGTGAAAATTTGAGAGAAAATGCAAAGGGTTACAACATTGAGTTTTTGGTGAAAATTTGAGCCAAAATATGAGGGGGTACCCCATTGAGTTTTTGGTGAAAAATTGAGTAAAAATTGAAAGGGGTACCCTTTTGAATTTTTTGTGAAAAACTGAGGCAAAATGCAAAGGGGTACCCCCTTGAGATTTTTCTAAAAAACTGAGCAAAAATGCAATGGGGTACCCCTTTGAGTTTTTTGTGAAAAACTAAGAAAAAATACAATGTGTGTACCCCTTTAAGTTTTTGGTGAAAACTGAGCAAAAATACAAAGGGATACCCGTTAGAATTTTTCGATAAAAAATTGAAACAAAATGTAAAAGGGTATCCCATTGAGTTTTTGGTGAAAAACTGAGATAAAATCCAAGGGGGTACCCCTTTGAGTTTTTGGTGAAAAACTGAGCAAAAATGCAAAGTGGTACCCCTTTGAGTTTTTTATGAAAAACTGAGAAATATTGCAAAGGGTAACCCCTATGAGTTTTAGGTGAAAAACTGAGCCAAAAAGAAAGGGGTACCCCTTGGAATTTTTGGTGAAAAACTGAGGAAAAATGCAAATTGGTACACCTTTGAGTTTTTTATTGAAAAATTGAGAGAAAATACAAAGGGGTACCCCATTGAGTTTTTGGTGAAAACTGAGCAAATAAGCAAAGGGGTACCCCTTGGTGTTTTTTGGTGAAAAATTAGGACAAAATGTAAAGCGGTATGCCGTTGAGTTTTTGGTGAAAAACTGAGATAAAATCGAAAGGGGTACGCCTTTGAATTTTTGGTGAAAAACTGAGCAAAAATACAAAGGGGTACCCCTTTGTGTTTTTTTGTAAAAAAATGAGCAAAATTGCAAAGGGGTACCCCTGTGAGTTTTAGGTGAAAAACTGAGCGAAAATGTAAAAGGATACCCCTTGGAGTTTTTGGTGAAAACTAAGGCAAAATGCAAAGGTGTACCCCTTTGAGTTTTGGTTGAAATCCTCGGTAAAAATACAAATTGGTACCCCTTTGAGTTTTTTTTTTGAAAAATTGAGACAAAATGCAAAGGGTTACCACATTGAGTTTTTGGTAAAAATTGAGCCAAAATGCGAGGGGGTAATAATTTGTGTTTTCGGTGAAAAATTGAGTAAAAATTTAAAGGGGTACCCCTTTGACATTTTAATGAAAAACTGAGGCAAAATGCAAAAGGAGTACGCCCTTGAGTTTTTTCTGAAAAACTGGGCAAAATGAAAAGGGCTACCCCTTTTTGTTTTTTGTGAAAATCTGAGCAAAAATGCAAAGGGATACCCCTTGGAGTTTTTAGTGAAAAACTGAGGCAAAATGCAAAGGGGTACCCCTTTGAGTTTTTCTTGAAATCCTCAGCAAAATTGCAAATTGGTACCCCTTTGAGTTTTTTTTTTAAAAATCGAGACAAAATGCAAAGGGTTACCACATTGAGTTTTTGGTAAAAATTGAGCCAAAATGCGAGGGGGTAATAATTTGTGTTTTCGGTGAAAAATGTAGTAAAAATTTAAAGGGGTATCCCTTTGACATTTTAATGAAAAACTGAGGCAAAATGCAAAAAGGGTACCCCCTTGAGTTTTTTCTGAAAAACTGGGCAAAATGCAAAGGGCTACCCCTTTTAGTTTTTTGTGAAAATCTGAGCAAAAATACAAAAGGGTACCCTTTGAGTTTTTGGTGAAATCTGAGCAAAAATACAAAGGGATACCACTTTGAGTTTTTCGGTGAAAATTTGAGAGAAAATGCAAAGGGTTACAACATTGAGTTTTTGGTGAAAAATTGAGCCAAAATGCGAGGGGGTACCCCATTGAGTTTTCCGTGAAAAATTGAGTAAAAATTGAAAGGGGTACCCTTTTGAATTTTTTGTGAAAAACTGAGGCAAAATGCAAAGGGGTACCCCCTTGAGATTTTTCTGAAAAACTGAGCAAAAATGCAATGGGGTACCCCTTTGAGTTTTTTGTGGAAAACTAAGAAAAAATACAATGTGGTACCCCTTTAAGTTCTTGGTGAAAACTGAGCAAAAATACAAAGGGATACCCGTTTAAATTTTTCGATAAAAAATTGAAACAAAATGTAAAGCGGTATCCCATTGAGTTTTTTTGTGAAAAACTGAGATAAAATCCAAGGGGGTACCCCTTTGAGTTTTTGGTGAAAAACTGAGCAAAAATGCAAAGTGGTACCCCTTTGAGTTTTTTATGAAAAACTGAGAAAAATTGCAAAGGGTAACCCCTATGAGTTTTAGGTGAAAAACTGAGCCAAAAAGAAAGGGGTACCCCTTGGAATTTTTTGTGAAAAACTGAGGCAAAATGCAAATTGGTACACCTTTGAGTTTTTTATTGAAAAATTGAGAGAAAATACAAAGGGGTACCCCATTGAGTTTTTGGTGAAAACTGAGCAAATATGCAAAGGGGTACCCCTTGGTGTTTTTTGGTGAAACATTAGGACAAAATGTAAAGGGGTATGCCGTTGAGTTTTCTGTGAAAAAATGAGATAAAATCCAAGGGGGTACGCCTTTGAATTTTTGGTGAAAAACTGAGCAAAAATACAAAGGGGTACCCCTTTGAGTTTTTTGTGAAAACTGAGCAAAATTGCAAAGGGATACCCCTTTGAGTTTTAGGTGAAAAACTGAGCCAAAATGTAAAAGGATACCCCTTGGAGTTTTTGGTGAAAACTAAGGCAAAATGCAAAGGGGTACCCCTTTGAGTTTTGGTTGAAATCCTCAGCAAAAATACAAATTTGTACCCCTTTGAGTTTTTTGTTGAAAAATTGAGACAAAATGCAAAAGGGTTACCACATTGAGTTTTTGGTGAAAAATTGAGCCAAAATGCGAGGGCGTACACCTTTGAGTTTTGGTGAAAAACTGTGGCAAAATGCAAAGGGGTACCCCCTTCAGTTTTTTTGAAAAACTGAGCACAAATGCAAAGGGGTACTCCTTTTAGTTTTTCGATTAAAAATTGAGACAATATGTAAAGGGGTATCCCATTGAGTTTTTGGTGAAAAACTGAGACAAAATCCAAAGGGGTACCCATTTGAGTCTTTTTTGTAAAAAACTGAGCAAAAATGCAAAGGGGTACCTCTTTGAGTATTTTGTGAAAAACTGAGCAAAATTACAAAAGGGTAACCCTGTGAGTTTTAGGTGAAATCTGAGCAAAAATGCAAAGGAACACCCCATTGAGTTTTTCGATGAAAAATTGAGACAAAATATAAAGGGGAATCCCATTGAGTTTTTGGTGAAAAACTGAGACAAAATCCAAAAGGGTACCCCTTTGAGTTTTTTTATAAAAAACTGAGCAAAAAGGCAAAGGGTTCCCGTTTGAGTCTTTTGTGAAAAACTGAGCAAAATTGCAAAGGGGTACCCCTATGAGTTTTAGGTGATAAACTGAGCCAAAATGCAAAGGGGTACCCTTTAGAGTTTTTGGTGAAAAACTCAGACAAAATGCAAAGTGGTACACCTTTTAGTTTTTATAAAAATCCTCAGCAAAAATGCAAATTGGTACCCCTTTCAGTTTTTTGTTGAAAAATTTGAGCCAAAATGCGAGGGTGTACATCTTTGAGTTTTCGGTGAAAAATTGATTAAAACTTTAAAAGGTACCCCCTTTGAGTTTTTTCTGAAAAACTGAGCAAAAATGCAAAGGGCTACCCCTTTGAGTTTTTTGTGAAAATCTGAGCAAAAATACAAAGTGGTACCCCTTTGAAGTTTTGATGAAAAAAGAGCAAAAATACAAAGGGGTACCCCAGTGAGTTTTTTTTTGAAAATCTGAGCAAAAATACAAAGTTGTACCCCTTTGAATTTTTGGTGAAAAACTGGGGCAAAATGTAAAGGGGTACCCCTTTGACTTTTTTGTGAAAAACTGAGCCAAATTGTAAAGGGATGCCCCTATGATTTTTTGGTGAAAAACTAAGATAAAATCCAAAGGGATACGCCATTGAATTTTTGTGAAAAACTGAGCAAATATACAAAGGGGTACCCCTTTGAGTTTTTTGTGAAAAACTGAGCAAAATTGCAAAGGGGTACCCCTGTGAGTTTTAGGTTCAAAACTGAGCCAAAATGTAAAAGGATACCCCTTGGAGTTTTTGGTGAAAACTAAGGCAAAATGCAAAGGGGTACCCCTTTGGGTTTTGGTTGAAATCCTCAGCAAAAATACAAATTGGTACCCCTTTGAGTTTTTTGTTGGAAAATTGAGACAAAATGCAAAGGGTTACCACATTGAGTTTTTTTTGAAAAATTGAGCCAAAATACGAGGGCGTGCACCTTTGAGTTTTCGGTGAAAAATTGAGTGAAATTTAAAAGGGGTATCCCTTTGAATTTTTGGAGAAAAACTGTGGCAAAATGCAAAGGGGTACCCCTTGGAGTTTTAAGTGAAAAACTGAGGCAAAATGCAAAGGGGTACCCCTTTGCGTTTTTTGGTGAAATCCTCAGCAAAAATGCAAATTGGTACCCCTTTGAGTTTTTCATTGAAAAATTGAGACAAAATGCAAAGGGGTACCCCTTCGAGTTTTTGGTTATAAACTGAGCCAAAATGCGAGGGTGTACACATTTAAGTTTTCGGTGAAAATTGAATAAAAATGCAATAGGGTACCCCTTTAAGTTTTTGGTAAAAAATTGAGGCACAATGTAAAGGGGTACCCCTTGAGTTTTTTTTGAAAAATTGAGCTAAATTGCAAAGGGGTACCCCTGGGAGTTTTAGGTGAAAAACTGAGCCAAAATGTAAAGGGGTACCCCTTTCAGTTTTTGGTGAAATTCTAAGCAAAAATGCAAATTGGTATCCCTTTCAGTTTTTCATTGAATAATTGAGACAAAATGCGAAGGGGTACCCCATTGAGTTTTTGGTGAAAAACTGAGCCAAAATGCGAGGGTGTACACATTTGAGTTTTTGGTGAAAATTGAATAAAAATGTAATAGGTTACTCCTTTGAATTTTATGTGAAAAAATGAGGCAAAAGGCAAAGGGGTACCCCCTTGAGTTTTTTCTGAAAAACTGAGCAAAAATTCAAAGAGCTA
Source organism: Excoecaria agallocha (assembly GCA_037975025.1). Classification (NCBI taxonomy): domain Eukaryota; kingdom Viridiplantae; phylum Streptophyta; class Magnoliopsida; order Malpighiales; family Euphorbiaceae; genus Excoecaria; species Excoecaria agallocha. The sequence goes on from JBBPFJ010000025.1 coordinate 1,955,008, forward strand.
CCCCTTTGAGTTTTTTGTGAAAAATTGAGCAAAAATACTAAGGGGTACCCTTTGAGTTTTTGGCGAAATCTGAGCAAAAATGCAAAGGGATACACCTTTGAGTTTTTCGGTGAAAAATTGAGACAAAATGTAAAGGGGTATCCCATTGAGTTTTTGGTGAAAAACTGAGATAAAATCCATAGGAGTACCCCTTTTAGTTTTTGGTGAAAAACTGAGCAAAAATGCAAAGGGGTACCCCTTTGAGTTATTTGTGAAAAACTGAGCAACATTACAAAGGGATACCCTTATGAGTTTTAGGTGAAAAACTGAACCAAAATGTAAAGTGGTTCCCCTGGGAGTTTTTGGTGAAAAACTGAGGCAAAATGCAAAGGGGAACCCCTTTTAGTTTTTGTAGAAATCCTCAAAAAAATGGAAATTGGTACCCCTTTGAGTTTTTTGTTTAAAAATTGAGACAAAATGCAAAGGGTTACCAAATTGAGTTTTTGATGAAAAATTGAGCCAAAGTGCGAGGGGGTACCCCTTTGAGTTTTTGGTGAAAAATTGAGTACAAATTCAAAGGGGTACCCCTTTGAATTTTATGTAAAAAACTGAAGCAAAATGCAAAGGGCATAAAATTCAAAGCGGTACACCCTTGAGTTTTTTCTGAAAAATTGAGAAAAAATACAAAGGGGTACCCCTTTAAATTTTTTGTGAAAAATTGAGCAAAAATACAAAAGGGTACCCTTTGAGTTTTTGGTGAAATCTGAGCAAAAATGCAAAGGGATACCCCTTTGAGTTTTTCGGTGAAAAATTGAGACAAAATGTAAATGGGTATCCCATTGATTTTTTGGTGAAAAACTGAGACAAAATCCAAAGGGGTACCCCATTGAGTTTTTTGTGAAAAACTAAGCTAAATTGCAAATGGGTACCCCTATGAGTTTCAGGTGAAAAACTAAGCCAAAATGCAAAGGGATACCCTTTGGAATTTTTGGTGAAAAACTGAGGCAAAATGTAAAGAGGTACCCCTCTTAGTTTTTAATGAAATTCTCAGCAAAAATGCAAATTGGTACCCCTTTGAGTTTTTCATTGAAAAATCGAGACAAAATGCAAATTGGTACTCAATTGAGTTTTTGGTGAAAAACTGATTCAAAATGCGAAGGGGTACCCCTTTGAGTTTTCGGTGAAAATTGAGTAAAAATGCAATAAGGTACCCCTTTGCATTTTTTGTGAAAAACTAAGGCAAAATGTAAAGGGGTACCCCTTTGAGTTTTTTCTGAAAAACTGAGCAAAAATGCAAAGGGGTACCCCTTTTAGTTTTATTGTGAAAAACTGAGCAAAAATACAAAGGGGTACCCCTTTGAGTTTTTGGTGAAAACTGAGCAAAAATACAAAGGGGTACCCCTTTTAGTTTTTCGGTTAAAAATTGAGATAATATGTAAAGGGGTATCCCATTGAGATTTTGGTGAAAAATTGAGATAAATTCCAAAGGGGCACCCCTCTGAGTTTTTTGTCAACAACTGAGCAAATGGGTACCCCTTTGAGTTTTAGATGAAAAACTGAGCTAAATTGCAAAGGGGTACCCCTTGGAGTTTTTGGTGAAAAACTAATGCAAAATGCAAAGAGGTACCCCTTTGAGTTTTTGGTGAAATCCTCAGCAAAAATGCAAATTGGTACCCCTTTGATTTTTTCGTTGAAAAATTTAGACAAAATTCAAAGGGATACCCCTTTGAGTTTGTGGTTAAAAACTGAGCCAAAATGCGAAAGGGGTAGCCCTTTCAATTTTCGATGAAAATTTGCGTAAAAATGCAAAGGGGTACCCCTTTGAGTTTTTGGTGAAACACTTAGGCAAAATGTAAAGGGGTGCCTCTTGAGTTTTTTCTGAAAAACTGAGCAAAAAGGCAAAGGGGTACCCCTTTTAATTTTTTGTGAAAAATTTAGCAAAAAAAAAAGGGGCACCCCTTTGAATTTTTGGTGAAAACTGAACAAAAATGCAAAGAGGTACCCCTTGGTGTTTTTTGGTGAAAACTTAGGACAAAATGTAAAGGGGTATCCCATTGTTTTTTTGGTGAAAAACTGAGACAAAATCCAAAGGGGTACCCTTTTGAATTTTTGGTGAAAAACTGAGCAAAAATGCAAAGGGGTACCCCTTTGAGTTTTTTGTGAAAAACTGAGCAAAATTGCAAAGGGGTACCCCTGTGAGTTTTAGGTGAAAAACTAAGCCAAAATGTAAAAGGGTACCCCTTGCAGTTTTTGGTGAAAAACTGAGGCAAAATGCAAAGGGGTATCTCTTTGAGTTTTTGTTGAAATCCTCAGCAAAAATGCAAATTGGTACCCCTTTGAGTTTTTTGTTGAAAAATTATGACAACATGGAAGGGGTACCCCTTTGAGATTTTGTTGAAAATTGAGCAAAAATGCGAGCGCGTACCCCTTTGAATTTTTGGTGAAAAATTAAGTAAAATTTGAAAGGGGTACCCCTTTAAATTTTTGGTAAAAAACTGAGGCAAAATGAGAAGGGGTACCCCATTGAGTTTTTTCTGAATAATTGAGCAAAAATACAAAGGGGTACCCCTTTGAGTTTTTTATGAAAAACTGAGCAAAAATACAAAGGGGTACCATTTGAGTTTTTGGTGAAATTCGACCAAAAATGCAAAAGGATACCCCTTTGAGTTTTTCGGTGAAAAATTGAGACAAAATGTAAAGTGGTATCCCATTGTGTTTTTGGTGAAAAACTGCGACAAAATCCAAAGGGGTACCCCTTTGAGTTTTTTTTTAAAAAAAACTGAGCAAAAATGCAAAGGGGTACCCGTTTGAGTTTTTTTGTGAAAAACTGAGCAAAATTACAAAGGGGTAACCCTGTGAGTTTTAGGTGAAAAACTGAGCCAAAATGCAAAGGGGTACCACTTGGAGTTTTTAGTGAAAAACTGAGGCAAAATGCAAAGGGGTACCCCTTTGAGTACTTGGTAAAATCCTTAGCAAAAATGCAAATTGGTACCCCTTTGAGTTTTTCATTGAAAAATTGAGAAAAAATGCAAAGGGGTACCCCATCGAGTTTTTGGTGAAAAACTGAGCCAAAATACGAGGGAGTACCCCTTTGAGTTTTTGGTGAAAAATTGAGTAAAAATGCAAAGGGGTACCCCTTGTGTTTTTTGTGAAAAACTGAGATAAATTGCAAAACGGTACCCCTACGAGTTTTAGGTGAAAAAATGAGCCAAAATGCAAAGGGGTACCCCTTGGAGTTTTTGGTGAAGAACTAAGGCAAAATGCAAAGAGGTCCCCTTTTAGTTTTTGGTGAAATTCTCAGCAAAAATGCAAATTGGTATCCCTTTGAGTTTTTCATTGAAAAATTGAGACAAAATGCAAAGGGGTACCCCATTGAGTTTTTGGTGAAAAACTGAGCCAAAATGCGAGGGTGTACACCTTTGAGTTTTCGATGAAAAATTGAGTAAAAATGCAATAGGTTGCACCTTTGAATTTTATGTGAAAAACTGAGGCAAAATGCAAAGGGGTACCCCCTTGAGATTATTCTGAAAAATTGAGCAAAAATTTAAAGAGGTACCCCTTTGAGTTTTTTGTGAAAAATTGAGCAAAACTACTATGGGGTACCCTTTGAGTTTTTGGTGAACTCTGAGCAAAAATGCAAAGGGATACCCCTTTGAGTTTTTCGGTGAAAACTCAGGTAAAATGTAAAGGGGTTTCCCATTGATTTTTTGGTGAAAAACTGAATAAAAATCCATATGGGTACCCCATTGAGTTTTAGGTGAAAAACTAAGCCAAATTGCAAAGGGGTACCCCTTGGAGTTTTTAGTGAAAAAATGAGGTAAAATACAAAGGGGTACCCCTTTAATTTTTTGGTGAAATCCTTAGAATAATACAAATTGGAACTCCTTTGAGTTTTTCATTGAAAAATTGAGACAAAATTCAAATGGGTACCCCATCGCGTTTTTGGTGAAAACCTGAGCCAAAATGCGAGGGGGTACCCCTTTGAGTTTTCGGTGAAAAATTGAGTAAATATTCAATGGGGTACCCCTTTAAGTGTTTTGTGAAAAACTGAGGCACAATGTAAAGGGGTACCCCTTGTGTTTTTTGTGAAAAAACTAAGCTAAATTGTAAAGGGGTACCCCTGCGAGTTTAGGTGAAAAACTGTGCCAAAATTCATAGGGGTACCCCTTGGAGTTTTTGGTGAAAAACTGAGGCAAAATGCAAAGAGGTACCCCTTTGAGTTTTTGGTGAAATTATCAGCAAAAATGCAAATTGGTATCCCTTTGAGTTTTTCATTGAAAAATTGAGACAAAATGCAAAGGGGTACCCCATTGAGTTTTTGGTGAAAAACTGAGCCCAATTGCGAGGGTGTACACCTTTAGTTTTCGGTGAAAAATTGAGTAAAAATGCAATAGGTTACTCCTTTGAATTTTATGTGAAAACTGAGGCAAAATGCAAAGGGGTACCCCTTGAGTTTTTTCTGAAAACTGAGCAAAAATTCAAAGAGGTACCCCTTTGAGTTTTTTGTGAAACATTGAGCAAAACTACTAAGGGGTACCATTTGAGTTTTTGGTGAAATCTGAGCAAAAATGCAAAGGGATACCCCTTTGAGTTTTTTGGTGAAAATTGAGATGAAATGTAAAGGGGTATCCCATTGAGATTTTGGTGAAAAAATGAGACAAAATCCATATGGATACCCCTTTAAGTTTTATGTGAAAAACTGAGCCAAAATGCAAACGGGTACCCCTTGGAGTTTTTAGTGTAAAACTGAGGCAAAATGCAAAGGGGTACCCCTTTAATTTTTTGGTGAAATCCTTAGCAAAAATGCAAATTGGTACCCCTTTGAGTTTTTCATTGAAAATTTGAGATAAAATGCAAAGGGGTACCCCATCGCATTTTTGGTGAAAACCTGAGCCAAAATGCGAGGGGGTACACCCTTTGAGTTTTCGGTGAAAAATTGAGTAAAAATGCAATGGGGTACCCCTTTAAGTTTTTGGTGAAAAACTGAGGCACAATGTAAAGGGGTACCCCTTGTGTTTTTTGTGAAAAACTGAGCTAAATTGCAAAGGGGCACCCCTGCGAGTTTTAGCTGAAAAACTGAGCCAAAATGCAAAGTGGTACCCCTTAGAGTTTTTGTTGAAGAACTGAGGTAAAATGCAAAGAGGTACCCCTTTGAGTTTTTGGTTAAATTCTTAGCAATTATGCAAATTTGTATCCCTTTAAGTTTTTCATTGAAAAATTGAGACAAAATGCAAAGGGGTACCCCATTGAGTTTTTGGTGAAAAACTTAACCAAAATGCGAGGGTGTACACCTTTTAGTTTTCGGTGAAAAATTGAGTAAAAATGCAATAGGTTACTCCTTTGAATTTTATGTGAAAAACTAAGGCAAAATGCAAAGGGTTAACCCCTTGAGTTTTTTCTGAAATACTGAGAAAAAATTCAAAGAGGCACCTCTTTGAGTTTTTTGTAAAAAATTGAGCAAAACTACTAAGGGGTACCCTTTGAGTTTTTGGTGAAATCTGAGCAAAAATGCAAAGGGATATCCCTTTGAGTTTTTCGGCGAAAATTGAGATAAAATATAAATGGGTATCCCATTGAGTTTTTGATGAAAAACTGAGAAAAAATCCATATGGGTACCCCTTTGAGTTTTTGGTGAAAAACTGAGCAAAAATTCAAAGGGGTACCCCTTTGAGTCATTTGTGAAAAACTGAGTAAATTGCAAAGGGATACCCCTATGAGTTTTAGGTGAAAATTGAGCCAAAATGTAAAGAGGTACACCTTTGAGTTTTTGTAGAAATCCTAAAAAAAATGCAAATTGGCACCCTTTTAAGTATTTTGTTAAAAAATTGAGACAAAATGCAAAGGGTTACCATATTGAGTTTTTGGTGAAAAATTGAGCCAAAATGCGAGGGGGTACCCCGATTAGTTTTTGGTGGAAAATTGAGTAAAAATTCAAAGGGGTACCCCTTTGAATTTTATGTGAAAAATTGAGGAAAAATGCAAAGGGGTGCACCCTTGAGTTTTTTTCTGAAAAACTGAGCAAAAATGCAAAGGGGTACCCCTTTGAGTTTTTTGTGAAAAACTGAGCAAAAATACAAAGGGGTACCCCTTTGAATTTTTGGTGAAATCTGAGCAAAAATACAAAGGGATACCCCTTTGAGTTTTTCGGTGAAAAATTGAGAAAAAATGTAAAGGGGTATCCCATTGAGTTTTTGGTGAAAAACTGAGACAAAATCCAAAAGGGTACCCCTTTGAGTTTTTGGTGAAAAACTGAGCAAAAATGCAAAGGGGGTAACCATTTGAGTTTTTTTGTGAAAAACTGAGCTAAATTGAAAAGGGGTACCTCTGTGAGTTTTAGGTGAAAAACTAAGCCAAAATGCAAAGAGGTACCCTTTGGAATTTTTTGTGAAAAACTGAGGCAAAATGCAAAGAGGTAACCCTTTGAGTTTTTGGTGAAATTCTCAGTAAAAATGCAAATTGGTACCCCTTTGAGTTTTTCATTGAAAAATTGAGACAAAATGCAAAGAGGTACCCCCATTGAGTTTTTGGTGAAAAAACATAGCAAAAATGCGAAGGGGTACCCCCTTGAATTTTCGGTGAAAATTGAGTAAAAATGCAATATGGTACCCCTTTGCATTTTTTGTGAAAAACTAAGGAAAAATATAAGGGGGGTACCCCTTTGAGTTTTTTCTGAAAAACTGAGCAAAAATGCAATGGGGTACCCCTTTTATTTTTTTGTGAAAAACTAAAGCAAAAATACAATTGGGTACCCCTTTCAGTTTTTGGTGAAAACTGAGCAAAAATGTAAAGGAGTACCCCTTTTAGTTTTTCGGTTAAAAATTGAAACAAAATGTAAAGGGGTATCCCATTGAGATTTTGGTGAAAAACTGAGATAAAATCCAAAGGGTTACCCCTTTGAGTTTTGGGTGAAAAATTGAGCAAAAATGCAAAGGGGTACCCCTTTGTGTTTTTTGTGAAAAATTGAGCAAAATTTCAAAGGGGTACCCCTGTGAGTTTTAGGTAAAAAACTGAGCCAAAATGCAAAGGGGTACCCCTTGAAGTTTTTGGTGAAAAACTGAGGCAAAATACAAAGAGGTACCTTTTTGAGTTTTTGGTGAACTACTCAGCAAAATGCAAATTGGTACCCCTTTGAGTTTTTTGTTGTAAAATTGAGACAAAATTCAAAGGGATACCCCATTGAGTTTTTGGTTAAAAACTGAGCCAAAATGCGAGGGGGTACCCCTTTCAGTTTTCGATAAAAATTTGAGTAAAAATTCAAAGGGGTACCCGTTTGAGTTTTTGGTGAAACACTGAGACAAAATTTAAAGTTGTGCCCCTTGAGTTTTTTATGAAAACCTCAGCAAAAATGCAAAAGGGTACCCCTTTGAGCTTTTGGTGAAAACTGAACCAAAATGCAAAGGGGTACCCTTTTGAATTTTTCAGTGAAAAATTGAGACAAAATGCAAATAGGTGCCCCATTATGTTTTTGGAGAAAAACTGAAGCAAAATGCGAAGTGGTACCCCATTGAATTTTTTGTGAAAAATTGAGACAAAATGCAAAGGGGTACCCCCATGAGTCTTTGGGTCAAAATTTGAACCAAAATGCGAAGGGTTATCACTTTGAGTTTTTGGTGAAAAATTTATACAAAATGCAAATGGGTTCCCTTTGGTGTTTTTGGTGAAAAACTAAACCAAAATGCAAAGGGTTACCCCTTTGCGTCTCTGGTCAAAATTTTAACCAAAATGCAAAGGGGTACCCCTTTTGAGTTTTCGGAGAAAAGCTGAGTCAAAATGAAATGGGGTACCCCTTTGTGTTTTTCGTTAAACACTAAGCAAAAATGCAAAGGGGTACCCCTTTATGTTTTTGGTGAAAAACTGAGGTAAAATGCAAAATGGTACCCTTTTGAGTTTTTTTTTTTAAAACTGAGGTAAAAAGCATAGAAGTACCCCCTTTGAGTGTTTGGTGAAAAACTGAACCAAAATGCAAAGGGGTACACCTTGGAGTTTTTGGTTAAAAATTGAGCAAAAATGCAAAGGGGTACCCCTTTGTGTTTTTTGTGAAAAATTGAGCAAAATTTCAAAGGGGTACCCCTGTGAGTTTTAGGTGAAAAACTGAGCCAAAATGCAAAGGGGTACCCCTTGGAGTTTTTAGTGAAAAACTGAGGCAAAATGCAAAGAGATACCCCTTTGAGATTTTGGTGAAATACTCAGTAAAAATGCAAATTGGTACCCCTTTGAGTTTTTTGTTGTAAAATTGAGACAAAATTAAAAGGGATACCCCATTGAGTTTTTGGTTAAAAACTGAGCCAAAATGCGATGGGGTACCCCTTTCAGTTTTCAATGAAAATTTGAGTAAAAATTCAAAAGGGTACCCGTTTGAGTTTTTGGTTAAACACTGAGGCAAAATTTAAAGTGGTGCCCCTTGTGTTTTTTCTGAAAAACTGAGCAAAAATGAAAAAGGGTACACCTTTGAGTTTTTGGTGAAAAACTGAGCCAAAATGCAAAGGGGTACCCTTTTGAATTTTTCAATGAAAAATTCTGACAAAATGCAAATAGGTGCCCCATTGTGTTTTTGGAGAAAAACTGAAGAAAAATGTGAAGTGGTACCCCATTGAATTTTTTGTGAAAAATTGAGACAAAATGCAAAGGGGTACCCCCATGAGTCTTTGGGTCAAAATTTGAACCAAAAGGCGAAGGGGTACCACTTTGAGTTTTTGGTGAAAAATTTAGACAAAATGCAAATGGGTTCCCTTTGGGGTTTTTGGTGAAAAACTAAATAAAAATTCAAAGGGTTACCCCTTTGCGTCTTTGGTCAAAATTTTAACCAAAATACAAAGGGGTACCCCTTTGAGTTTTCGGAGAAAAGCTGAGTCAAAATGAAATGGGGTACCCCTTTGTGTTTTTCGTTAAGAACTGAGAAAAAATGCAAAGGGGTACCCCTTTATGTTTTTGGTGAAAAACTGAGGTAAAATTCAAAACGGTACCCTTTTGAGTTTTTTTTTGAAAAACTGAACTAAAATGCAATTGTGTACCCCTTTACATTTTTGGTGAAAAACTGAGGTAAAATGCAAAGGGTTGTCGCTTTGAGATTTTTGTGAAAAACTAAGCAAAAATACAAAGGGTTACCCCTTTGAGTTTTTTGTGAAAATTGAGCAAAAATGAAAAGGGGTACCCCTTTGAGTTTTTCGATGAAAAATTGAGACAAAATGTAAAAGGGTATCCCATTGAGTTTTTGGTGAAAAACTGAGACAAAATGCAAAGGGGTACTGCTTTGAGTTTTTTGTGAAAAACTGAGCAAAAATGCAAAGGGGGGTATCCCTTTGAGTTTTTTGATTAAAAATTAAGGCAAAATACAAATGGGTACCGCATTGAGTTTTTGGTTTAAAAACTGAGCTAAAAATGCAAAGGGATATTCCCTTTACCTTTTGGAGAAAAATTGAGGCAAAAAGCATAGAAGTACCCCCTTTGATTGGAGAAAAACTGAACAAAAATGCAAAGGGGTACACCTTGGAGTTTTTGGTGAAAAATTGATGCAAAATGTAAAGGGTACCCCTTTGAGTTTTTTGTGAAAAACTGAGGCAAAATACATAGGGATACTCCGTTGAGTTTTTGGTGAAAAACTGAGGCAAAATTCAAAGGGGTACCCCTATGAGTTTTTTGTGAAAAACTAAGCAAAAATGCAAAGGGGTACCCCTATGAGTTTTAGGTAAAAAACTGAGCCAAAATGCAAAGGGGTATCCCTTTGAGTTTTTTGATTAAAAATTGAGGCAAAATACAAATGGGTACCGCATTGAGTTTTTGGTTTAAAAACTGAGCTAAAAATGCAAAGGGATATTCCCTTTACTTTTTAGAGAAAAATTGAGGCAAAAAGCATAGAAGTACCCCCTTTGATTGGAGAAAAACTGAACAAAAATGCAAAGGGGTACACCTTGGAGTTTTTGGTGAAAAATTGATGCAAAATGTAAAGGGTACCCCTTTGAGTTTTTTGTGAAAAACTGAGCAAAATACATAGGGGTACGCTGTTGAGTTTTTGGTGAAAAACTGAGGCAAAATTCAAAGGGGTACCCCTATGAGTTTTTTGTGAAAAACTAAGCAAAAATGCAAAGGGGTACCCCTATGAGTTTTAGGTAAAAAACTGAGCCAAAATGCAAAGGGGTATCCCTTTGAGTTTTTTGATTAAAAATTGAGGCAAAATACAAATGGGTACCGCATTGAGTTTTTGGTTTAAAAACTGAGCTAAAAATGCAAAGGGATATTCCCTTTACTTTTTGGAGAAAAATTGGGGCAAAAAGCATAGAAGTACCCCCTTTGATTGGAGAAAAACTGAACAAAAATGCAAAGGGGTACAGATTGGAGTTTTTGGTGAAAAATTAAGGAAAAATGTAAAGGGTACCCCTTTGAGTTTTTTGTGAAAAACTGAGCAAAATGCATAGGGGTACGCTGTTGAGTTTTTGGTGAAAAATTGAGGCAAAATGCAAAGGGGTACCCCTATGAGTTTTTTGTGAAAAACTGAGCAAAAATGTAAAGGAATACCCCTGTGAGTTTTAGGTGAAAAATTGAGGAAAAATGCAAAGGGGTATCCCTTTGAGTTTTTTGATGAAAAATTGAGACAAAATACAAATGGGTACCGCATTGCGTTCTTGGTAAAAAACTGAGCCCAAATGCAAAGGTGTACCCCTTTGTGTTTTTCATTAAAAACTGACCCAAAATGCAAAGGGGTACCCCTTTGATATTTTGGTGAAAAACTGAGCCAAAATGCAAAGGGATATCCCCTTTAGGTTTTGGTGAAAAACTGAGGCAAAAATCAAAGGGGTACCCCCTTTGAGTGTTTGGTGAAAAACTGAGCCAAAATACAAAGGTGTACCCCTTTGAGGTTTTTGTGAAAAACTGAGGCAAAATGCAAAGGGGTACCCCTTTGAGTTTTTTTGTGAAAAACTGAGGCAAAATGCAAAGGGGTATCCCTTTGAGTTTTTTTGTGAAAAACTGAGCCAAAAATCAAATGTGTTCCCCTTTGAGATTTTGGTGAAATACTTAGCCTAAATGCAAAGGGGTACCCTTTTGATTTTTTCAATGAAAAATTGAGACAAAATGCAAATCGGTATCGCATTAAGTTTTGGGTAAAAACATGAGCCAAAACACAAAGGGGTACCCCTTTGTGTTTTTCATTAAAAACTTAGCAAAAATGCAATGGGGTACCCCTTTGAGTTTTTGGTGAAGAACTGAGGCAAAATGCAAAGTGGTACCCCTTTGAGTTTATTTTTTTTTAAAACTGAGCCAAAATGCAAAGGGGTACCCCTTTGAGGTTTTGGTGCAAAATTGAGGCAAAATGCAAAGAGGTACCCTTTTCAGTGTTTTGGTGAAAAACTGAGCCAAAATTCAAATGTGTAGCGCTTTGAGTTTTTGGTGAAACAATGAACCAAAATGCAAAGGGGTACCTCATTGAGTTTTTGGTTAAAATTTGAACGAAACCGCAAAGGGGTACCCTATTGATTTTTTGATGAAAAACTAAGCCAAAGTTTAAAAGGGTACCCCATTGAGTTTTTGGTGAAAACTGAGCAAATATGCAAAGGGGTACCCCTTGGTTTTTTTTGGTGAAAAATTAGGACAAAATGTAAAGGGCTATGCCGTTGAGTTTTTGGTGAAAAACTGAGATAAAATCCAAAGGGGTACGCCTTTGAATTTTTGGTGAAAAACTGAGCAAAAATACAAAGGAGTACCCCTTTGAGTTTTTTATGAAAAAACTGAGCAAAATTGCAAAGGGGTACCCCTGTGAGTTTTAGGTGAAAAATTGAGCCAAAATGTAAAAGGATACCCCTTGGAGTTTTTAGTGAAAACTAAGGCAAAATGCAAAGGGGTACCCCTTTGAGTTTTGGTTGAAATCCTCAGCAAAAATACAAATTGGTACCCCTTTGAGTTTTTTCTTGGAAAATTGAGACAAAATGCTAAGGGTTACCACATTGAGTTTTTGGTGAAAAATTGAGCCAAAATGCGAGGGCGTACACCTTTGAGTTTTGGTGAAAAACTGTGGCAAAATGCAAAGGGGTACCCCCTTCAGTTTTTTCTGAAAAACTGAGCACAAATGCAAAGGGGTACCCCTTTTAGTTTTTCGGTTAAAAATTGAGACAATATGTAAAGGGGTATCCCATTGAGTTTTTGGTGAAAAACTGAGACAAAATCCAAAGGGATACCCTTTTGAATTTTTTGTGAAAACTGAGCAAAAATGCAAAGGGGTACCCCTTTGATATTTTAATGAAAAACTAAGGCAAAATGCAAAAGGGGTACCCGCTTGAGTTTTTTCTGAAAAACTGGGCAAAATGCAAAGGGCTACCCCTTTTAATTTTTTGTGAAAATCTGAGCAAAAATACAAAAGGGTACCCTTTGAGTTTTTGGTGAAATCTGAGCAAAAATACAAAGGGATACCACTTTGAGTTTTTCGGTGAAAATTTGAGAGAAAATGCAAAGGGTTACAACATTGAGTTTTTGGTGAAAAATTGAGCCAAAATGCGAGGGGGTACCCCATTGAGTTTTCGGTGAAAAATTGAGTAAAAATTGAAAGGGGTACCCTTTAGAATTTTTTGTGAAAAACTGAGGCAAAATGCAAAGGAGTACCCCCTTGAGTTTTTTCTGAAAAACTGAGCAAAAATGCAATGGGGTACCCCTTTGAGTTTTTTATGAAAAACTAAGAAAAAATACAATGTGGTACCCCTTTAAGTTTTTGGTGAAAACTGAGCAAAAATACAAAGGGATACCCGTTTGAATTTTTCGATAAAAAATTGAAACAAAATGTAAAGGGGTATCCCATTGAGTTTTTGGTGAAAAACTGAGATAAAATCCAAGGGGATACCCCTTTGAGTTTTTGGTGAAAAACTAAGCAAAAATGCAAAGTGGTACCCCTTTGAGTTTTTTATGAAAAACTGAGAAAAATTGCAAAGTGTAACCCCTATGAGTTTTAGGTGAAAAACTGAGCCAAAAAGCAAAGGGGTACCCCTTGGAATTTTTGGTGAAAAACTGAGGCAAAATGCAAATTGGTACACCTTTGAGTTTTTTATTGAAAAATTGAAAGAAAATACAAAGGGGTACCCCATTGAGTTTTTAGTGAAAACTGAGCAAATATGCAAAAGGGTACCCCTTGGTGTTTTTTGGTGAAAAATTAGAACAAAATGTAAAGGGGTATGCCGTTGAGTTTTTGGTGAAAAACTGAGATAAAATCACAAGGGGTACGCCTTTGAATTTTTGGTGAAAAACTGAGCAAAAATACAAAGGGGTACCCCTTTGAGTTTTTTGTGAAAAACTGAGCAAAATTGCAAAGGTGTACCCCTGAGAGGTTTAGGTGAAAAACAGAGCCAAAATGTAAAAGGATACCCTTGGAGTTTTTGGTGAAAACTAAGGCAAAATGCAAAGGGGTACCCCTTTGAGTTTTGGTTGAAATCCTAAGCAAAAATACAAATTGGTACCCCTTTGAGTTTTTTGTTGGAAAATTGAGACAAAATGCAAAGGGTTACCACATTGAGTTTTTGATAAAAAATTGAGCCAAAATGCTAGGGCGTACACCTTTGAGTTTTGGTGAAAAACTGTGGCAAAATGCAAAGGGGTACCCCCTTCAGTTTTTTTTTGAAAAACTGAGCACAAATGCAAAGGGGTAACCCCTTTTAGTTTTTCGGTTAAAAATTTAGACAATATGTAAAGGGGTATCCCATTGAGTTTTTTGTGAAAAGTTGAGATAAAATCCAAAGGGGTACCCATTTGAGTTTTTTTGTAAAAAACTGAGCAAAAATGCAAAGGGGTACCTCTTTGAGTATTTTGTGAAAAACTGAGCAAATTACAAAAGGGTAACCCTGTGAGTTTTAGGTGAAATATGAGCAAAAATTCAAAGGAACATCCCATTGAGTTTTTCGATGAAAAATTGAGACAAAATATAAAGGGGAATCCCATTGAGCATTTGGTGAACAACTGAGACAAAATGCAAAAGGGTACTGCTTTCAGTATTTTGTGAAAACTGAGCAAAAATGCAAAGGGGCACCCCTTTGAGTTTTTCCATGAAAAATTGAGACAAAATGTAAAAGGGTATCCATTGAGTTTTTGGTGAACAACTGAGACAAAATGCAAAAGGGTACTGCTTTGAGTTTTTTGTGAAAAACTGAGCAAAAATGCAAAGGGGTACCCCTATGAGTTTTAGGTAAAAAACTGAGCCAAAATGCAAAGGGGTATCCCTTTGAGTTTTTTGATTAAAAATTGAGGAAAAATACAAATGGGTACCGCATTGAGCTTTTGGTTTAAAAACTGAGCCAAAAATGCAAAGGGATATCCCGTTTACTTTTTGTAGAAAAATTGAGGCAAAAAGCAGAGAAGTACCCCCTTTGAGTGTTTGGTGAAAAACTGAACCAAAATGCAAAGGGGTACACCTTGGTGTTTTTGGTGAAAAATTGAGCAAAAATGCAAAGGGGTACCCCTTTGTGTTTTTTGTGAAAAATTGAGCAAAATTTCAAAGGGGTACCCCTGTGAGTTTTAGGTGAAAAACTGAGCCAAAATGCAAAGGGGTACCCCTTGGAGTTTTTGGTGAAAAACTGAGGCAAAATGCAAAGAGGTACCCCTTTGAGTTTTTGGTGAAATACTCAACAAAAATGCAAATTGGTACCCCTTTGAGTTTTTTGTTGTAAAATTGAGACAAAATTCAAAGCGATACCCCATTGAGTTTTTGGTTAAAAACTGAGCCAAAATACGATGGGGTACCCCTTTCAGTTTTCGATGAAAATTTGAGTAAAAATTCAAAGGGTACACGTTTGAGTTTTTGGTGAAACACTGAGGCAAAATTTAAAGTGGTGCCCCTTGTGTTTTTTCTGAAAAACTGAGCAAAAATGCAAAAGGGTACACCTTTGAGTTTTTGGTGAAAAACTGAGCCAAAATGCAAAGGGGTACCCTTTTGAATTTTTCAATGAAAAATTCTGACAAAATGCAAATAGGTGCCCCATTGTGTTTTTGGAGAAAAACTGAAGAAAAATGTGAAGTGGTACCCCATTGAATTTTTTGTGAAAAATTGAGACAAAATGAAAAGGGGTACCCCCATGAGTCTTTGGGTCAAAATTTGAACCAAAATACGAAGGGGTACCACTTTGAGTTTTTGGTGAAAAATTTAGACAAAATGCAAATGGGTTCCCTTTGGTGTTTTTGGTGTAAAACTAAACCAAAATGCAAAGGGTTACCCCTTTGCGTCTTTGGTCAAAATTTTAACCAAAATGCAAAGGGTACCCTTTGAGTTTTCGGACAAAAGCTGAGTCAAAATGAAATGGGGTACCCCTTTGTGTCTTTCATTAAAAACTGAGCAAAAATGCAAAGGGGTACCCCTTTATGTTTTTGGTGAAAAACTGAGGTAAAATGCAAAATGGTACCCTTTTGAGTTTTTTTTTTGAAAAACTGAACTAAAATGCAATTGTGTACCCCTTTACATTTTTGGTGAAAAACTGAGGTAAAATGCAAAGGGGTATCCCTTTGAGATTTTTGTGAAAAACTAAACAAAAATACAAAGGGTTACCCCTTTGAGTTTTTTGTGAAAATTGAGAAAAAATGCAAATGGGTACCTCTTTGAGTTTTTCGATGAAACATTGAGACAAAATGTAAAAGGGTATCCCATTGAGTTTTTGGTGAACAACTGAGACAAAATGCAAAGGGGTACTGCTTTGAGTTTTTTGTGAAAAACTGAGCAAAAATGCAAAGGGGTACCCCTATGAGTTTTAGGTAAAAAACTGAGCCAAAATGCAAATGGGTATCCCTTTGAGTTTTTTGATTAAAAATTGAGGCAAAATACAAATTGGTACCGCATTGAGTTTTTGGTTTAAAAACTGAGCTAAAAATGCAAAGGGATATTCCCTTTACTTTTTGGAGAAAAATTGAGGCAAAAAGCATAGAAGTACCCCCTTTGAGTGTTTGGAGAAAAATTGAGGCAAAATGCAAAGGGGTACCCCTACGAGTTTTTTGTGAAAAACTGAGCAAAAATGCAAAGGGATACCCCTGTGAGTTTTAGGTGAAAAACTGAGGAAAAAAGCAAAGGGGTATCCCTTTGAGTTTTTTGATGAAAAATTGATACAAAATACAAATGGGTACCGCATTGCGTTTTTGGTAAAAAACTGAGCCCAAATGCAAAGGTGTACCCCTTTGTGTTTTTCATTAAAACCTGACCCAAAATGCAAAGGGGTACCCCTTTGATATTTTGGTGAAAAACTGAGCCAAAATGCAAAGGGATATCACCTTTATTTTTTGCTGAAAAACTGAGCCAAAAAGCAAAGGGGTACCCCCTTTGAGTGTTTGGTGAAAAACTGAGCCAAAATACAAAGGTGTACCCCTTTGAGGTTTTGGTGAAAAACTGAGGCAAAATGCAAAGTGGTACCCCTTTGAGTTTTTTTGTGAAAAACTGAGGCAAAATGCAAAGGGGTATCCCTTTGAGTTTTTTTGTGAAAAACTGAGCCAATAAGCAAATGTGTTCCCCTTTGAGTTTTTGGTGAAATACTGAGCCAAAATGCAAAGGGGTAGCCTTTTGATTTTTTCAATGAAAAATTGAGACAAAATGCAAATGGGTATCGCATTAAGTTTTGGGTAAAAATATGAGCCAAAATGCAAAGGGATACCCCTTTGTGTTGTTCATTAAAAACTTAGCAAAAATGCAATGGGGTACCCCTTTGAGTTTTTGGTGAAGAACTGAGACAAAATGCAAAGTGGTACCCCTTTGAGTTTATTTTTTTTTAAAAACTGAGCCAAAATGCAAAGGGGTACCCCTTTGAGGTTTTGGTGAGGCAAAATGCAAAGGGGTACCCCTTTCAGTGTTTTGGTGAAAAACTGAGCAAAAATGCAAATGTGTAGCGCTTTGAGTTTTTGGTGAAACAATGAACCAAAATGCAAAAGGGTACCTCTTTGAGTTTTTGGTTAAAATTTGAACGAAACCGCAAAGGGGTACCCTATTGATTTTTTGATGAAAAACTGAGCCAAAGTTTAAAGGGGTACTCCTTTGAGTTTTTGGGTGAAAATTGAGAAAAAATGTAAAGGGGTACCCTTTTGTGTTTTTGGGTGAAACATTTAGCAAAAATGCAAAGGGGTACCCCTTTAAGTTTTTACTCAAAAACTTAGACAAAATGTGTAGGGGTACCCTTTTGAGTCTTTGGGTTAAAATTTGAACCAAAATACAAAGGGGTACCCCTTCCAGTTATTGGTGAAAAACTAAGCTAAAATGCAAATGGGTTCCCTTTGGAATTTTTGGTGAAAAACTAAACCAAAATGCAAAGAGATACCCCTTTCTATCTTTGGGTAAAAATTTGAACCAAAATGCAAAGGGGTACCCTTTTGAGTTTTTGGAGAAAAACTGAGCCAAAATGCAAATGAGTACCCCTTTGAGTTTTTGGTGTAAAACTGAGCCAAAATGCAAAAGGGTGCCCCTTTAAGTTTTTGGAAAAAAACTCAGCCAAAATGCAGAGTGGTACCCCTTTGTGTTTTTGGTGAAAAATTGAGCCAAAATGCAAAGGGATACCCCTTTTTTGTTTTTGGTGAAAAACTGAGGCAAAATGCAAAGGGGTACCCCTTTGAGTATTTGATAAAAGACTAAGCCAAAATGTAAAGGGGGCCCGTGTGTATCAGTGGCATAAGAAGCAATTTAAGATCAAAGTTCAATCATTTGTTCACATCAAAGAGAACTGGTATTATTGCAGTGCAACAATAAGATTATAATGTATAGCAAAATTGGTATGCGCGCAGCCAATCTTCACCCTTTTCATAATAATCCATCCTATTAAATGTATGCTTGCTTGAATTGCAATGCAGCAGCGTAAATAGAAGCCCCGCGCCATGCATCAAGAACCATATCCATTGCTCTGACCACCTTTATAGGCGTCCCTGATGGGCGAATCATTCAGATTCCAGCCTCTAAGTGTTCAGTCATACCAGGCAGCTCCCACCAGTAATAAGTATTTAGTTGGTCAATCTCTCTTCTAAGCTTTCATCTGCAGATGGTAGCCTTCTTATTGAGACCCTAGGCATCTCATCTAGCCCTTCCTGATCAGTCCCAACTAGGTTGGGATGACACAAAATCTCAGGGCATCTGAACCTTTCAGCCCCAATTAGCATTTGGAAATCTTCCTTGGTTAATGGACGAAATTTTGGCATCTTTGGAGTAGGTTGTGATGGTCCTACGTCTTGTTTTGGAATAAATGTTGGGTCTATTTCCTGAAGAAGTAATGACACATGCTCATTTCCCAGTTTAATGACTCGGGTGCCAAAAAAATTAAAAATTAAAAAAAGGGAGGTACTGAAATTAGAGGAGCAGCATATCAATTAGAGAATATATAAACTGACCTGAAGCCTCGAAGAAATGCGAACAAGCTCCACTTCATCTTCATATGGCCCCTAATCATCCTCATCATTATCTTTGCTCATGAGTTTGTAAATTTGCCAATCTTTATCTCTGGCACCAAAAGTATCCTCACCCTTACCTCGATCAAAGGTTGTTATCGTTAAGAGGCGCATCCTTTCCATTTGTGCAGCATTTTAATCTCTCACCATGACCTACACCACCAGAAACATTATTTCCATTTGAGTGGTTCCCATTTGTCTTAAGTCGCTTTTGTTGCTAAACTCTTTCGGAGAGTTCTTTATATTTGGCAAGTGTCTGCTCTAAATAAAGTTCTAGGTTCTCTCTACATAACAAGCAAAGATAATAAACTTTAGGACATGTAATTAAATTTATTGTTTCCACAATATCTTTTGATTATAAAGGATTTAGAGTAAAGAGAGAATTATAGGGAAACAAGTGAATGCTCATTAACAAGCTCAATATAATTGATTTCAAAATTGTAATAGTTTGGGAGCTCTCTATTGTAATAGGTTTTTTTGTTCAAAATAGATTAACAAGATCAGAAGATATTAATGTTAAATGTTAAGAATTAGAACACAAGCAAAAAAAGGATTAAGATGTAGGACTCAAAAATCTCATCAACTTTACAGCAATAGCTGGCTATCAGCCTCATCCCATAAAAGAAGAGGCTTCCCACTTGATTTAGTAGTTGAATACGTCATATATGGCTAGGTCCTCAGCATAGGGAATGATCAACTTATAGTATGTGACTAATAATTTAACCAAATTTTTGTTAAAGCTCAAGGACCTAATGGCATAAACTATTATTACTTGTTCTGTTCACATTTTTACTGTTTTTTTAATCCAAACATTTTAACTCCTGGAATTATATCCAAATACCAAAACTAGCTCAATATTTATGCATCAAAGCACATATAATTAACACATGGTACTTGTTTATCATCCTATCAATCATAAATTTTTGCAAAGAATGAATTTTTAAGAAAAAAGGCAATTAATTAGCAATCATAAGCAAGAGTGTTACCAAATTTATAAATAATATTAATACTTGGATAAAAATTATAACTAAATATTGAAATCTTGATAAAATTGTAAAAATTAACTATTCTTAATGAACTCGTAAAAACTCAATAAAGATATGGATAGTTTTCTAAGTGTCCCTAGATCAGCTGGTGACTTCACACTAATCTCAGTATAAATCAAGCTAAAAAGGCTGAACCAAAACAAAGTATAAAAAAGCCAAGTTTTGAGTTTGGCTCTGAAACATGTTGGAAACAGTAAGCCTATTTGAGCTTTTTTCATGATGTAATGATCCAGCTTGAAAAGTACACTCGTAAAGAGCAAAAGATTTATGTAAATAATCTCTCATTTTGACACACACTAAAAAAAGCAAGAGATTGAACATACAAGCATTTTTCTTCATCTAGTTGATTTTTTCTTTCACGTTCTAACTCTTTTTCTTGACGTTTCTGTTTGGCTCGTTGTCGGCCATCAAATGTGGTTTTAAGGAACAACTATCTCCTTTTCTCCTTTAGCTGTAAAAAATATCATTAAGAGCAAATAATGCCATTGACAATGAGAAAATCTATAGCGATGCTAGTCAATAATAGCACAAGAAGAAAAAGTGGATACAACATAAGGAAAAAAGTATCTTTATTTACAAATGAGAATTTATGTGCATATTCTAAAATGAAAGACAACAATAAAGTAGTAGCAGACAGTATAGTTAGATAGAGTTTAAATGGATGCACATACATGCTCAGGGGTCAACATGCTATCAGGAACATCTACTAAAGGATATTTATCATTTGCAGAAGAATCACTTTTCTCTTCCACTTCAACTTGTTCAGATTTTGGTTCTCCCTTTGCTTTACGTAAAGACTGGGTTCCTTTCACCAAGTGTAGTCTTCTTCCTTGTCTATGCCTTCCTCTCAAAACATATGCTCTTACAATTTAAAAAACATAAGAAAAGTTCAGAACAAAATTCTTTACTAAAAAATCTCTCTCTTCATTCTTATTTTTATAGTTTCAGTTGAAATTAATATTTATATTTCGCTAAAATAGATGTCCCTTGAAATTCCTCTTCAAAAGGTTACAAATCTTGGTGGAAAAACATAACCCTTCAAGCTCAACTGCATGCACAAGCCTGGCTTGCATTTTCCTCGCGCTACTGCCTTTGCTCTCCTTCGCACCCCGTCGCGACCTAGCTTGGCTGCCACACACGCGATAACACTCCTTTCTCACTCATTTCTACTCCTTCTTCACATATTTCTCCCTTTTTCTCCTACACACACAAAACTTGACAAAAACATTAAACACACCTAATTCTAGCACAATTTAATATAGCTAAACATAATTTTGTTAACAAAACATGGATTAAATATGAGCTATTTAGGCTCATATCAAACCCCTACACTTAAACTTTTGCTTGTCCCCAGGAAAAACCTAACAAACAAGCAAACAACACAAACATACAATTTTGGAGCTCACATTTATATTTGGTAAATATTTGAAAACCACATGCAGAAACGTTCATCTCTTTACATATTTAGCCCAAGTTCGCAAATTCTCAAACAAAACCATTATCCATTAAACTTTTACAACCATGCACATTTGGAAAAATTATGAAGTTGCAAAACACAAGAATGTGTGAACTTAAGAACTTGAATATCTTAACACATGTAAATATTATTTCACACCAAGTATTGCCTAAAGTAGTTTTCACTCAAACACTATATTCTTAAAGCACTTAATCACTCAATGTATTTATGGGTTAGTGTTTTATTTTGGGCTTATTTTACTGTTTTGGGTAGTTTAAGTGGGTAGGCTAAAGTTGGGCTTATCTCTTCTAAAGAGTTGGGCCAAAATAACTATTTGAGGCTTAGAATACCTAAGGGGGCCGAAATTTACATGGGAGAGTTAAATTTTAATGGGTTTGGGTCAGATTTAGGTTTAGGCCTACAATAGTGAACTTGGGGTCCTAAATTTTAGGAATGGATTTTCCTTGATAAATACTTGGTTTTGAGCTTGTTAAGGAACTATATGTTGGAGATCTTGATTTTGGTAATGTATATGCAACATGTGAGCATCAATCTTTTGATAAATTTTATAGGCATGATGGGTTTTTGTTTAAGGGCAACAAGCTTTGTTTGCCTAAATGTTCTATGCGTGATTTGCTTGTATTAGAGTCTCATTGTGGGGGATTGATGGGACATTTTGGGGTGCATAAGACGTATGACATGTCGAATGAGCATTTTTACTTTTGAAGTTTGGGAACACTACCTTTTGCCTAAAGAATTCGTGATACACACAGATCACCAGTCTCTCAAATATATGAAGGGACAAGGTAAGTTGAATAGAAGGCATGGTAAGTGGGTAGAGTACGTTGATACTTTTCCATATGTAATTAAGTACAAGCAAGGTAAAGAGAATGTTGTTGCCGATGCACTTTCTAAGAGATATGCATTGATTTCTATGCTTAGTTCTAAAATGTTAGGTTTTGAGCATTTGAAAGAAATGTATGATCATGATTCTGATTTTGGTGAAGTGTACAAGGCATGTGTACATTATGCATTTAATAAGTTCTATAGACATGATGGGTTTCTTTTTAGAGGAAAACAACTATGTATACCTGCATGTTCTCTTAGAGAGTTGCTTGTGAAGGAATCGCATAGTGGGGGATTAATGGGACACTTTGGTGTGAAAAAGACTTTCGACATGCTTAATGAACATTTTTATTGGCCTAATATGCGAAAATGTGTTGAAAAAGTGTGTGCTCAATGTTTTGCATGTAAACAGGCTAAGTCTAAGTCCTTAAATCAAGGTTTGTATACTCCTTTGCCTGTTCCTACTGAACCTTGGACTGACATTTCTATGGACTTCATTATAGGTTTACCTAGGACAAAAAGGGGAAGGGATAGTGTGTTTGTTGTAGTGGACCGATTTAGCAAAATGGCGCATTTTATTGCTTGTCATAAAACTGATGATGCAACAAACATAGCTGATTTATTTTTTAGGGAAGTAGTTCGATTGCATGGTATACCTAGGACTATTTCTCAGATAGGGATTCTAAGTTCCTAAGTCACTTTTGGCGTGTTCTGTGGGGTAAACTTGGTACTAAACTTGTGTTTTCCACTACTTGTCATCCACAAACAGATGGCCAAACCGAAGTTGTTAATAGAGCTTTAGGAACTATGTTGCGTGCTATAATTGGTAAGAATATTAAAACTTGGGAAGAATGTTTGCCATTTGTTGAGTTCGCTTATAATCGTGCAATTCATACTTCTACAGGTTTTTCACCTTTTGAAATTGTGTGTGGTTATAATCCATTGACTGTTTTGGATTTGATGCCTTTACCATTGAATGAACTTTCTAACTTAGATGGTAAGGCTAAGGCTGATTTGGTTAAGACAATACACACGAAAGCACGTGAGCACATTGAGAAGAAGAACATAATGTATGCAAAGCAGGCTAACAAGGGCCGTAAGCAAGTGATATTCGAACCAGGAGATTGGGTTTGGATCCATATGCGAAAAGAGAGGTTTCCTAACCAAAGAAAGTCTAAACTTGATGCAAGAGGAGATGGACCATTTCAAGTACTGGAACGGATCAATGACAATGCGTACAAGATTGATTTGCCAGGTGAGTATGGTGTAAGTGCAACTTTTAATATTTTTGACTTATCTCCATTTGATTATGATTCAGATTCGAGGATGAATCCTTTCGAAGGGGGAGGGGATGATATGAGCACGACCAAACACAATGGCAACAAGAGAGATGAACTAGCATTTCCTCAAAGACCAATAACAAGAGCAAGGTCAAAGAAGCTTAAAGAATTCCTACAAGCATTCATGAAACCTTACGTGGAGAAGATTCAAGTTCAAGAAGAGAAAGAAGCTAAATTGGACTATGAAGACAAGTTTAGGCCGAATGGTGCAATAGGACTTCAAGCTACTTTATTTAGTTTCTATTCTTTATGTAACATTTAATTAAGTATATTTGGGCAGCCTAGAACCTAGGAAAACGAATTGGGCTTTATTAGAATAGGTTTGTTTTATTTTGGGCTTATTTTACTCTTTTGGGTAGTTTAAGTGGGTAGGCTAAAGTTGGGCTTATCTCTTCTAAAGAGTTGGGCCAAAATAACTATTTGAGGCTTAGAATACCTAAGGGGGCCGAAATTTACATGGGAGAGTTAAATTTTAATGGGTTTGGGTCAGATTTAGGTTTAGGCCTACAATAGTGAACTTAGGGTCCTAAATTTTAGGAATGGATTTTCCTTGATAAATACTTGGTTTTGAGCTTGTTAAGGAACTACATGTTGGAGATCTTTATTTTGGTAATGTATATGCAACATGTAAGCATCAAGCTTTTGATAAATTTTATAGGCATGATGGGTTTTTGTTTAAGGGCAACAAGCTTTGTTTGCCTAAATGTTCTATGCATGATTTGTTTGTATTAGAGTCTCATTGTGGGGGATTGATGGGACATTTTGGGGTGCATAAGACTTATGACATGTCGAATGAGCATTTTTACTCTTGAGGTTTGGGAACACTACCTTTTGCCTAAAGAATTCGTGATACACACAGATCACCAGTCTCTCAAATATCTGAAGGGACAAGGTAGGTTGAATAGAAGGCATGGTAAAGAGAAGGCATGATACTTTTCCATATGTAATTAAGTACAAGCAAGGAAAAGAGAATGTTGTTGCCGATGCACTTTCTAGGAGATATGCATTGATATCTCTTCTTAGTTCTAAACTGTTAGGTTTTGAGCATTTTAAAGAAATGTATGATCATGATTCTGATTTTGGTGAAGTGTACAAGGCATGTGTACATTATGCATTTAATAAGTTCTATAGACATGATGGCTTTCTTTTTAGAGGAAAACAACTATGTATACCTGCATGTTCTCTTAGAGAGTTGCTTGTGAAGGAATCACATAGTGGGGGATTAATGGGACACTTTGGTGTGAAAAAGACTTTAGACATGCTTAATAAACATTTTTATTGGCCTAATATGCGAAAATGTGTTGAAAAAGTGTGTGCTCAATGTTTTGCATGTAAACAGGCTAAGTCTAAGTCCTTAAATCAAGGTTTGTATACTCCTTTGCCTGTTCCTACTAAACCTTGGACTGACATTTCTATGGACTTCATTGTAGGTTTACCTAGGACAAAAAGGGGAAGGGATAGTGTGTTTGTTGTAGTGGACCGATTTAGCAAAATGGCGCATTTTATTGCTTGTCATAAAACTGATGATGCAACAAACATAGCTGATTTATTTTTTAGGGAAGTAGTTCGATTGCATGGTATACCTAGGACTATTGTCTCAGATAGGGATTCTAAGTTCCTAAGTCACTTTTGGCGTGTTCTGTGGGGTAAACTTGGTACTAAACTTGTGTTTTCCACTACTTGTCATCCACAAACAGATGGCCAAACCGAAGTTGTTAATAGAACTTTAGGAACTATGTTGCGTGCTATAATTGGTAAGAATATTAAAACTTGGGAAGAATGTTTGCCATTTGTTGAGTTCGCTTATAATCGTGCAATTCATACTTCTACAGGTTTTTCACCTTTTGAAATTGTGTATGGTTTTAATCCATTGACTTTTTTGGATTTGATGCCTTTACCATTGAATGAACTTTCTAACTTAGATGGTAAGGCTAAGGCTGATTTGGTTAAGACAATACACACGAAAGCACGTGAGCACATTGAGAAGAAGAACATAATGTATGCAAAGCAGGCTAACAAGGGTCGTAAGCAAGTGATATTCGAACCAGGAGATTGGGTTTGGATCCATATACGAAAAGAGAGGTTTCCTAACCAAAGGAAGTCTAAACTTGATGCAAGAGGAGATGGACTATTTCAAGTGCTGGAACGGATCAATGACAATGCGTGCAAGATTGATTTGCCTGGTGAGTATGGTGTAAGTGCAACTTTTAATGTTTCTGACTTATCTCCATTTGATTATGATTCAGATTCGAGGACGAATCCTTTCGAAGGGGGAGGGGATGATATGAGCACGACCAAACACAATGGCAACAAGAGAGATGAACTAGCATTTCCTCAAAGACCAATAACAAGAGCAAGGTCAAATAAGCTTAAAGAAGTCCTACAAGCATTCATGAAACCTTACGTGGAGAAGATGCAAGTTCAAGAAGAGAAAGAAGCTAAATTGGACTATGAAGACAAGTTTAGGCCGAATGGTGCAATAGGCCTTCAAGATACTTTATTTAGTTTCTATTCTTTATGTAACATTTAATTAAGTATATTTGGGCAGCCTAGAACCTAGGAAAACGAATTGGGCTTTATTAGAATAGGTTTGTTTTATTTTGGGCTTATTTTACTCTTTTGGGTAGTTTAAGTGGGTAGGCTAAAGTTGGGCTTATCTCTTCTAAAGAGTTGGGCCAAAATAACTATTTGAGGCTTAGAATACCTAAGGGGGCCGAAATTTACATGGGAGAGTTAAATTTTAATGGGTTTTGGTCAGATTTAGGTTTAGGCCTACAATAGTGAACTTAGGGTCCTAAATTTTAGGAATGGATTTTCCTTGATAAATACTTGGTTTTGAGCTTGTTAAGGAACTACATGTTGGAGATCTTTATTTTGGTAATGTATATGCAGCATGTAAGCATCAAGCTTTTGATAAATTTTATAGGCATGATGGGTTTTTGTTTAAGGGCAACAAGCTTTGTTTGCCTAAATGTTCTATGCATGATTTGCTTGTATTAGAGTCTCATTGTGGGGGATTGATGGGACATTTTGGGGTGCATAAGACGTATGACATGTCGAATGAGCATTTTTACTCTTGAGGTTTGGGAACACTACCTTTTGCCTAAAGAATTCGTGATACACACAGATCACCAGTCTCTCAAATATCTGAAGGGACAAGGTAGGTTGAATAGAAGGCATGGTAAAGAGAAGGCATGATACTTTTCCATAAGTAATTAAGTACAAGCAATGAAAAGAGAATGTTGTTGCCGATGCACTTTTTAGGAGATATGCATTGATATCTCTTCTTAGTTCTAAACTGTTAGGTTTTGAGCATTTGAAAGAAATGTATGATCATGATTCTGATTTTGGTGAAGTGTACAAGGCATGTGTACATTATGCATTTAATAAGTTCTATACACATGATGGCTTTCTTTTTAGAGGAAAACAACTATGTATACCTGCATGTTCTCTTAGAGAGTTGCTTGTGAAGGAATCGCATAGTGGGGGATTAATGGGACACTTTGGTGTGAAAAAGACTTTAGACATGCTTAATGAACATTTTTATTGGCCTAATATGCGAAAATGTGTTGAAAAAGTGTGTGCTCAATGTTTTGCATGTAAACAGGCTAAGTCTAAGTCCTTAAATCAAGGTTTGTATACTCCTTTGCCTGTTCCTATTGAACCTTGGACTGACATTTCTATGGACTTCATTGTAGGTTTACCTAGGACAAAAAGGGGAAGGGATAGTGTGTTTGTTGTAGTGGACCGATTTAGCAAAATGGCGCATTTTATTGCTTGTCATAAAACTGATGATGCAACAAACATAGCTGATTTATTTTTTAGGGAAGTAGTTCGATTGCATGGTATACCTAGGACTATTGTCTCAGATAGGGATTCTAAGTTCCTAAGTCACTTTTGGCGTGTTCTGTGGGGTAAACTTGGTACTAAACTTGTGTTTTCCACTACTTGTCATCCACAAACAGATGGCCAAACAGAAGTTGTTAATAGAACTTTAGGAACTATGTTGCGTGCTATAATTGGTAAGAATATTAAAACTTGGGAAGAATGCTTGCCATTTGTTGAGTTCGCTTATAATCGTGCAATTCATACTTCTACAGGTTTTTCACCTTTTGAAATTGTGTATGGTTTTAATCCATTGACTTTTTTGGATTTGATGCCTTTACCATTGAATGAACTTTCTAACTTAGATGGTAAGGCTAAGGCTGATTTGGTTAAGACAATACACACGAAAGCACGTGAGCACATTGAGAAGAAGAACATAATGTATGCAAAGCAGGCTAACAAGGGCCGTAAGCAAGTGATATTCGAACCAGGAGATTGGGTTTGGATCCATATGCGAAAAGAGAGGTTTCCTAACCAAAGGAAGTCTAAACTTGATGCAAGAGGAGATGGACCATTTCAAGTGCTGGAACAGATCAATGACAATGCGTACAAGATTGATTTGCCAGGTGAGTATGGTGTAAGTGCAACTTTTAATGTTTATGACTTATCTCCATTTGATTATGATTCAGATTCGAGGACGAATCCTTTCGAAGGGGGAGGGGATGATATGAGCACGACCAAACACAATGGCAACAAGAGAGATGAACTAGCATTTCCTCAAAGACCAATAACAAGAGCAAGGTCAAAGAAGCTTAAAGAAGTCCTACAAGCATTCATGAAACCTTACGTGGAGAAGATGCAAGTTCAAGAAGAGAAAGAAGCTAAATTGGACTATGAAGACAAGTTTAGGCCGAATGGTGCAATAGGCCTTCAAGCTACTTTATTTAGTTTCTATTCTTTATGTAACATTTAATTAAGTATATTTGGGCAGCCTTGAACCTAGGAAAACGAATTGGGCTTTATTAGAATAGGTTTGTTTTATTTTGGGCTTATTTTACTCTTTTGGGTAGTTTAAGTGGGTAGGCTAAAGTTGGGCTTATCTCTTCTAAAGAGTTGGGCCAAAATAACTATTTGAGGCTTAGAATACCTAAGGGGGCCGAAATTTACATGGAAGAGTTAAATTTTAATGGGTTTGGGTCAGATTTAGGTTTAGGCTTACAATAGTGAACTTAGGGTCCTAAATTTTAGGAATGGATTTTCCTTGATAAATACTTGGTTTTGAGCTTGTTAAGGAACTACATGTTGGAGATCTTTATTTTGGTAATGTATATGCAGCATGTAAGCATCAAGCTTTTGATAAATTTTATAGGCATGATGGGTTTTTGTTTAAGGGCAACAAGCTTTGTTTGCCTAAATGTTCTATGCATGATTTGCTTGTATTAGAGTCTCATTGTGGGGGATTGATGGGACATTTTGGGGTGCATAAGACGTATGACATGTCGAATGAGCATTTTTACTCTTGAGGTTTGGGAACACTACCTTTTGCCTAAAGAATTCATGATACACACAGATCACCAGTCTCTCAAATATCTGAAGGGACAAGGTAGGTTGAATAGAAGGCATGGTAAAGAGAAGGCATGATACTTTTCCATATGTAATTAAGTACAAGCAAGGAAAAGAGAATGTTGTTGCCGATGCACTTTCTAGGAGATATGCATTGATATCTCTTCTTAGTTCTAAACTGTTAGGTTTTGAGCATTTGAAAGAAATGTATGATCATGATTCTGATTTTGGTGAAGTGTACAAGGCATGTGTACATTATGCATTTAATAAGTTCTATAGACATTATCGGTTTCTTTTTAGAGGAAAACAACTATGTATACCTGCATGTTCTCTTAGAGAGTTGCTTGTGAAGGAATCGCATAGTGGGGGATTAATGGGACACTTTGGTGTGAAAAAGACTTTAGACATGCTTAATGAACATTTTTATTGGCCTAATATGCGAAAATGTGTTGAAAAAGTGTGTGCTCAATGTTTTGCATGTAAACAGGCTAAGTCTAAGTCCTTAAATCAAGGTTTGTATACTCCTTTGCCTGTTCCTACTGAACCTTGGACTGACATTTCTATGGACTTCATTGTAGGTTTACCTAGGACAAAAAGGGGAAGGGATAGTGTGTTTGTTGTAGTGGACCGATTTAGCAAAATGGCGCATTTTATTGCTTGTCATAAAACTGATGATGCAACAAACATAGCTAATTTATTTTTTAGGGAAATAGTTCGATTGCATGGTATACCTAGGACTATTGTCTCAGATAGGGATTCTAAGTTCCTAAGTCACTTTTGGCGTGTTCTGTTGGGTAAACTTGGTACTAAACTTGTGTTTTCCACTACTTGTCATCCACAAACAGATGGCCAAACCGAAGTTGTTAATAGAACTTTAGGAACTATGTTGCGTGCTATAATTGGTAAGAATATTAAAACTTGGGAAGAATGTTTGCCATTTGTTGAGTTCGCTTATAATCGTGTAATTCATACTTCTACAGGTTTTTCACCTTTTGAAATTGTGTATGGTTTTAATCCATTGACTTTTTTGGATTTGATGCCTTTACCATTGAATGAACTTTCTAACTTAGATGGTAAGGCTAAGGCTGATTTGGTTAAGACAATACACACGAAAGCACGTGAGCACATTGAGAAAAAGAACATAATGTATGCAAAGCAGGCTAACAAGGGCCGTAAGCAAGTGATATTCGAACCAGGAGATTGGGTTTGGATCCATATGCGAAAAGAGAGGTTTCCTAACCAAAGGAAGTCTAAACTTGATGCAAGAGGAGATGGACCATTTCAAGTGCTGGAACGGATCAATGACAATGCGTACAAGATTGATTTGCCAGGTGAGTATGGTGTAAGTGCAACTTTTAATGTTTCTGACTTATCTCTATTTGATTATGATTCAGATTCGAGGAGGAATCCTTTCGAAGGGGGAGGGGATGATATGAGCACGACCAAACACAATGGCAACAAGAGAGATGAACTAGCATTTCCTCAAAGACCAATAACAAGAGCAAGGTCAAAGAAGCTTAAAGAAGTCCTACAAGCATTCATGAAACCTTACGTGGAGAAGATGCAAGTTCAAGAAGAGAAAGAAGCTAAATTGGACTATGAAGACAAGTTTAGGCCGAATGGTGCAATAGGCCTTCAAGCTACTTTATTTAGTTTCTATTCTTTATGTAACATTTAATTAAGTATATTTGGGCAGCCTAGAACCTAGGAAAACGAATTGGGCTTTATTAGAATAGGCATTCCTTCACACGTGGTCACTTGTGGATTAACTCTTCCTCACATGTGGTCACGTGTTACATGGTTTTCTTCATTTTTCCTTTCACGTGGCCATGGCTTCTCATGCTTCACCCCTTCATTCTTTATCACATGGTCACATCTTCAACTTGATTTGTTCTTCACGTGGCCACGTGTGAAACTCTTCAATACTCTCACGTGGTCACGGCTCAAGGCTCTGCACTGGACACTAGTTTTCTCGCCTAATTTCTTCATATTTGCACTTTTAGCCCAAAACTTTGTCCTTTTTATACTTTAAGCCCTTTTATGTCAAATTAAACCTGAAAATCAAACAAAACACAGAATTAACCTCAAAAACATAAATATTAACAAATTAACTCTAAATCAACCTAAATCAAACAAAAACAACTAAATAACTTAACTAAAAACATATCAAAAGCTATATATATTTCACACTTATCAATGACGACAACGAAGACAATGGTTCTAATGATAGTAATCAAGACAGACATGGTAACCATGGACCGGATGATGATGGAGAGGACAATGCTGGTCAATAAGATGAAGATTTACGGAATGAAGGTATTTGTTTCTATATTTATGAGAGGAACATGGCAGCAGGCATTTATTTATATATATTTTATGGGAGATCATGTGTGTTGTAATGTAATTGTATATACGGTGAATTGACACCTTCATCTCTTTTGTGGAGTTATTAGGCCATGTTTATGCAAGTGCAGGGCAGGTTGATGCATTGAACTTAATAGTCAGTTTATACTTTTTCGTAGAATCTGCATTGCTGAATGTTTGTATTTATAAATCATTTACAGCTCAGGTTGATCTAATTATCATCATTAATTAATTCTCATATGATTAGATTAAGTTTTACTTTACAACTATTGTGATTACTTTACAATATTCAACTATTGTGATTACTTTACAATATTCAACTATTATGATTAGATTAAGTTTTACTTTACAACTATTGTGATTACTTTACAATATTCAACTATTGTGATTATTTCGAGATAGGTGCTCTTTTCTTTTTCTTTTTATTTTTCTTTTCTTACCAACTTAATGATTGAATTGCTTTATAGTTCACTTGTAACACATAATAAAATCCTTTTGCTGCCGAATATTTTCGTTGGAATGTATAATTTATAAGGTTGGACTTTTGTTGGACATTTATTTTGCAGGTGTTTAATATAATTTTTAAGGTTGGACTTTCGTTGGACATTTATTTTGCTGCCGAATATTTTCATGGAATGTAATTTTTTTCATTTTGTCTTATTATTTTGATGCTGAATATTTTAGGTGCAGCTGGTCAAGAAGATGTAGATGATTTCAATGATCCGGATTACAACCTAGAAGACAAAGATGGTGATTCTGATGATGATGGTGCACCTCGATGTGAAAGTGGGCCAATGGGCAAGCCAAAAAAGGTTTCTAGAATACCTCATATTGATGGTTGTGTACCACAAGTTGACAAAACTGTCGGTGATTCATCTGATTATCCTGAATCAGATGATCTATATCCCGGAGATGAAGATTTTGATGGTGAGCAAAGGATACGATATCCTGAGTTCAATGAAGAAAAGCATATGAAGAACCCAATATTGTTACATGGAATGAAGTTCAGGAGTTTCGATCAATTTAAGAGGGCTTACAGAGCCTGGAGCATCAAGAACAGGTTTTTAGTTCACTTTCAGACTAATGATAGGAGTAGAGTTATATGTAAATGCCTAACTGAAGGTTGTCCTTATAGGTTATGGGCTAGTAAAGTCAGTAAGAATGATCCCACCGTGTAGATTAAAACCTCATATTTTAATCACACTTGTGCAAGAACTTTCAAAAATTTTCACTTGACTTCATAGTGGTTAGCTTGTAACTATTATGACAGATTTAGGAATGATCCTATGTGGAGCATACATGGGATTATACGCACTATTAGGGCCGAATTAGGTTACTCAATTACTTATATTAAAGCTTGGAGGGAAAAAAATTGGCTTTAACCTGGATTTTTTGTGATGAGGGTATGCAGTATTTCAAACTACTAGATTATAGGGAAGAAATTATACGAAGTAATCCTGGTTCAAGTGTCCATTAATGGAGAGATAATGGTAGATTCCTGGGCTTCTATGTATGTTTATCACCTCTAAAAAAAGCATTCCAGGCAGGATGTAGGCCAATAGTTGGGGTAGATGGAACATGGTTGAAAGGGAATTTTGGTGGCTTCTTGTTCACAGCAATTGGCATTGATCCTAATGAATGCATTTTTCCTATTGCATATGCTGTCGTTATGGAAAATGAATCCACTGAGACTTGGAGCTGGTTCTTGAATAATTTGGGTGAGGATTTAGAGATAAGAAACTCACAGCATATTGTCTGGATGTCTGACAGACAAAAGGTATGTTAATTTAAATACTATAATATATAGTTTCAATTAAGTTTAATATAATGGATATAAATTAACTTATTTATTTTATGTAGGGATTAATAGCAGCTGTTAGAGACCTGTTCCCAGAGGCTGAACACAGGCATTGTGTTAGACATATGTACCAGAATTTTAGAGAAAAATTTAAAGGCAAAACTTTAAAGGATCTATTATGGAATGCAGCAAGGGCATCATATGATGCAAAGTTCAAAGCAGCTCTACAACAAATTGAAAATGCAGATGCTGCTGCAAGGGCATGGTTAGCACACCCCGATAGACCCTATCATAGTTGGACCCGTAGCTTATTCAGCACGTATCCCAAGTGTGACATCTTATTAAACAATATGTGTGAATGTTTTAATAGGTACATCCAACTATCATATTATAATTTGAAAGGTTTATACAATTATTTAACTAACTAACTTGTTTTATTTTTTTGTGTTATATACAGGTACATAAATGATGCAAGGGACAGACCTATCATAACCATGCTAGAAATGATAAAATCAAAGCTCATGAAGAGAATGTACAAGAAGAAAGAAGCGATTAAGAAATACAACGGCAAGATATGCCCCAAGGTCTGGAAAAGATTACTGAAAGTAAAAGATGAAGCTGCATTTTTTGAACCAGATTTCTCGGGTGGTCCAAAGGTGGAAGTGCACGGTCCAATAGGCAAGTACATAGTGGATATGGAAGCATGGCAGTGCACTTGTAGGAGGTGGGATTTAATAGGATTGCCCTGTGTACATGCAGTATCTGCCATTATTCACAACAATGAAAATATTGAGGATTATGTTCACCAGTACTACCACATGGAAACCTACATAAAGGTTTATGATTTTTTCATCAACCCAACAAATCCAATGGAGTTTTGGCCAAGTGTTGAGGATGGCAGTGAAATCATTCCTCCTCCAGCTGTCAAAAGAAAAAAAGGGAGGAAAGCAAGGAATAGGAGAAAGGAACCCGAAGAACTTGAACAACACAGACGGAATGGAGGTTTAAATGGTACACAAAGGGTTTCAAAGAAAGGAAATGTAAATATGACTTGTTCAATATGTAGAACAAGTGGACATAATTCAAGAGGACATTCAAAGTGGATTGCAAAATAGCATGCTGTGAACAACGAGAAGCACACTAACCAGGAAATACTAAATCAAGATGAGCAAGTAAGTAGAATCGATTTAAGATATTTTTTTCATTGATAAATTATTGTTTGGTTTGTTCATTCAATCTCTAATATGAACTGTAATCTATAGGAAATCAATGAAGTTTATAATGAAATATTTGGAGATTCTGTCACAATAGCTGATGGCCAGGTTATGTTGCAATTTTTTATGTTAATTTTGTGTTGTTAGTAGTTGTTCACTTGCCACTTTAATTCTTAAATATTTAGCTTGAGTCTTTTTTTTAAACGGCTGTTATATTTTCTAAGTTACAGGATAACCAACCAACCCAGGAAAGTGTTGTCATCAATGAATCTCAAGTGCAATCCCAAGTCACCGAAACTGAATTCCAACCTACTCAAAGGAAGAGGAGACCAGATCAAGTGGAAAGAGCTTCTGCAGTACCAAAGTTACCAGGAGAGGGAGACATATCAAGTCAAGATTTTTGGAGGATTATGAAGTGAGAACTTTGAAGAAGGCATCAAGAGGAAGGGATACTACTAAATGAAGTCTTCTTGCATTTTGTAAATTCTTGGTGATGAGGGTGTTAAATTATGTATTTGTTTTTGTTACTTGTCATTGCAGTATTTTAGGGGTTAAATACCCTTCTTTTTTTGGATGTTGAAATTGCTGCTTAGGGTATTTAATGGTGTAGTTTGAATGCTGTGTTGGACTGTGTGTGCCTTGGTCCTTCTGGTACATTAGTCCATTTTTTGGATGCTGTAAGGGTTGGACTGTATGTGCCTTTTGGTACATTAGTCACTTTTGTGGTTGCTATAAATGTTACATTATGCCTGCCTTTGGGCATTTTTTAACAGGTTATTTACCATGTATTTAATGCTGTAGTTAGTAGCATATTACTAGATGGTTTCATGTGTTCTATTAATAATGGCAGACTCCAAGCATGTTAATGATAAATGAGTAAGAATATTACAATACAAAAATCGTAACATGTGAAATATATTTTTTCATAATTATGGTATGTCCGCTTTTTATTATACAAATTAAAAATTTGTCTACTTGAAATTTTAGTCAAAAAGTGGTGTTGATGACGTGGCATGCTGAGTTGGATTTTCCCGATGACGTGGCGATTATGATAAGTCAGCTAATGACGTGTCAATTTTTTCCATATCCATGTGTGCAAGGGGGTGATGTGGCGCGCCATGTCATCATTCCGGTGAGGGTGATCGCCAGAATCCGGTGAAGATGACTTTTTTGCAAAATGGTATAAGTTAAGTGACATTTATGTCACAAAAAATATTTCGGTTACTTTTGGGTGATTTCACTATAGTTGAGTGACCGTGGGTGAAATTGACCCAGTAATTACTAGATATAAAATAAAGGAGTAGTTATCTAGTGAAAGATATAATACCAGCTTAAAATATCTCAGATGAGCATCCATAATTGCACTAATAGATTCCAAAACCTCATACTTCTTTTTTGCTTCAATATTCACAAGTGCATTAACCTGAATTCCTTAAACCAAAGATATTGGTAAGTTGAGAGAAAAAAGAATGTTTACTAAAGAAGCTACAGAGGAATTCACATATGTGCACTAGATTAAAGCGGCTTTTCTTGAAAGCTGACTTTGAATTCTGCAAACCCTGTCAGAAATTAAGGGCATTTAGAATAGAGAAGAGACACATCTCACATTTCAGATAATGAAATTCAAGTTGAGACACAACAGATGAAATATGTAGCAATATAAAAAGCATGAGATATCTAATAACCAAAAATACCAAACTTTGACATATTTTTGAGAGATACTCACTCCCCTTATCCTTATCAATTTTAGCCAAACCTAAGACAATTTCCAACAATTTTAGCCAATTTATTAACCCCACTTACATGAGTATAGTTAGTTATTGTTACAAAATGTAAATAGCTAACATAATTTTAGGAATAGATAACTAGGTTTCCTTAGTTAACAATAACTCTTTCATATTTGTATAAATAAATGTACCTTTGAATATAGAAATAGAAAATCTTTCTCCAATTTGTGTTTTGTTACATGGTATTAGAGCCCTAGGCGCATTTGCGTTTTTAGGGTTTTTGAATTTTTGGCATTTCTTTCGGTTGAGGAATCTGCTCCTCTTTGGGTCACCAGCTCCGGTGATCGTTTTGTCTCCCTAACTAACATCGGAAGGAGCATAGGGGTATTTTTAGCCTATCCACAAAATTTGGTGTCCATCTTGCCAGCGACTGAGTCTCACACGCCGCCACAGTTTCTACACCCTTCCTCATATGCCTGCACGTGTAGTGTCCAGCTATCCTCCGATTCATTTTTTGAAGTTGCTGGTTGTCTCCGATCAGATTCGCAGGTTAGATTCTTCATCCGGTCTCTTATAATATGTACAGCTATTAGATAAGAGTAATTAGCTTAATTATAGGGATTTGTTATTTCCTAATTTAACTCTTGTATACATTATAAATACATGTATATTTTCCAATAGAAGAATGTGAATTATCTCTCACTATCACATGGTATCAGAGCCTAGTCGAATTTTTGGGTTTCGTGTTTGAGTTTTCATTTTTGGGATTTTTAGGTTGCTATATCAATAACATGCTTCTCTTTAGGTCACCTGTCTATGACCATTCTTCTTTCTCACCACCACCATAGGGAGGTTTGCCTCCATTATTCCGGTCATTTCACCTTTTTCGGTGACCATCAGAGCCGTAAGTGAGCCTTACATGCCGCTTGAAGTTCACACCCTTCCTCATACACCAATGAGTGACAGCATG
The DNA here is from genome assembly GCA_037975025.1 of Excoecaria agallocha. Lineage (NCBI taxonomy): Eukaryota > Viridiplantae > Streptophyta > Magnoliopsida > Malpighiales > Euphorbiaceae > Excoecaria > Excoecaria agallocha. The sequence continues at coordinate 1,991,505 of JBBPFJ010000025.1, forward strand.
TGGCTTATCCGCTGGTCCTTCGATTTTAGCTCTGGCATCGCCTGAGTGTCTCCTACTAGATCATAGTGTCAGTTTTCTCATCTGGTCTCTTCTAAAGGTCTCTCTCTCAAATTAGTTCCTGCCTTTCTCTAGTGTGGTTTCTGCTCTCACGTATGCTTGCTACTGCTTCTTCTTGGTGAGGTAGTTTCCTCTGTTGATGATATTTATCCCCTGGAACTCTGCTCCAACAAATTTCTCCTAGAAATTTGGTTCAACAGATTTTGTTCTTGTCCACATTTTATTCTCAGGTGATTTGTTGAGTAGTTTGGGTGTTGGCTTACATTGGGTAGATTGATCTCTTTGCTGCATTGTTGATTTTATTGCCTAAAGTTATTTGCGACTGGTTTAAATGACTAAGAATAGTTATAAAAAGACGGTTACTAAAATTATGTTTGGTTCATCTAAAATTACGGATAGAAAACTGACTGGAAGTAACAATTATGCATAATGGAAAAGAATAATTTCTAAATTTGTGAGGAGTGTAGACTTGGAGGACCAATTAACTAGTAATCCACCATCTAAGGATGATGTTGTTAGTCGAAATTAATGGTTAATGGAGAATTATAAGTTGTTTAATCAAATTCAGAATACTTTAGATCCCGTTGTTGATGATGTTGTGAATCATTGTGATAGTGTAAAAGAACTATGGGAATATCTAGAATTTTTGTATGCCTGCAAAAAAGATATGTCTCATGTCCATGATTTATTGCTAAAGATTTATCGATCGGAACAAAAAAGGTTGCTCCCTGTTCCAGCATTATACCGAAGTGAAACAAACCTTTGAAGAAAAGCGAGCTATGTTTTCTATTGTTGCTGACATTAAACAAATGCAAGAATAAGAGGAGTAGATTGTGGTACAGTGTTTCTTAGCAAAATTGGGTTTTGAATATGATGTGGCACGCACACAATTATTAACTGGTGAGTCACTTTCTTCTTTTACTGAAGTTTATGCTCGTTTGCTTCGAGTTTGTAAAGATGTGATTTGCCTCCTGGTATGGTGCCCAATGATATAGTGGCATTGGTTAGTAATGCTTCGAATAGTAATCGCAGAGCTAAAGATGGAAATAGTTCTGTTGTTGGGAATAGTAGTAATTCTCGTACATGTCATTATTGTGGAGTTGAGGGGCACATTAAAAAGAATTATTGGAAATTACATGAGAAACCCTCCAAGAACTCAAGTCAGATGAATAATAAGAGGTTTGCAAATGTAGCTACTCAAAATGGCATCCTACCGCTTCCATAGTCATCTTTACCATTTGTCACCATTTCAGCGGATGAGTATGCTCATTTAACTACCACTTATGATTCACAACAATTATCTTCTAGGACTTCAGCTTTGGCTAATACAGATAACCCTATTGCATGTCTTTTCACCTCATCTCATAGTTGGGTTATTGACTCAGGTGCTACTGATCATATGACTGGCAACACATGTATTCTCTCTTCTTTCAAATCTACTACTAATTTACCTTGTGTTACTTTAGTCAATGTATCTACTGCTTCTATAATTGGGCATGGAACATCAAACCCAACAAAATCTCTTTCATTGTCATTTATTTTATGTTTATCATCATTTTTTTAACTTATTATCTGTTAGCCAAATTACCCAAAATCTTAAATATTGTGTTATTTTCTATCCCAATTATTGTCTTTTTCAGGATCTTAGGACGAAGCAGATTCTTGGTAGAGGGTGTTTGATGAATGGCTTGTATGCTTTTCAATCAACTACTCACCCAGTGCCTCGATCCATTGCTTGCATAAGTTCATCTTCTCTTTTGTAACTTCATTGTCATTTTAGTCATCCTCCTCTTCCAATTTTACAAAAGTTATGTCCTAGTCTTAAAAGGGAATCTACTTTAGAGTGTGAATCTTGTCAATTTGCTAAACACCATATAGTATCTTATTCTCCTAGGCTAAATAAATGTGTTGATTCTTCTTTGTACTTAGTTCATACTTATGTATGGGGTCCATTTCCTGTTACATCCAAACTTGGTTTTCGTTATTTTGTGACATTTATTGATGATTATTCTCGGGTTACTTGGCTTTATCCTATGAAATCTCGATCAGAGTTGTTTACTATATTTTGTGCTTTTCATGCTAAAATTAAGACTCAATTCAATAAATTTATCTGTATTTTGAGAAGTGATAATGCTAAAGAATATGTTTCTCATTCTTTTAAATCTTATATCTCTGAGCATGGTATTATTCATCAGTCTTCTTGTATTGTTACCCCTCAGCAAAATGGTGTAGCTGAGCAGAAGAACTGTCACTTATTAGAAGTTGCTCGGGCACTAATGTTTCATATGCAAGTTCCTAAAATATTTTGGGTAGATGTTGTTTCTACTGCTTGTTTTATAATCAATGGAATGCCATCTTCTGTTCTTGATGGTCAAATTCCGTATTCTCTTTTTTTCCCTCATCTACCATATTTCATCTTGCTCCTTAGATTTTTGGGTGTACTTTCTTTCTTCAAGACATGCGACCTCAGATTTCAAAACTTGATCCTAAATCTCTTAAGTGTGTCTTTCTGGGATACTCTCGTAAACAAAAGGGGTATCGTTGTTACTCACCTTCTTTGGGTCGTTATTTGGTATCTGCTAATGTTACATTTTTTGAGCATACACCTTTCTTTGGTTTCTCTATGTCCTCTCCTTCACCTTTTAGTGATTCAGGGGATGATTTTCTTATTTATACTGTCAATGAACAGGTAGTATCTCCTCCCTCTCAACCTGTTATTCATCAAGTTTATTCTCGACATGTGCACTATTCTATCGAGACACCTCCTACTCCTGCTTCGTCTTCAGATCCTCCACCACAACCAGATGCTAGCCTTGACCTTTCTATTGCTCTTCGTAAAGGTAAACGCACATGTACTTACCCTATTTCTTCTTTTGTGTCTTACCATGTTTTTTCACCTCCTCTAAGTTTTTTATAGCTCCCTTAGACTCTATTACTATTCCAACATCCCTTGCTGAAGCATTAGCTCATGATGGTTGGCTAGCTGTAATGAAAGAAGAGATGATGGCCTTAGAGCAGAATCATACTTGGGATCTTATACCTTTGCCCTCCCAGAAAAAGGCTATTGGCTGTAAGTGGGTGTTTACTGTTAAAATGAATCCTGATGGCTCTGTTGCTCGATTGGTTGCTAAATGATATGCATAGAAATATGGAGTGGATTATTCGGAGACCTTTTCTCTTGTTGCAAAACTTTCTTTTGTTAGACTGTTTATCTCCTTAGCTACTAATTACAGTTGGCCACTTCACCAACTTGCTGTGAAGAATGCATTCTTGCATGGGGATTTGAGTGAAGAAGTTTACATGAAACAATCACCTAGTTTTGTTGCTCAGAGGGGTCAGGGAAGGTGTGCAAATTAAAAAAGTCTTTGTATGGCTTAAAACAGTCCGTTCGTGTCTGGTTTGGGAGATTCAGTATAGTTGTGATTGAGTTTGGCCTACAGAGAAGTGCATATGATCACTCAGTGTTCTTTGCCTTATCTAATTCTGGGTGCATTTTATTGGTTGTATATGTGGATGAAATAATGATAACTAGAAGTGATGAAGCTGGAATTACGAGGTTGAAAGTATTCCTTGAGACTCACTTTCAAACAAAGGATTTAGGACCATTGAAATATTTCTTAGGGATTGAAGTTTCTCGCAGTCATAAGTGGATCTATCTATCATAAAGAAAATATTGCTTGGATTTAATAGATGGTACTGGTTTTATTGAGGCAAAAGCATGTGATACACCTATGATACCGAATGTGAAACTGAAAGCTGAAGATGGAGACTTGTTTGAGAATCCTGAAAAGTATACGAAGGTTGTGGAAAAATTGAACTACCTTACTATCAATCATCCTAACATTGCTTTTCCAGTAAGTGTTGTTAGTCAATTCATGTCATCTCCTATAACCTCACACTGGGATGCTATTGTACATATTCTGAGATATTTAAAAAGTGCACCAGGACGTGGTATCTTATATCGAAATCATAATCACCACACTATAGAAGGTTTCACAGATGTAGACAATGCAGGAGATCTTTCAGACAGGCACTCTACATCGATTATTGTGTCTTTGTTGGGGGGTAATCTTGTTTCTTGGAAGAGTAAGAAATAGAGTGTTGTATCCCGATCAAGTGTAAAATCCGAATATAGAGCTATGGCACATACTACCTGTGAACTTATATTGCTACGTTATTTGCCTGGAGAGATTGGATTTGTTCAGTCTAAACTAATGAACTTATGGTGTGACAACCAAGCAGCTATTTATATTGCAAATAATCATGTGTTTCATGAGAGAACCAAACATATAGAAGTTGACTGTCATTTTACTCCAAAAAAACTAGAAGATGGATCAATCTCAACTCCTCATGTCAAAACAGGAAGCCAATTAGCTGATGTATTCACTAAAGCGTTACCTGGGAATCAGATCGATTACATTTGTAACAAGCTGGGCATGATCAATATCTATGCTCCAGCTTGAGGGGGAGTATTATGATATCTATAACTGATATGTACAGCTATTAGATAAGAGTAATTAGCTTAATTATAGGGATTTGTTATTTGCTAATTTAACTCTTGTATACATTATAACTACCTATATATTTTCCAATAGAAGAATGTGAATTATCTCTCAATTTCACAGTATTTGAGTGGTGGTTGCTGTTACCACTAGTTCTTGGGTGTTGGTTTGCTATTTCAGTCTCCTGTAACCACATAGAGTTTATCGCATTTGCTGGGGAGATCTCAGGTTCTTTGTTTTTTGCTTTTTCTTTCTTTCATGTGGATTGGAATTGCTTTCTATTAAGAGATTTGGTGTCACCAGTGTTTGGATATTTATGAGGTGTTATTCTTTGTGGCTTGGTATTATTTAATATGAGTTAGAACTAGAATATGGTGTGCTATTATTGTTATAAACCTGGTCATACAAAAAAATTTCTATAGAAAACTCCATAGTCAGAAGTCTAAATTTGCAAACATTGCTACTACCAACACCTCTGGAAAGTATATTATGATTTCTGCAGATGAGTATGCAAAATTTACTCAGAATTAGAATTCTTTGAAAGCCTCACCCACCACTACTATTGCTGGGGTAGGGAAATCCAAATACATGTCTTTTATCTCCCTCATTTTAGTGGGTCATTGATTATGGTGCCACAAATCATATGACAGGTGGACGAAATGTATTCTCTATTTTTTAGGCTCATACATCTTCTACTCCAATTACAATGGCAGATAAGTCACTTCCTCATGTAAATGGGTTTGGCACTGTTAATCTAATGTCGTCAATTTCTTTGGATTCAGTTCTACATATACCAAAACTTGCTTTTAACTTGATTTTTGTAAGTAAACTCACTTGTGATCTTAATTACTATATTTTAACTTGGACGTGATCTTAATTACTGTATTTCCTTCTTCCCTGCTCATTGTATTTTTCAAGATCTTGTCACAAAATTGATCATTGGTAAAGGTTATGTCTTAGGAGGCCTTTATATTCTTGATAGAAAGATACCGAGACTGATGGCTTGTTCTAGTGTTTTGTCTCCTTTTGAAGCACACTATCGGTTTGGACATCCTTTTTTTCCGAATATAAAGAAACTATGTCCTTAATTTTCTAATGTTTCTTCTATTGACTATGAGTCATGTCAGTTTGCCAAGCACCACCGTAGCACTTCAAGTTCTCGAATTAATAAACGAGCTACTTTTGCATTTGAATTAGTTCATTCAGATGTTTGGGGACCATGTTATGTGGTAGCCAAACTCGGATTCAAGTATTTTGTAACATTTGTGAATGATTACTCCCGTATGACTTCGATATTTTTTATGAAAAGTCAGTTCGAATTATTCACTCATTTTTGTGCTTTTTATGCTAAAATCAAAACTCAATTTAATGTTTTTGTTCGCATATTGAGGAGTAATAATGCAAAAAAAATACTTTTCAGATTCTTTTCAGACATACATGACTCAAAATGGTATACTTCATCAATCCTCATGTCCCAACACACCATACCAAAATGGAATTGCTGAGAGGAAGAATAGACATTTGCTTGAGACAGCACGCTCTCTTTTATTTCAAATGAAAGTTCCTAAACAATTTTGAGCCGATGCTGCGTCTACTACTTGTTTTCTAATTAATCGCATGCCCTCTTCATTGCTTGCTGGTGAGAATCCCTACTCTGTTCTTTTTCCATCTAAGCCATTATTTTCTATAAAACCAAGAATATTTGGGAGCACTTGTTTTGTTCTGAATGTACAACCTCAATCACTAAATTGGATCCAAAGTCACTAAAGTGTGTCTTATTGGAGTATTCTCATCTTTAAAAGGGGTAAAGATGCTATTTTCTAGAATTTAACAAGTATCTTGTATCTATTGATGTTACTTTTTGGGAGAATAAACCATTTTACCCATCTTCTGATTCTACAAGTCAGGGGAAGGATGACCATTAGTTGAGTTATAATGTTATTACAAGGTCAACAATGGTTTCCACTCCTGTTATTCCAACTGATTCGGGTCTTCCTACTCCAAGTGATCCTATTCCAACTATTGTAGGTGATTCAGCTCCACCTGCTCCAGCAAAGCCACCTATAATATAGGTTTATTCTAGGAGATATGGAACTTTAGATTCATCATCTGATCCAGTCCCAGATGATCTTGATATTCCAATTGCACTACGAAAAGGCAAATGCCAGTGTGCCTATCCTATTGGTAATTTTATCTCTTACGATCATTTATCTCCATTTACGTGTTCTCTTATTACTTCTCTTGACTCGATTTCTATTCCTCGAACTGTTAAAGAAGTTTTGTCTCATTCCTATTGGCATGATGCAATGATAGAGGATATAAATGCCTTGGATACAAATAATACTTGGGAGTTAGTGAATTTACCAGAAAAAATGAGGGTTGTAATTTGCAAATGGATCTTTACAGTCAAAGTTAATTCGGATAGTTCTGTAAATCGGCTTAAAGCTTAACTTGTTTCTAAAGGATATGTCCAGACTTATGGAGTGGATTATTTTGATACTTTCTCCCCAGTCCCCAGATTGAGTTATGTTCGTGTATTCATATCTTTAGCAGTCTCCCAACATGGGCTTTTACATTAGTTAGACATTAAAAATGCTTTCATTCATGGCGACCTTCAGAAAAAAAAGTCTATATGGAGCAACCACCTGATTATGTTGCTCGGGGAGAGTATGAAAAAGTTTGTCATCTGAAGAAATCCTTGTATGGATTGAAGCAGAGTTCTCGTGCTTGGTTTGGAAAATTCAGTAAAATTGTCCAACAATTTGGGCTAAAGAAGAGTCGGTGTGACCACTCAGTTTTCTATAGATAATCAAAAACTAGCATTATTCTTTTTTTGGTTTTTATTGATGATATTGTGATTACAGGGAGTGATTCTGCAGGTATCTCTTTATTTAAAGGTTTCATGCATGATAGATTTCAAACTAAACACTTGAACCAGTTAAAATATTTCTTGGGAGCAGAAGTGTCGAAAAGTAAGAGAAAATTTTTCTATCTCAAAGAATATATATTCTTGACTTGCTTGCAGAAACTGAAAAATTAGGAGTTAAGCCATATAGTACTCCTATGGTTCTCAATGTACAACTTACAAAGGATGATGGTGATCATTTCAATGATTTAAAGAGATACCGAAGATTAGTTGAAAAATTGAATTATCTCACAGTAACTCATCCATATATTGCATTTGCAGTGAGCATTGTTAGTCAATTTATGGTTGTTCTAACGGTTAAGCATTTGGAATTCGTAGAGTAGATCTTATGTTATTTGAAATGTGCTCCTAGACCAGACACACTCATATTGAATGCTTTACTGATGCTGATTGGATAGGTTTTAAGATTGATAGAAGGTCAACTACAGGCTATTGTGTTTTTATTGAAGGAAATTTAGTGTCCAGAAGGAGCAAGAAGCAAACTGTGGTATCTAGATCTAGGGTAGAATCTGACTACAGAGCTATGCCACAATCTGCATGTGAAATCTTATGGATTCGTCATTTGCTTGTTGAAATTGGTATAGATCCCTCGTCTCTAGTAAAACTTTGGAATAATAATCAAGTTGTTTTTCATATTGCCGCCAATCCATTGTATCTTGAATGGACCAAGCATATTGAAGTTAATTGCCACTTTTTTCATTAAAAGATTCAAAATAATGTCATCTTGATGGGATATGTGAAGACAGAAAAATAGTCAAATCACAGGGGCTTTAAATGGGCCTCAAGTTGAATATTTATGTAATAAGCTGGACATGATTAATATATATGCTCTAGCTTGAGGGAGAATGTTACAAAATGTAAATAGCTAGCATAATTTTAGGAATAAATAACTAGGTTTCCTTAGTTAACTATAAATCTCTTTCATATTTGTATAAATACATATACCTATCAATATAAAAATAGAAAATCTTAACTATAACTTTTTCATATTTGTATAAATACATGTGCCTTTGAATATAGAATATAAAATCTTGAGTTAAAGTGACTCAAATTGAGTAATTCTAGTTGGAATATAAACTATACATGTATATCTTAATTTTGTATGAAGAAATTGAAAACTGAATCTTTTAGCATGATAGTAAAAATATAGGTTGAATTATGTGTGTGGCTGCTACCCTTTCATTGGGAGCAATCTGTTGTTTTTGTTGAATATCTTGATATGTACAGGTTAGATTGGAGTTATTTTAATGATTTGGAAACTAGGAAAATAGATGAATAACTTTATAGATGGCCACTTTGGCAAAAAATTTCTTTTTATAAGTCTTTAAGTATGTGCAAACCGAGACTGAAAATCTACCTCTGAGCAGAATGGACCTCACGGTCAGCAGGTTTGAGCTAATAATCATAAGGTAGTCCACTTTTTAGTCTAAAACCAAAACTGACCCTATGTCATGGTTAGTAGGTCTGACCTAAAGTTCATGACCCCTTTTCATGACCAAGGTCATAGTTACTAGAATTTAGATGCTGACTATGACCCTCCTCTGATTTATAAGAACAGGAATTTTAAGACTCCAATAGAGGCTTAAGTCTACCTAAGCTTTTCCTAAGTTTTGTAAACCATCTTAAACATAAAATATATTGTAATATATCGCATTAACCTTGTGAAATGTATAAGGCATACAAAAGTAGAGTTATAGTATTTAATGCATGAATGTACCTACTTAATATGTTTACCTCATGATGATTATACCAGTGTGATTATTGGCTATGCCATGACAGCTAAAGAACAATACTGTATCATTAAGTTAACACATTATATGATGGATTGTATATTATAAAACAAATGATATATGAATATGATCACTTGCTTACACATAAAATTTGGTGTTGGATAGATAGGCATGCCTATAGGGTTACAGTAATAGCTGCTATAGTTTGACCCATTTGGGTCCACAGTATGTCCCCATTGGGACCACAATTTTGATCCCGTTTAGGTCCACCGATTCAATACTTTCGGGTATTTATATGATTGACACCTAAGGGTATCCACAACACCCATTATCCACACCCACAGAACTTTAACAGGCATTTCACAGAGCAAAATGAACAACATATGTTTGATGATAAAGAATTAATTAACTCACTATGATTTATCATTATACATAAATGCTATAAGATTAAATATGATATATGGATTGATATTATAATTTCCTCCTAATATTATAATTAGTGAAAATTATTTAATAAGATGAATGCATTATGATATTGGCATTGCTTAATGTGTGCTTGGGAATAACCACTATGAGTGGTTGTCCATATATTTATTATTTTCAATTAAACTGTATAGCTTAGCACAGGTATTTATCCATGAAGGTTCACAGGATAAGCCGTTGTTCCAGGGACAAAGCCAACAACCTTAAAGCTAGTACCGAATAGGAAAAGAAAAATGTTAATGTATGAAATTATACTATCTTTATCTTTTGGTTATGTATAGTACTGTACATTTATTTTAAAAGCAATGTAATGAACATGTTCTATAAATAATCACTTAAAGTATAGTTGTGATGTACCAAAATATAGTAAATTATATGACAGGTGAATAAAAGATTTATTATTATATACACTGTTATATTAAAGGTATTAAATTAAGTAACAGGAATTTAGATAGATTAGTGTGGTCCTTACATGGTGGCTAGGTTAAAATCGCCCAAAAATCATGCCAAAATTGTAACTCTACTATGAACTCCCTTGGGCAATTGGGAATTTCACTTGGGCAAGGTAACTGGATAAGGCTTGCATTTTAGCCTTGGGCAACTAAGTAACTTCCTTGGGCAAGGCAACTTTGAGAATTTTTATCCATCAGCTCTTTGCTCTAAATTTACTCCAAAATTTCCTTGTTTTGCCAGATCATCTTCAATTAGCCTCAAAAATATAACTTCCTTGAAATCTGCTCCTATAGTCAGCAAAAAAATAAACCAATGAAAAGTCCCTAAAACTGACTTAAAAGAACATAAAATGATAAGCAAAAATCAAGTAAATATATGCACTTTTAGCAACTTAACAAAATTTTTCCACACTTGTCCCATGCTTGTCCTCAAGCATTAGTGAAACAACACAATCAATATCTTCAAAAAAATTTTCATTCTCAAACAAATTCCAATCCCTAAAACTTCAACCTTTTTAAAATTCAAGGCAAATCAGAGAATGATATTCAAAACAATTTCCTACAAATTCATATCATAACATAAGTTCTTCAACAACCTTTTTAAATAAAAAATAAGGCTCAAAATATTTTAAGAATGCAAGAATTTTAAGGTCTAAATTTCAATTAAATCAATTAACATAGTTAAATTTCCAAACTAAAAGAGACAACACACACACAAATTTCAACAAGTAAGGGAATCAAACTACCAAAACTTTTATTTTTTTGGCATCATTTTTACTTTTTATGCTTTTATTTTTTATTTTTTTCAGTAAAAGATTCTGGCAACTAGATTCCCAAATGATAAGCATAAAAAATTTATTTGATGTCTCAACTAGTTTTAACAACTACCTGATAAGCAAAGATCCTAAGTTAAGTTTAATGCAAAAATTTATTTCACCTTTTTAAATCAAGCCTTGAGATTTATAATTCAAAAGAAAATTGAGGTAACCATAAAATGTATGCAAAAGGGTAAACCATTAAGAAATCGATCATTTTTTCCTAACATTTAACAGGTTAAAACTAAATGGTCAAGGAATTGATCTTAGATAAAAAAAAAAATCTTTTGGAAAAGAGAGTGAAATCAACAAATGCTAAGGGAAAAGAACCAAAAAAAAATTTAGATATTGAGAATCATGAGACAAGTACTATTCCACATCACCTAACTTAATCACGACAAAATATGCACTGCAATTTTAATAAACCAAAAATTTTCCATCAAATTCATCACACTAAGTTCCTAAAGCAACAATCTAAAATATGCACATCAACTTAGGAAGCCAAATATTTTGCCACAAATCCAAACACAATATCACAAAGCAAATCAATCACACAACACTTCTATCTCAACCCCTCCCCCACACTTTCTGATCGCATTATCCTCAATGCAAAATTATCCCACAATTGTGGGGCAAAGGGCATTAGAAAATAGAAATAAAAAGAAAGAAATAATACTTCTCTGGTGCATAAGAAGTGGTTTTGCCTATCAATGATGCAGAGGAGGAGGTGAGGTGAACCCTACATGCTGAAAGTAGGCCAAAAGGTTTGCTTGCAACTTTTTAATAGTAGATTCAATACACTCAAAGTATGCCTCAATTGTAATGGGCATTGTTAGACGAGGAACAAAGGCTGGGGTTTATGGGGATGCTTTTGGGGCTTTCTTATTTGCATCCTTTTTTAAAATTCTATCCTTGGCTAAAACACAAGCATCTATAAAGAAATAATACCTTTCTCGCCATATTGCAATAAATACAATTTATCCAAAAATATTAAATCCATTGAGGGCATTGAACAAGCAACATGCATTTGTGTATTATCCACATCAAGCAACCTAATCATAAGAACTAAGCAGGTAATTAAAGATCCTAAATAAAGCTTCTTGAGTTTCAAGCACAGCTTATCCAAATTTTTCATAAGCCAATAGCCCAAATTAACCTTTTTTTCATAAACCATGCACAACAAAAAGAATAATTCAGCCTTAGTGATAACAGTACTATCATTATTGTAGGCAGCGTAATTAATGGCTAAGAAATGATGAATGACCCTTAACGCAACACTTTGTAAATAAAATGTTTTAGATTTTTCAGGTAAAAACTCAACATCAGGCAAGCCGATCATTTCTCTATAAACTACTAGAGCATTAAGGGCAGCGATGGAAAAATATTTAAAAGTACCAAGTAATCTACAAGTCAAAGCAAATGGGTAAGCCAAATTAAAATTATGTTTATGGTGATCAAAATTAAATGTGCTAAAATATTCTTTAACCAAAGCATCATACATAGGAAAGTTGATCATGAAAAAATAACACCAACTAATACCAACAATTAATTCCTATACTTCATCATACAGTCCTAAAGCACGCAAAGCTGAATCATCAAAAGATCGACCAGGCACAATATCTAAAGTGTCAAAAGAATAATACCTATTTTTATGTTCCTCACGGTTAAATTTGAGATTCCTGCCTAGCTTATATGCTATTAAAGGCAATTGACTCTTCCCTATGGCTAAATGAGGTAATTTTCAAGGTGGCTGTGCAGTAATTGGTTCATCTTTATGGTTTGGCTCATCATCTGAAGTGCTTTCATCAACCAACCCAACCTGCACCTATCTAGATTAATAAGTAATCGGTTTTTTACATTTATCTTATGTTTGAGATTGAGAAAAACTACTTGATCGGGTTTGATGTTGCATTTGGTATGCTCGAATAATCAGATTTGTGGTTGTTGGTAAAGAATCGCATGTGGTGGCCCACAATTGAGAAGGTTAGTCATCGAAAAGTAATGAAGATCACGGCTAGGCCACTGCAATGTAAGCTGCATGTGCCTACATTGTGGTGGCCTGCTGGATCGGTTAGCCAATAAACTGCCACCAATAAAAATAATGATGAGTTCTTCAAGTAAGTCAATGCAAAGCTTGAACAACTTGCTAGCCAAAATAGGATCTTAGAGACCTAAATTGCCCAACAAGCCTCTTGAAGTTCTCAACCTTTGGGGAAGCTACCTAGCTAACCCGAGTTTCCACACAAAGAGACTTGTTAAGCAATTACACTAAGAAATGGTAAGGTGGATAACAATAAGGAGGTAAAAAGTAAGAAAATACTAACTTAAGATAATGAATCTAAAGGTAAATCTAAGGAGTATATTATGCATTATGTGATTGATAGTAGTAATGCTATTGTTAAGAATAAAGAAGATAAAAAAAAAAAAAGTTGACCAACCTAATAAGAAGGATGAACCTAGATTAGATATTGAAACTTTGCCATTTCCCCAAAGGTTTTTAAGGCGTAATTTAGATAAATAATTTGGTAAGTTTTTAAATTATCTTAAGCATATAACTATTACTACTCTATTTATGGATGCTATAAGAGATATGCCTTCATAAGGAAGGTTTTTAAAGATATTACAACACATAAGAGTAAAATAGAAGAGTATGGTTTAGTTTTATTAGTGGAAGAATCCAAAGCTATGTACTCTAAATCTGCACCTAAGCATAAGGATTAAGATTTTTTTTATGGTTCCTTGTGTAATAGGTGGTGTACCCTTTGAAAAAGCTATTTGTGATTATTGTGCTAGTGTTAGTCTTATGCCTTGTTCTATCTATAAGAACTTGGATTTAGGTAAACTTAAGCCTACTAGCACATATTTGTCTATGGCTAACAAAACCATTACTCATCCCTTAGGAATTATTAAAAATGTGTCTACAAAGGTAGGTAAATTTATCATACCAGCAGATTTTATTGTGTTAGATATGAAAGAGGACTTAGAAATTCCTATATTGTTTAGGAGACATTTTCTAGTTATGACTGGTGCCATTATAGATATGAAAAGAGCCAATATTAACTTAGAAGTAAATAATGAAAGTGTGAAATTTGATGTTTTCAAAATGATGAGATCTTCACCAATAGAAAGTATTAGTAGAATTGATTCTTTAGATATTATAGATGAGTGTGTTAAGAAATTTTTGCATGATTGTTTGGGGCAAAAACCTATTAAGCCTTATGCAAATGAGAAGGCTAATGTGAATTGATTGGAGGCCCAATCATTTCCTTTTCATAGGCCCTCAAGGTTTGAACCTTTGAGTAAGGATAATGACAAAAAATGAGCCTCTCCAAAGGAGGAAGTGAAGTTAGAGTTCACGCCTCTACCATCAAATTTGATATGTATTTCTCAACTCAAACTCTCAATTTCCTTTTAAAGTTAATTCATCTTTGCCTAATGATCAAGTAGATGCATTGAAAGATGTTTTGATCAAGCATAAGAATGCTTTGGTTATTCTATAAATGATTTAAAAGTGATTAGCCCTAAGATTTGTATGCATAGAATTATTTTGGAGGATGATGCTAAGCCTTCAATTGAGGGTCAAAGGCATTCGAATACTACTCTTAAAGATGTAGTTAGGAAGGAAGTGCTCAAGCTTTTATATAATTGTATCATATATTCCATTGGTGATAGTAAATGGGTGAGCCCCGTTCAAGTGGTTCCTAATAAGGTAGGCTTGATGGTGGTTAAGAATGAATCTAATGATTTGATTCTTACTAGAACTATCATGGGATGGAATATGTGTATTGATTAAATGAAGTTAAACAAGGCTACTATAATGGATAATTTTTCCTTGCCTTTTATTGATCAAAACTTAGAAAGGCTATCTAATTTTTTGCATTTTTACTATCTTGATGGTTTAAGTGATTTTTATCAAATACCTATTCACCTTGAGGATTAAGCAAAAACTACATTCACATGCCTTTATGGAATTGTTGCATTTAGGCATATGCCTTTTGGTTTATGTAATATCCCTGCTATTTTTCAAAGATACATGTTTTCTATTTTTAGTGATTTGATAAATGAATGTGTTGAGGCCATTATGGATGATTTTAGTGTCTATGGAGCTAACTTTGATAATTGTTTAGAGAATCTTTCTAAAGTTCTTAATGGGTATATGGAGTATGGATTGGTGCTCAATTAAGAGAAATGTCACTTCATGGCTCAATGGGTATTGTTCTTGGTCGTTCTATCTCAAGTAAAGGGATAAGGGTGGATAGAGCAAAGATTAAGGTGATATCTAATTTGCCCCCTCCAAAAAGTGTAAGAGACATTAGAAGTTTCCTTGGATATGTTAGATTTTATGAGAGATTTATCAAATATTTCTCAAAGATAACTAAGCCATTATGCAATCTTTTGGCAAAAGATGTGAATTTTGCATTTGATAAAGCTTGCCTTGATGCATTTGAGATGTTGAATAAAGCCCTAGTTTCAACACCTATTTTGCAGCCACCTAATTGGGATGCACCATTCGAGATTATATGTGGTGCAAGCAATTTTTCTGTGGGGGTAGGTTTGGGGAAAATAAAGGAAGGTAAGCTATATGTGATATATTATGCTTGTAAGTTGTAAGATGGAGCTCAAATATACTAATGTATCCAATCCTAAGTCATTGATGACATCTACAGCACTAGCAACATCTACTGATGCACATATTCGTGATCTTTTCAAATGGTTGAATTTGTATTCAGAGAGATATATCCTTCTCCAACTAGAAACTGAGAAATTTAATAACAATGTTCCTTTAGAGACATTTCACGATAAATAAGAGCAATGGCTTATTCGGTTCAATGCATGCAAAGGCACTTGCAGCTTTTGCTTTTGGGTATTTAAACTTCTAAAACTATATACTCAAATATGTGATATATCATATAACCATGCCCTACTTGGGGTTGTTTGTCTGAAGATATCATGCCCCTGCATGGTATCAAAAGTAGGTTTGCATCAGAATAAATATCCTTTTTCAAAGAAAAAATAATATCAAATCAATACACAATTTTGAAGTGTACAAGCTAAGAAACATACATTTGTACAAAACCTTTTAGACTTTTATAGATTTGTGCATAAAATAACCGAATTCATCAACAAAAGTTTAAACATTCAGTGTCTAAGCAACAGTTAAGAAAGCATTATAGGGCTCACCCAAAACCAAGTAGTTTCTTCAAGCATAATTTTGAAAGATGGGAAGGAAAAGTTAAACCAAGGAAATAAATTCATGAGAAAAGCACAGTTTTCTATCCAAGCAGCTAAATTTGATTTTTTTAAAGAAAAAGGAAACTGAAAACTTCAAAATTGGGACATAATGTCAAAGGCGAAAATCACAGACTAAATAATATAACTGAAACAAAATTACGACTAAACATTCTGCAAACACTTCAACTTCTAACTCTATAGCGTAATGGACCCAACAAAAACTAGTCTAAAAGATCAATAAATTATCATTATATCCACAATAAGCTAACATATTCATAAATATTCCTAATCAAAATCGAAGACAACAAAGCTGAATGATTGAGGTAAATTCATTTAAGAATCAAACTGGCTACAAAACAAAGATGTACCTTTGGAGTATGGGAACAAGATATGGAATCCAACATCCCATAAAAACTCATAAAAATGAGAAGAATGAATGCATTTGTTGTTGCTTTCTTGGATAAACCTTCAAAGCTAGATTTTTTCAGTGCTCCCTATCACATTCATATATGTATATTTATGGGGGCGAAAATGAGAGGGCCACAAGTAGCCAGAAATTCAGGAATTACAATTTATTTTGGCACTTTCACATACAGAGAGAAAAGGTTTCTCTCATTTTTTCTTGAATATGTATCTAAGAATTTTGTTTGTGGAAGAGGAATCGTAAACGTTTCACCAAAAAGCCAAGAAACTTTGGGCTCTAACATCTTCTAGTTCTTTTAATTCTTTTTTCCTCCTTTCATTTTTTCCTGAACAGGAAAGGTGATGTATTATCCACGTGGTAGATTTTTTCTGCTGACTGAGATTATCCATTAGGAAATTTAATCCGTGTTAAAAATAAAATAAAATACATGTCCATTAATACTAGAGAATATTAATTTTTTTAAGGAAAAAAAAAAGAAAAAAGCAATTTTTATAAGGTATTGAGCATGACTTGAGCACATGCTTTTTTATCAAAAAACAATAGAATAATTTTTTTTAATTTTTTTATAGGAGATTAAAATCATATTTGATTCCAATATATTCATATTTTTTATAATATATTTTTAGGAATGAGGAAGGTAAAATTTAAATTCAGATAGCAGAAAAATGTATATGTTCATATTTATTTCAAGTTAAAACTATAAATATTTATAATTACCAAATTTAATATAACCTATGCATTTATAAAATTAAATTAAATTAAATTAAAAAAAAGTTTAAAAAAATGTATAGATCCATATTTGTTAGTTTGATATCCCAAAACATGCATAATCTATATAATCACATCACACAAAAGTTCCATGGTATAGTGAAATACTAATACTAACACTTAGCTTAACTCTCTTGTGCTTTCAATTAACTTTTTTACTATAATTAATTAGTTGTGTTGAGTTATTAGTCGGAAATAAGTAAATAAATAAAGATAAAAAATCAAAGATTTGATAGAATGGTCAATTCTTATTCACTTGCTGGGGTAACTCATGAAGATAGAAAATGAAAGTATTAATTTTTCCTACATGGAGAATATTATTTTTCTCCTCATTATTCATGCTTTAATTTTATTCTCTGACATGATTATTTAAAGTTTAAATCGTTGATGCAAAGGCCAATGATTTTAAGTTGCAGAGCCATCAACGCAAAGCAATTGACCAACAAAGAGCTTGGTACAATTGAGATTGGGATTAATGGAATCAAAGAACTCTGTGGTCAAGTTGAACATCTGTGCAACATTAAAGCAAGCTTCTCCATCTCCTACTCCATACACCGAGTCACATTTTACGCTGCATTTCTTCCCAAACAATCCATCTAATCAAAAATATAAACTTCATCCTCAAAATTATATGTTAAATAGAGTAAACAAAACGTTAATTAATAAACTATAAAGTTTCGAATTTAAATCTTAGCCAATCGTCACATATGAAAAAAAGAAAAGAAAATATATTAAATGAAGTAACAAAAAGTTCGAGTTTCCGTAAAACCCTTTGTAGAAGAAAACGTAATTAAATAGAAACATTTCACTTAAATTTGAAGACTTACTGCCAGGAAATGGTACACTTTCAGCAATGAAAAGAAAAGAGAGGATTACAACTAAGTAGAAAGCCATGGCTGATTTGGTGCTTCCCTATACTGCCATTTTTTTCTAATTGATAAAGCTCAAAGTATCTTTATCTTGTAAGAAGAAGAGCTGGAAGTTGAAGGGCCGGCCGGATGGCTGGACCTGCAAAAAGGAGTGCCCGGTCGGACCCAGACGTTAGCACTCCAAAGCTTAAGTTAGTAAATTTAGAAGGAGTGTTTAAAAGGAGAGAGAAAGTCTCAGGAGTTCAATACCTAGAGCCATTGTGTTTTAGGCTATTTATAGGAGTTATTTGGAGGGGTACTTGAGTACCTTAAAGGGTGATAACCGGCAGTCAGAATAGGTGAGCGGCAATGTGATAGAAAGTAGATGGAGAGTATGGGCATTGGCTTGTGTCAGTGGACTGATGGGACAGGTTGTTCCATCAGTCCGATCGGACACCATGCTTTCCTGTGTTATCTTTCAGCTCACGCTTTGCCTTTTTGCTAGTGGACTTGGGCCATCCCAAATGTTATTAGGCTACATTAATTGGGCCTTTAAGAATGTATTTTTCATAGTTATCACTTGTCCTCCCTCCAACAAGTCTGATTGGGTGAGGTATTATTCTATTACTTTGGCGGGATTTTTGAAATTTTAGTAGAAGCCAGCTCGATGCGTCTGTTCACTTCGAACAGCTGTCTTGTATTTAATGCCGCACATGTTTCTAGAACGATGCTTCAGTTTTCACAACCATAGTGATGGGTTAAGAACATGTGGTGTCTATCCGACAGAAAGATTTTGGAGTATTTTGGAAGCTTTTTACCTATAAAAAGGGCAAGTTTGAAGCAGATTTTCTTCACTTTTCAGTGATCCTTAACGAAGTTCTGCCAAAATCTCATTGTGAACTTTGTTATTCGAAACTCTTGTCGAAAAGAATTTTTGTTGAGGGAAGTACTTCAAATATCGAAGAATTTCAGAGTGTCTGCGAGATTACCCAAGTAAGTAAGCGATCCATACCTTTGATTTCATTTTTCTTTCGTCACATATACACTTTTACTTCTCCTCCCTTCGCCAAAAAATGGCTTCAAGCAGTAGTCCACAAATAGGCAGAAGTTTCTTTGAGGATTACAAGAATCACTAGCCGCTTGCTCAGCCCTCGCGATTGATAGAAGCAGAGGTGGCGGAAATTCCTTCTCGGTACCACCTTCCGGCTGAAGTGTTAGTGATGGCCTACCCTGCTTCCATGGCAATTACAGGGAGACCTTTTGGCCATGAAAGGAACGAATGGTTTATTTGCCATTTATGGAGTTTGGATGCGGGCCTGAGGCTTTCCTTTAGCGCATTTGAATCGGCATTGCTTAGGGGTTATGGAATTTCCCCCAACCAATTGACTCCGAATGGATGGAGAATGGTATATTGTTTCAAGATTTTATGCAAGACAGAATCGGTGGCCTCTACTTTGGATCTTTTTACTCAGTTTTTTTACATTTTCGGTCGAGGCAATGAGTCAAAATATTGCTTTACCAGCCGGCGGGAAAGCTTTTTGACGTCCCATCTTCCATGAAACATTTCAGAGAATGATACTTTTTAGTGGGGATGACGGGTGGCTTTGAAGTTCCAATAATCTAATTGGAAGGGGTAGCCACTCTGAACGATCATGCTGTCAGTCGATCGATGTATGAAGCCGACATTAAAAAATTGATGGAAGCCATGAGAGGAACAGTCGGCCATATGACTCTGATTACTTTTTAAGAACTCTGTCTGAGCCTACGGGTTCCAATGCTGGCACTGCCATAGAACGTGAGCGCTAATATTGGAGTGTGGAGAAGGATGCCTACTCTTGCTAATTCATACATTATATGTGCATTTATTATACCGAATTTTAAACAAAGTACTTATCTTTGTTTTGTTTGTGCGATACAGCTATAAGCGAGATGGCAAGAGGAGAGGAGGCTACACATAAACTAGCCGATAAGGCCTCCTTCTAGTGATGATGATGATGTGGAGGAGGCCTATACGACCGAAGAAACTGAAGAAAATTTGCCGACTGAACTCGAAGTCATTCCTCCTCCCACCACAGAGCCTGAGGCCCTTTTGCCCATTGGAGCCAGAACCCATTGTATCTCCATCAGCAAAGCCAGCAAATGATCAAACCGCTGCTAAGACTATTGCCAAGCCCCCAGCTGAGCCGATCGGTTCTTCGGTAGAAATTGTAGATATAGAGGCTTAGCCATTTTTTTCGTAATTTGTAAAGAATTCTCATATGTGTATATAAGATTCTGTTTGTCTTCCATCCGTACCTTCGTTTCGCAATTCTTACTTGGAGTGGGATTCGTTATGAAATTTACTAAATGAAAAGAAACTTTTGCGTAAAGTGTGCAAAATCAATTAAGAAGAGTGTGGGAGTACTTCCTGAATCATATAAACATTATAGAGATCATATGATCAGATCGGTGCAAATCGTGATAGTTTGACCATTTCGGTCGTAGTAGGTGACTTTGTAATTTTTGGTATGACCAAAGTATTAGTTGAGCAGATACAAGAATCAGTTACGCGTTGGAGATTTTGCACGTTAAGTATGGAGGAGATATACGTTGATGGAGATGACTTATTTAACTGCAGTGTTTCACATTTGGAGTGCAAGATAGGCTAAATGGAGAAAAGTTTTCGTATTCGAGATGAGCATGGAGCCACATTTTGCTATGGGAGTTGTAGTGGAGAAATCTTTCACATTTTGGGCTTGAAACAAGCCTAGCGAACAATCATCCTCGAATTAGTGGAGAATAGAGTAAGACTAATGACCTGCAAACAATATCAAGACTAACAAACAAACAAGTAAATAAAAACATACCTTTTTCGAAGATGAAGAAAAATGGAGAAAATGGAGAAAACATTCTTTGTTGAATGTGAATATAATACATGATTATACATGGTACTTCTTGAGTACTTCGATGTTCCAGCTCCTAGGAATATCCATCTCTTCAAGGGTTCTTAGTTTATAAGTACTGGAGCTTAAAACCTTGGAGACTTCATAGGGACCTTCCCAATTTGGCATCAGCTTCCTAACTCCGGCATTTCCCAAGCTTATATTTGCCCTTCTGAGCACCAGATCACCCACATTAAAGGTTCTTGCCCTTACTTTTGTGTTGTGGTATCTAGCGACTCTTTGCTTATAAGCAGCAATTTTGGTATAAGCGTCTTCCCTCCTTTCTTCTAACAAGTCCAAATCTTGGCATCTGTCTAGGACATTCATTTGACTGGAATAGAATGATGTTCGATAGGAGGAGAGGCTAATTTCTACGGGTATCATTACCTCGGAGCTGTAGACAAGAGAGAATGGCATTTGATGGGTGTCGACTCGTAAAGAGGTCCTGTAGGACCATAAGACGCTTTGCAGTTCCTCAGTCCAGTTGCCTTTTGCCTCGTCGAGTCATTTTTTCAGGCCTTCTAGGAGCATTCGATTGGAGACCTCAGTCATCCCATTACTTTGGGGATGGGTGACAGAGGTGAACTTAAGGCTGATATTGAGGCTTTGGTAAAAGTTTCTAAAAATTGAACTATCAAACTGCTTGCCATTATCTATAATAAAAACGTTAGGTAAGCCATACCTGTAAATGATGTCCTTCCAAGCGAAGTTTCTAACTTTCTCCACCATGATCATAGCTAGAGGTTCGACTTCAATCCATTTTGAAAAGTGATCAACGGCAACAAGGAGGAACTTCATTTGCCTTTTTCCTTAGGGAAAAGGCCCTAGGATGTCCAGGCCCCACTGGTCGAACGACCATGTAACTTCGATCGGACTCTGATCTGCTGCTGGCTGCCTGATGACTTTTCCATGTATTTGATGGAATATGACATGATATGTTCATGGTAATCACGCAGCGAAAAAATGATAAAAACAACCATACATGCCAAACAATTCCATGACAAGAATCGAAACATGCAATTTTAGGGTTTTTAAAACTTACAACTTTTGATGCTTTTAATACTTGAATTTGGTGATGACCAGCAACTAAGATGACTTTGTCCGCCTTAGATCTTGATCACCAATACCAAGGAACAGCCTTTTACGCCACTCCCTCTATTCTCACACACACACTTGCAAAGATGGCTTAAAATAGAGATTGCTAGCTCTCTTTTAAAGTATTGTGTAATGGCAATTGTTTGAAGCTACAAGACTTGATCTTGTACATCTTTTAGGTGCTATTAATGCCCAAGAACACAAAAAAGCAAGAAAGAATCCTTCTCCTTGTGTGTTTCGGCCAAGAGAGAATTATGTGTGTGAGAGAAGGTTTTCACGCAAAAACCAAAGAAAAACTAGGGTTTTTCTTTTCTCTCTCATTCAATATATATCATTTTATTTTTTAAGTGATAAATCTAAAATCAACTACTTAGAGATAATTAATTTCAGCCTTTATCACTTCTTTTAAATAAGAGATATATATTGATTCAAACTCTTTTGATTTAATCCAAGATAAATTCATAAGACATATTAATCAAATAAATCACTTAATTAAATAAGCATGTGCCGAAATTCCTTGGTATTTATCTAGGAATTTCGGCCAAGTCTATTTCCATTTAAGTGTTTTAATTTGATTATAATTCTTTTAGGTATTAATACTCAATTAATTAAATTAATACAAGACATTTAATTAATTGAAATTAAACCTTGTGGGCTGAATTTCTCTCTCTCATGGACCAAGGTCCAATAGCAATTTATAATGCCCATTACATACATTAATTTGACTTTAAATAAAAGCCCAAATTAATGCCCAATACATTATTTAAATATTTTAAGCCCAATGCTTTGTGTGCGATCCTATAGGTCCATTTAATGTTGGCAATGAATTAATGAATTAATTCAAAGGCTATATATATTTTCTAGCAAGATATTATAGCATTCCAAATTAAATGAAAATGCATATGGCATTTAGTGACCTAATGCAATTTTGCATAGTCCCTTACCCATAAATATCAGAATTAATATAAGGTATGGAACTAATCATCCTTATATATATTAATTCCTTTCTTGATATTCTAGTGACACTGAACTCTCAGATAAATAATGATTACTCATTATTTCATCTCGGTATGGCCATACACTTCTCAGTTCACTGATCAAGTGGCCGATGATATTTTCTCTCTTATCGAGAGGGGTAATCCCTTCACTTCTCTCATGCTCTCTAACATGAATCAATGCATACCCAATCATACCCGTACTTGTCACTCTGTTACGAGCACGTTAGGTGTATGTCAAAGCACACAGTAATTCATAAAGAGTTTCATAGAGATTTTAGGTCTAAGAACTCCGATACAAAACTTGCATATGAGAAACACTTATGACTTGTACCATGTAGTGTTCTCATGAATGGATCAAATCTAGATACCATGTTCTAAACATGTATCTATGATCTCTGATTGACACTCTTGTCCTTATGATCTGTAAGACAGAACTCAACTTATCAGAGAGAGCATACTAGTCTTAATTCATTTGTTATTCCCATAACAATGACTGACTAGGGATATTTAGAATGCAGTCTCATTTGTTTCAAGGTCTTACAAACATGTGCCTTACACATGATAACTTAAACTAAAACAACATTCTTGGATAGTTCTATCAATTGATATGCACAGGAATACAATAGATAAAACAAATGCCTCATTTTATTAACTAAAGTGTTTTATTACAATGTATTGGGGCTAGGGCTTACACTAACAGTATTTGGCATTGCTGGCATCTTCTCACCTTTTCTTAGGTATCTTTGAAGATGCTTGGCTAGTAGTATCCAGTTTGGAGTGCCTTCCTTTTCATGGCCTTATTAGCCTCATGTGCTCCGCAAATACCTTCATGGATTTCCCTTAAGATATAGTCTACTTCCTCCTCCATTACGCATTTGAGCCAGGGGTGACTGAAAGCTTTTTTAAACAATTCATCATTAATAACAGAGTAATTTAAAGATTTACGAGATACCTTCCGGGCTTTCGCCTTATCTTCAGGCAATTGCCCTATTTGCAGGTATCGTTTTATGGAGCTCATCCATGTTTCCTGAACTGGCTCAATTTTCATCTTTTCTAGTTCATCAAATGAGGAGTTTGGTTGGTCAATGATGGTTATATTTTCTTCCACCATACCTTATTCGGAAGCAGACATTTTGGCAAGCTGATCGGCTACTAAAGTTTGATCTCTTGGCACCCTTTGTAGGACCCATTCGGATTTGCCTTCTTCTAGCATCTTGAATGCTGCTTTGACCTTTTTCAGGTACCGAATCATGTTGGCTTCTCTGGCCTCGAAGGTGCCTAAGACTTGGCTCATCACGAGCTAGGAATCACTTTTGATGACAACCGAGTCCGATCGGATGGCATGAAGCAGCCTCAATCCATGCAGAAGGGCCTCATACTCTGCCATGTTATTTAAAATTTTAAAGCTAAGTCTTATTGCATACCTGATAACAATGCCCAGGGGCCCATTATTACGATGCCTGCACCTCCTCGACTGTCATTCGTAGCCCTATCCACGATCATTTTCCATCTTACGGGCTGTGGGTGATCGGCTACTTCTTCGCCAGCAAATTCAGCGATGAAATCTGCCAAAGTTTGAGCCTTAATTGCTTTTCTGGGTTCGTACATCACGTCCCATGGCTGAAGCTTAATTGCCCATCCCACCATTTTTCCCTCCAAATTCGGGGTCTGGAGAATTTTTTTGATTGGATGACTCGATCGGATGACTATCGTATGTGCTTTGAAGTATTGTCTCAGCTTCCTTGTGCACATCATGAGGGCGATGATGAGTTGTTCGATCGAACCTTTTTTCAATTTTGGGCCTCTGAGCACTTGGCTCACATAATAAACAGGCAGTTGCTGGGTTCCTTCTTCCCTGACCAGGACACCTGCAACAACCTCGCCAGAAGTGGATAAGTATAAGTATACATTTTCACCTGGAAATGGTCGGCTGAGTAAAGGGGGATTGGTGAGAAACTTCTTTAGCTCATCGAAGGCTTGCTGGCAATCAGCATCCCAGTTGAAGGTTTCATTCTTCCTCAATTTCTTGAAGAAGGGGGTGCATCATTTGGCCAAGGAGGAGATAAATTGCCCAAGAGCTATTATTCTGCCATTCAGTTTCTGAACGTCCTTCACGCTGTTTTCTGGTTGCATATCCAAAATTTCCTTGATTTTATCGAGGTTGGCTTCAATGCCCCTTTGGGAGACCATAAAGCCCAAAAATTTGCTCGAGGGCACCCCAAAAATGCATTTATCAGGATTGAGCTTCATCCGGAATTTATTTACTGTGTTGAAATTTTTTGCCAAATCGACAGGATATTCTTCGGGGATTTTGCTTTTGACGATAATATCGTCCACGTAAACCTCCACATGCTGCCCAAACTGATCTTTGAAAATTTTATTCATTAAGCGCTGATATGTAACGCTTGCGTTTTTCAATCCGAACGGCATGGCCTTGTAACAAAAGGTGCCATCATCCGTGATAAAGCAAGTTTTTCCTAATCTAGTAACAACATCATAATTATATGATATCCAGCAAATGCATCAAGGAGGGAATAGATGGCATGACCCGCAGTGGCGTCCACCAATTGGTCTATGCTGGGCAGGGGGTAGCTATCTTTTGGGCATACTTTGTTAAGTTCCGTGAAATCAACGCACATTCACATCTTTCTCGATTTCTTTTTGACCAGAACAACATTGGCTAGCCATTCGGGGTAGTCAACCTCTGGGATTGTTCCCGCTTTCAACAACCTGTCTACCTCCTCGGAGATAAATCTCCTACGATCAGGAGCATACCTTCACAATTTCTCCCTGACTGGCGTGCAAGACGGATCCATGTTGAGTTTGTGGGTGATCACATTGGGGTCGATCCCGGTGATGTCTTTCGGATTCCAAGCAAAAGATGCCTGGTTTATCATTAATACTTATATGACAGCCTCTTCGACTTCCGTGCTCATGCTGGTGCCAATTTGGACAGCCTTGCCTTTTGCGAGCATCCTAGTCTTGACTTTTTTTGCAGGATCCATTCTTGGTTCCTTCGTCTGTTTGAGTTGTTCCAGACCTGATTCTTCCAATATGGCTTCTTTATGGTGCTTGATCATGGTGATATAAGCCTCCCTTGATGCCTTCTGGTCACCTTTCAAGATGGCGACGCCTCCCCTGGTCGGGATTTTCATCACCATGTAATGGATGCTGGTGACTGCCCTAGTTTGAAATAATAGAGGCTACCAAAGATGGCATTATAAGCAAAAACCATATCAATAACCATAGATGTTACCTTGCAGGCGTGGGCAAGAGCTTCCTGGCCAAGCTCAACGAATAAATCAACTGACCCTACCACTGGCACTGTGGCATTGCCTAATCCGATCAGTGGTGTGGCATTCGGTTTGAGCTCTTCAATTGGCAGTCCCATTGCTCTATAAGCTTGCAGTGTAAGCATATTCACTGCACTTTTATTGTCCACCAATATCCTTTTTACATCGAAATTGTTAATCCGTGCCCTGACGACAAGGGCATTCTCGTGAGGGAACATTACATCTCGTGCATTCTCACAGGATATGGTGATAGGGGCTGGCCGTTCGGATGTTGAGGAGATATAGACACCCTTACCCTTTCTTTTCCTCGAGAGATCTTCTTCATAGGATGACCCGCCAGTGATCATATTTATAACACCAGCATATGGTCGGCGTGGGTCTGCATTTTTTGGTTTTCTTCGCTCATCGTCGTCATCGTCATCGTCATCATCAGAGTCATCCTTCTTTTGGTCCGACTGCTTATAGGGACTTGCCTCTCGGGTCAGACCTATAAACCTTTTGAGGGATCCCTTTTGCACGAGCCATTCAATTTTTTCCTTCAACTGATGACATTCGTCAATTGTATGACCAGCGTCCCTGTGGAACTTGCAGTATTTGCTATGGTTCCGGGTTCTTCTGGTCTTCTCGTCCATCCTTTTGGGCCAGTTCACCCTTTGGTGATTCTCCCTGATCCAGATCAACACTTGTACGGGATTGGCGTTAAGCGAAGTAAAAGGTCAAGCCTGCTGACCAGCCCTCCGATCGGACCTTGACTGCTCTGCTTCCTTTCTTTTTCCCAAGCTCCTCGAAATGGAGGCTCGTTCGGGACTTTTACGAGCCGTTCGAAAATCGGAGCTCGGTTAAACGTCCGTCCATTTGGGTGTTGTAGCCTATCCAAGACATTGCTTCTTCTTCCTCGGCTGGATCTCTGGGCGTCATCCAACTGAATGTGTTACCTAGCTCTTTCCATTAAATTGGAAAAGCTAGTTGGCGGCCTTGTCGTAATTGACTCAAACAATGGCCTATCAGTAGTACCATTTGCTAGAGAAATGGATGCCATTTCCACGCTTACATTTCTCACCTTTGATATTTTAGCTTTGAATCTGTCGATGTAGTCTCGGAGACTTTCATCGGTCCTCTAATAGAGGTTGCACAGATCACTCACAGATTTTGGCTCCCGCATCTGTACAATGAATCAGGTTAATGAACAACTCCTTTAGTTGTCGGAAAGAAGTAATCGATCCCTGCGGGAGCTCATGGAACCATGTGAGAGCATCTCCTCCCAGCGTGGTGGGAAATATCCTGCAGGCGATCCTTTTATCGGAGGTGTATACCTACACTTTTGTTAGATATTTCGCAAGATGTGTAGAGGGGTCGGTTTTACCTATATACCTATCCATTATCACGCCTCACCACCTGGGAGGTACACTACAAAAAAACTGCCAATTAGCGACTAAAATTAGCGACAAAACTAAAATTAGCGACGACCTTATTTTCGTCGCAAATTTTGCGACGAATTTGCGACTGTTTTACAATTCCATCGTGGGGAGGATATTTTCTATTTTTGCGAAGAAATGAATAAACAGTCGCTAATTATTTGCGGCAATTGTATGCTCCACGTTTTGCGATGAAATTAGCGACAAATAATTCCGTCGCTAAATTTTATAATTTTTTATTCATGAAATTACTTCCAGAAAATTTAGCGACGAACGTTTTAGTAGCTAATTTTGGAGGAAAAATATAGTGCCTTTTTTGCGACGGTTTAGCGACGGAAACGTTTCTGTCGCTAATAGTAATTTGTTACAGTGACACAATTAGCGACGGAATTATTTAGTCGCTAATCCGTCGCAAATAAATTAAAAAATAACTTTTTTAATTCCACTCACATAATTTATGTATAGTTTCAAGTAATTTTAATATAGACCATATGAAATGAATATTTTATTTTGTAACAGAAAATTATAAATTATTTTATAAATTTTTTAGAAATTTTACATTTTTAATCATAATAATAAACTAATTGTTACGATTATTATATATTTGCGTGTTTAAGATTAATAAAAATAAATATTTATAAAATAATAATATAAAATATATTATTTCATTTAAAATAATAATAAAAAAATTTATACTTTATTTTTATTTTATAAAATTTAAATCAAATATTAAATTATTAGGAATTATTTTGATTTCTTTATCAATTATCCCTAAATATAAACTTATTTATTTAAACAAATAATATTTATAATAATAATAATAATAAAGTAATTGTTATAATTATTGAAGATTGATGTATTATAATAAATAATAAATATAAATATTTATATAATAATATAAATTTTATTATTTGAATTAAAATGATTATGAAAAATTTATAATTTATTTTTATTTTGTTAAAATTTTGAGTAAATTTTAAATTGTTAAAAATTTTAGTTATATATATTTACAAAATTATCCTTGAATACAAGGATAAAATGATGAAATTTGGTAGGGGCATTTTAGTAATTTCAGAAATGTACCCTATATAATATTATTTGCTTATTTTCAATTAAATTTTTTAAAAATTTATAATTTTGATTATTTCAAGTATTATAATATAAATGAAAAATACAAATACATATTTATTGTTACTAATTAAGATTAAAAATTATTTTAAAAAATTTGAGAATTAAAATTACAAAAAAGTAATTAAATAAGATAAAAAAAACCACATGGACTTATAGCATGTGATCACTTTTAAAATATTTAATAATATTGACTAGATATTAACTATAATATTTTTTCTCTTCTCATTTTGCTTTTTTTTAATTTTAATAATATTCTATAGACAATAATTATAAAATAATTTTTATATTTAATATATATATATGAATTAAAATAAAAAATTCTATATAAATTTATTTATGAAATTATCCTCCATCTGTTGGATGTGGTAAAAATGATTGTAGGGATATTTCTGTCTTTTAGAAAACCCTACTTACCCCTCATTTTGCCTTATTCTTCTTTTCTTTTTTAAGAAGAAGCTGTCATCCCTCATTTTTAAATATAAAGATAAAAATAATGAAAATTGGCAAGTATATTATAATTTTTTACTTTTATTTTTTCGCTTTCAATCGTATTATATTAAAATTGTATAATTATACCATATATTTAACTAAATTTAATTTACTTCTAAAATTAGTGAAATTAACATTTTTCTTCACATATCTTAATAAATTATGTATTCATTTGTGTGATCACATAATTATCTATATTAGCATCCAAATAAATAGAATTGGTTGTTCCTTAGATTTTAACTTATTTTAAAAAAATAAATAAATATGAACTTATTATAATAAACATAAATCTATGTCCAGTTATATGTGGTGGCGCCCCAAAATCCGAGATGTATTATTTTTAGACCTTTGGTGGTTCGGTGCTCCTTTCTAGACCCATCAATCATCCTCAATCACCGGTTGCTAATAATACTAAAAAAGTTAGTTATGTTAATAGAAATAAGAAATAAGATCTGAAATTGGGAAGTTTGATCTGTAACGTCTCAAAATTTGAGTCGTCTGACAATACTTTTTAATATGTGATCTGATACCGGTTCACGAGGATATATATTTAGTTAATCTAAACTAAATTTATGAAAATTTTTATTTAGTGACTATATTAATAATAAATTTTTATCAAAATAATTTATTCTATAAATATATAATTATTATAAAAGTTATTTTTTCTCTAGAAATAAGTATATAAATTAAGTCGATTGAAAATTCCTTTGCTTATACACTTTGGCAATCCAATGACTAAATTGTAATGCTTAAAAATCTTGAGACTTCTAATTAAATTATAAAATGGAGACTTATATTGTAATGCTTAAAAATCTTGAGATTTATAATTAAATTATAAAATGGAGACTTATATTGGTAATGGAATTAGAAAATTAATTTTAGTCTTTTGAATTAAATAAAATGTGCAACAATATATATATATATATATATATATATATATATATCCGTGTGAAGTAAGAAAATATAAAAACCAAGTGGAGGGACCAAGAGCATTTTTCTCTAGAAAGTTACAGTGGCCCCAAGTGTTAAAAAGTGAAAACAGACAACGGGAGATAGAGAGGGAGAAAGAAAAAGAAAGAGAAAGGGAGATCGGGGAAAAAGGGCTGACCAGCGCCAGCGACTCCGACGTCGTCACTATGCCGGCGACGCGACAACCAGCCGATCTTCTCTCTCTGCCGTTAATCCGCTCTGTAGATTTGGTTAACAACCTGATTTTGAGAGTTTCTCTCCTTCGCACCCAGATCCAACTCTGGTTCACTTGCGATTGAGAGTTTCTCTCCTTCTTGCCCCATCACTAGGTGATCACTATTATGCTGATCTCTGTGCCAGAACTGAGAGGAAAAGGAAACAAAAATATAATAAATAAATAAGAGGGAAAGAAACTCCAAAGGGACATCCATATAATTAAGAGATGTACTATAAGTTATTGTGAGTAAATTATCTAGGTTTGGTTTGAGTTTCTGTTCCAAGAGGAGATTGGTATTAGGACTTCTTAACTATTTTATGTATGTAGGTTATTTACAGCTGCTGACAGCGATGATATCTGCACAGCTATACAGTTCGTCGATAAGACAAGGCCAAGGACATCTCTAATGGGCATTGGCTGTGGCTATGGTGCAAATATGCTGACTAAATATCTGGCAGAAGTGGGGGAGAAAACACCTCTTACAACTGCCACATGCATTAATAACCCATTTGATTTGGAGGAGGCCACAAGGTGCTTCCTTATTCAACTGCTTTGGATCAGAAACTCACTGGTGGACTGATAGATATCTTGCAATCTAATAAGGTCGATATTGGACTTTTATTAGTTTAAGTTCAAAGGTTTCATATCCCTAATTCTCGGAATAACATACTCTACAATTTCAAATATATATTACTCATGATATGGTGCATCACTTGTAGCTGTTTGATATGCATTTATCAATTTATGGTGGTAAGTAATTTTATACTTGATGAACTCTGTAGGAACTATTTCAAGGCAAAGGGAAAGATTTTAATGTGTAAAAGGCTTTAATGGCAAAATCTGTTCGTGATTTTGAAAAAGCAGTATCAATGGTATCTTATGGTTTTGAGGAAATAGAAGACTTCTATTCAAAATATAGCACACGAGGTGTGGTTGGGAATGTGAAGATTCCTTTTCTCTTCATTCAAGTGCGTATATTGTACTTATGCTGCCTTATTGCTTTGCATGTGATTGATCTTTTTGATGTATGTTTAAACATCTGAGATCCTTTATTTCTCTCTTCAGAATGACGATGGGAGAGTGCCTTTATTTTCTACTCCATGTAGTTTGATTGTAGAAAATCCATTTACAAATCTCCCGTTATGCTCCTATATGCCATCTAGTAATGTCAGTAGCGGCAGAGCTGCTCTATCATGGTGCCACAATCTATCTATTGAGGTGATGAGTTGTAATCTCTTTT
Organism: Excoecaria agallocha; assembly: GCA_037975025.1. NCBI lineage: Eukaryota > Viridiplantae > Streptophyta > Magnoliopsida > Malpighiales > Euphorbiaceae > Excoecaria > Excoecaria agallocha. Next base: position 2,023,510 of record JBBPFJ010000025.1, read on the forward strand.
TTTTCGCCAAGAAATGACATTAAATACCGGTGTGACATTGATCATTACGGAGCAGCTTTAAGTTATTTGAACTGATGTACATTTATCATGAAGCTTATGCTCAGCCTTAAGAATCCATGTGTAGGTCTTGTTTACTACTATTTTATTTATTTTTTGTTAATAAGCTTAGAACTGAAGCTGAATATTTAAGATGTGATCAACATTTTGAGTTCACTTCAGCTGTAAAATTTTAATGTTGTTAAATTTGCTATGAATGAGTATTGATGCATATGTATTTAATATCTTTTTCTTGATTTGGGCTGGTAATTTCATAATCTAAAATTCTTGCTTAAGATGTCTGATGAGTATGGTCAAAATGGCTGCTGAAATCATTTTTCTCTCTTCTTTGTTGAAGAATCTATTGGGTTTCTACTTTTCAACCTGCAAGTTATATGCTGACTAGTGTGCATGCTGTACTTGCAGTGGCTCTCAGCAGTGGAACTTGGGCTTTTGAAGGGTCGTCATCCTCTTCTTAAAGATGTTGATGTTAACTTCAACCCTTCAAAAGGTTTAACCCTCGCATAAGCTAGAACCAATGGTAAATATCTCAAAGCAGATACTTTTTGTGATCTTACTTTGACTGATGCTAATGGCTATACCATAGGTCCTCTGAAAGGATTTCTTGAAGATAGCAATGCTGATGTCCAGTCAAGACCAAAACAATATTCACGTAAAATGAAACTTGAAGATGAATTGCAGGAAGTATAAAATGGCACATTATTGCAGTCTAGCGCTGTTGATGCAGAACTGGTGAAAGAGGAGGTTGCTGATCCTATAGATTCTGAAACTGGTCAAGTGCTACAGACAGCACAGGTGGTTATGAATATGCTTGATGTTACTATGCCTGGTATTCTGGAAGAAGAAGAAAAGAAAAAGGTAACATTGAAAATTGCAATTGTTCATCAATGTGACATGTTATAAGTATGTCATCTATCATGCTGTTTATCAGGAGTGTTGATTTCTGTGATCATCCTTTTTATCTCTCTCCAAATGAATAGAAGTAATAATGTGATTGTGGAAGCTTATTGTTGTTTTCTATTCCTTTTGCAATAGCATTGAAGTGCAAATTGAAGTTTGCTTGCTTTTAAAGAATAATATTTCAGTCTATTATTTTGTTCGGCCTATCTTATTGTGCTACTTTTTATTGTTCGGTTTTTCTTTTTTATTTCTTCTACAGAGCTTTTAATATTTCCTGTTTTGAAAGTATGTAGAACGAATATAAAAGAGGAATTAGTGGACTTCCCTGGATGATAATTCTTTTTCCCATCAGTTGCCTCTAATTTACTAGAGAATGTACTCCCTCCCAATAAAGGAGAAAGGTTAGTCACTGAATCTTACAAAATAATGGAAACTTTATTTATACACTTCTTGCATATAATTAGTTGAAAGCCTACTACAATTGATTATGTAGAGTTCTGTCCAGTGCTAATCATATGGTTATTTAAAATCTGCATCTCTTGTATACTTTGTTGGTGACTCCATTGTTTGATCTTAGTGAGTTGTTTACTGCATTGATTGAGCCTATTTGTTGGGAATAATCAATCTGTTGTTTACTGCATTGATTGAGCTTACGAGTTTGTTAAGAGTGAGTCTTTGGACTGAAAAAAATCCATTATCCCTTCAAAGAATCCAATTTCAATGGAATAAAAATCCAAAATTATATTTAGGATTATTGGGATAACAAAATACCAAATTCATATTGTGCTTTTTAGAACATATACTTAATGTGGACGACTAGATGATGTTTAATCCTAAAAAAATTGTTATGGTTCAGTTTCTTTTTAAGCTTAACTGTTTCTCTTCCTTGATTTCAGTTTCCACCAGATGTGGAGTCTGCATTGGTGCAGCAAGTGTTGAGCCTCACACCAGAGCAGTTGAATTCATTGCCAGCAGAACAGAGACAGCAAGTTATTCAGCTCCAGCAGGCACTCCGGCAAGATCAGATACAGCCATCATAGGGATGTATTCTCTCTCTTGATTCATCTAATTCTTTAGAGCATATAAAATAATATATGCATAAGGTTTCGAGTTGGAGATGCGAAATGCAGAAGCATTATTGCATCCATGTAACATTGTTTAGATTGTGATTTAGCATCTGTTAAAGAATATATCAGAAGGAAAGGAAAAGAAATTTTGTGTAGTCTCTGTCTTAGCTTTAACCACTTTTTCTTTTTCTTTTTTTTCTTTCCTCTTTCGGTACTTCCCCTCTCTAGGAGGGCTTTCTTTGCCTTTGCCATTTATTTACATTCTAAATTTGTTGCTTCAGATCCGGTTACTTATAGTATTATTATTATGCCAATACAAAAGTTGTAGTTATATTTTTGTTTAATTCTTCTAATATATGTTATGTATCGATTTCTTATATCTATTATTATAATTTTATATTTCCCTTCATAGGAGAAGACACATACGTTCATTAGACTACCATTATTTTTAGTTCTCCATATAATCTATGTGCATTAAAAAATGTTTATCCTCCGCTTTTATTGTTGCTTGGCTCATGAACTTATAAAACTTCTAAATTTGTATCAGTATGAGGTGACCTTGTAGTCCTTGATCCAATGAGGGCCTTATTTCCTCTCTCTCTCTCTCTCTCTCTCCCTCTCTCTCTCTTTATTATTTTAAAAACTGACCTTTCTTTCAATGCCAAATGACAAGAAGAGAGGTCGAAAATTATTTTTATTATCAAAAACAAGGAGGATAGAACCTACCATTGATTAACTTGTGCATGTCGAAAAATTTCTTTTGTCAATCCCTCATAAGTATGTTTCTTTTACTATAGGATTTCATGGAAAATCGTGAACAAATATGGCTTGGGAATACCAATTTTGTAGAGATTCGTTCATTCTGGCAGATTTTTAGGAGTTTTAATAGGATGTGGAGCTTTTAATTTTGGAAGATAACATTGTTGATGCTAATTAGTATGATATTATTACTATTTTGTCATTTTGACAGATATTGAGGATAAATTATGTACGTTTTCAATTACTATTATATATATATGTGTGTGTGTGTGTGTGTGTGTGTGTGTGTATTTTGAAACATATTCTGATTTGGAATAAATATATGCTTATATATGTGAGATCATTGTTATATATAGGTTGAAAATAAATAAATAACGATCATTGTATACATGATAAAAATTTTAAAATACAGCAAAAGAAAAAAATTTAATTATGCAATAATTTAGCGACGGATTTACGATAGAAAATATGTCGCTAATATGTAATAGATATAATTTAAGAAATAATTAGCGATCAAATTAGCGACGAAAAATTTAGTCGCTAAATATTATTATTATTATTATTCGGCGACTAATTAGGAATATAAATTAGCGACGGAAAAAAAATTAGCAACGAAAGTTTCCGTTGCTAAATTAGCGACTGATTTGGAATTCCGTCGCTAATATATTCGCGACTTGTAGTGGTAGCTCTGACTCCTTGATTTTCCTGCAAAATGGTGAGGTCGTGTTGCCGCAGGTGTGATCCTCAAACATTCCTTTCTTGGAGCCTGTCAAACCAAACTGCCTGAGCTTCTGTTTGAACCACTTGTCCTCTTTGCTCATGGCAGCTGGAGCAAGTTCATCCCTGTGCCCCCTCGTGCGGCTACAATTCGGGGTACACATAAAAGATAAATCATCCCCTATGGACGAAGTGGATGATCTACTTGGGATGTATGGGGGATCTCTGCTTGAGGACCTTGTGCCTTTCCCCTTGTCATATCTACCTGGGGTTCTGACCCTCATCCTCCTACCATTATGAGCTCTTGGTTCATTGATAGAAATCCCCTTGTTTCTCCTCTTTCCGAAGTTTTCAGTCATGAAATTCGTTTCGTGACTTCTTTCATGAGTTCTAGGGATCTTTCCCTTTTTTAAAGTTTGGACTATGCTTTTGGTGAAGTTACTGAGGATGGCGCGCATGTCCTTAACAGTAATAGGGGTGTCTTCCGGCTACTGCATGGCTACATCATTAAATTATGGGAGAAGGTTGCCCCTAATAGGGGACCTGGGAGATCCCTCTCTTCTTTCAGAGGGCCTAGATCTGCCCTGACTATGATGATTATACTCTCCCAAGGTTTCATGCTCATTGGATCTCGAACCTGCAATTTCCTCTCAACGAAAGCACCAAATGATAAAGCTCAAAATATCTTTATCTTGTAAGAAGAAGAGTTGGCAGTTGAAGGGCCGATCGGATGGCTGGACCTGTAAAAAGGAGTGCCTAATTGGACCCAGGCATTAGCACTCCGAAGCTTAAGTTAGTAACTTCAGAGGGAATGTTTAAAAGGAGAGAGAAAGTCTCAGGAGTTCAATACCTGGAGACATTGTGTTTTAGGCTATTTATAGGAGTTATTTGGAGGGGTACTTGAGTACCTTGGGGGTGATAACCGGCAGTCAGAATAGGTGAGCGACAATGTGACAGAAAGTAGATTGAGAGTATGGGCATTGGCTTGTGTTAGTGGACTGATGGGACAGGCTGTCCCATCAGTCCGATCGGACACCATGCTTTCCTGTGTTATATTCCAGCTCACGCTTTGCTTTTTTGCTAGTAGACTTGGGCAGTCCCAAATGTTATTGGGTTACATTAATTGGGCCTTTAAGAATGTATTTTCCATAGTTATCACTAATGGTTTTTAATTTAATGCTTACTGAGGACTACACTATCTTCCTGTAAACAAAATTTCTCATAAACTCTGTATTTATAGTAAATTAAGAAAGAAAAAAATTAAAGAATAGACCAAATTAAGAATAAGTTTGAGCAACTTTGTGTAATCTGAGATCATAAACAAGAGGCCGGCTCCTCCATTAAGTGATAATCAACTTTGGTATTTTTAGTTGCGGAATTTTCAATGAAGATTTCAGACGGATTTCACAAATATATAAAGTTATAGAATTTACTATTATAAGGAAAAAATCCAATTAATTTTATACTAGAATAAAGAGTACAATTGTTGAGCACTTTATTAAAAAGAGATGGCATTGAACCAAGATGCATGCTTGCACAACAACAGCATTTCTTTATTCCAAAAAATCTATTCTTACATCCAAGCAAGTAAAGCCTTTCTAGCACATATCAAACAATTCTCATCTTAATCACCAACCCAAGTATCTGTTATTAGGTAAAAGCATCTTAGTTTATTAGACATGACATTGTTACAATGTTTTTTTATAGAATTGATGTTTTTATGTTACAAGCATAACCTCTATAATAAATAGACTATTGAGAAGAATTTGCAGGAACAAACTTGAGTGATATACTATTGACACAGTGGTGTTCATCGGTGGGAGTTGGAAATCCTTCAACCCTCATACCGTCTGGGTCTGGCTGAAATCATCACAACATGATACATGACAATCAATATTACTTTCCAAATTGCTATAAGTTTTCAACAAATTACATCGCAGGAGGATCTAATACCAAAAAAGAGGGGAAAGAAACTCACGTTATGGTTTATTGCTCCTGGCAGAGCCTCAAAAAAAGCTGGCCAACCACAACCAGAATTAAACTTGGTTGTGGATCGATAGAAGGGAGTCCTGCATCCTGCACAATTGTGCACACCCTCTTCATAAAACTTGTCATATACCCCTGTGCCTGGATATCTAGAAGGCACAAAACAATGTAAAAATCATATATTTCAATACAACAGCCATGTATCAAACTCAAAGACATCCAATAGAACCAGACCATCAGTAATATTCGAGCAACATGTTTTCAAATTAGTTTGTGCAGAGTGCAAGCAATATGGATTATAATCTATAGTCCTAGCTGTCCATTTAATATTTAGGAACCAATGCAGCAGAAAAGACACTGGAAGCTTCCAACAGCCAATGAAAATGTCAAGATATGAAATTTGACATTCTGATTGGCTATAATGTATTCTCCACAATGTATAAAAATTGCAGGTAAATAAAGGCCATCTGTGCTTGGCCAAAAATTCTTTTTTGAGCTATGTACTGAATATTAACCAGTAAATGCTTTTTATAGGTATCATGCACCAAATACTAATCCTTGCATTTGCCAATGTAATATGCAAAAAAGGCCACTTCAACATTACTATGAAAACAAAAAACATTTATTTGTACAATTGTTTTTTTATGGCCTTACAATGACAAAACCTTATCTTCTGCCTGGTCAGAGTCTAATTCTTCTACACCACATCTAATTTTCTAACACTAGTAGTCTTGGGTACTGAAATTTGTAATTAATTCAAATAAAATTGCAATGATTTTTTTTTACAAAAACTTGGCTTTAGTAGTGAGAATTCAAAGATCATGATACTTGTTAAGCATATTTTTTTCCAAACAAATAGTCATCTCCTTGGATATGAATAGAATCCATTACACATGTTACTCTGTAACAAAAACCCCTTCAGCGTTTGAAAAGGAAACAAAAACAAGTAATTTTCATGAATGAATTGATAATTTATATACCACAGGGGAAGGGGCATCAGGCTGATGGCAAGGAACACCAATATTTTGGGCCACAGCCATTTGAGCACACCACTAAACATATGATTTTCCAACTTCAACATATGGACCCATTATATTTCCATATTCATTCTCTATATGTGCCACTGTTATTGGTCCTCCTCCTGATGTAGATAGCTTTGCACGCTTCTTTATCCATCTCCACTATCTTTCTTGCAAATATTTGCATTTCATTCTATACACCAAAGCTTTAATCACATTTATACTTTTTTTATTAACCATTCAGTATCCAAATATCACTTGACCGATTTAATCTGGATTCGGGACGTCGTTACAAGTTAAGATTTCTTATCCCTCCCCATAGAAGGAGTCTGGAGTTGATTCTGAGATCTCTCATTCTTAGCCTAGCTTGCAGCACCACCAAACCACCATCACATGGGTTATTAATCACATTTATACTAATTGCAGGTCTAATAGAAAATTATGAAAAAAATAAAAACCTTGTAGATCTCATTGTCTATGCTTAATTGAATCCCTGGAATATTGTGTAGCCACATAGGGAGCTGACAAACTATACAAGTGATTTAATTAATTAAGTTAATTATTCTTAAGGGATAGGATTATTTTAGAAGGAAAAAAATGATTATTCAATCATAGTTCTATTGGGCACATGCATAAGGATCAATTCGAATAATGCCATAGAATCCTGCTTTCAGAACTTGTTGGAAAAAATGGTCAATTTCACACACGATTACTGAACTTAGACTTTATTATCCAAAAGTAACTAATTTATTTTTTGTAAACAAAATATCATTGAATTTGATACCGGTTTGCATAAAAGTCATATTCACCGATTTTCAGCGATGACACTTGTCAGAATGATGATATGGCACGCCACGTCACACACCTGGATACACGTGGATCTGGATGTAGGGATATGTCATTAGCTAACGTGTCATATTTTACACGTCAGTAGCCACATCACTTTCACCCGAGGAGTCAATTTCACCAATGGTCATTGGACTTATGACTTATTATTTTTTGTGACTTAAATGTCACTGAACTTATCACCTTTTTTGCAAAAAAATCATCTTGATTGGTCTCCGACGATGACCCTTGCCTGGATTAATGACATGGCACGTCATATCACGTCATATTCCTGGACACACATGGAGATTGATTTATTACCACATCATAAGCCACATCAATGAAGCACTCCACATCAGCATGCCCATAAATAAACTGATAAATAAGGAAGTCAGGTCGGATTATAGGTGGAGCGCTTGCCTAACCCACTTTATCGGGATAAGGTGTGATACCACTTGTCACATGCCATACAACTCAATCAAGTGTGGAGGCCCCAGACTTAATTATAAGCTCATATTCCTCCCTTTAGCTTTACAATGTGTGATATGAGAAATACAATGGCCACAAAAACAGAAAATGTTCCTCCAAGTGCTCTTTATCCATTGCCCAAAAGTCATTCATTAAAATCGAAGCTACGATTGACTTGAAAATTCTAATTTAGATCTCCTACTAAGTGAGACTGTATTTCATGTTATAAAATTGACTAAATTAGAGCAGGATCATAGTAAATAATTTTAAAAAAATTAAACACGTAAATTTTACATGAAAAATTTCTAAATAAATTTAGAGTAAAAAAACACAGGAAATCGTTAAAAAAAAGTTTCACCATGAGAAATAATAAAAATTACAACCTCTTTATATTTTGTACAAAAAATATGCAAAACACTCTCAATTGATTCTCACTAATTTATGTTAAAATTAAAATATGATAAATGAGATATCTTTGAGGTTGAACTTGGGATGCCAATTTATAGGCCTCCCATGCCCTATCAAGTTGTCCAACATCATTCAAAAATTTGCAAATTTTTCAATACGGCATCATCCTCTATTTTTCTTAGCATACATTGTTGATTTTTTTCCTTCCTTTTGCATTAATTGTCCAAAAAATCATTTGTTTGTTTTTTTCTCCCTTATGCATTAATTGTCTAACAATCTCATACTTGAAGATTTGATTGAATATCAATCATATTTTCAAAACATTTTTCTATCTTGCCATTTACATGTTGCTCACATCTCTATCAGGCCAAAAAGATCAATACCAAATAAACTTGCTAACTCCTTTGTCATGAAATTTGCTAAGTTATCTTTGGTATAAATTTTTTGCATATCTACAATTTCTTTTTGACTTTTTCACGGATGAAGTGGTACTGTAAATGTATGTGTTTTGTCTTTGAATGAAGTGTTGGATTCCTCGCAAGATGCAAGACACTCTGACCATCACAAAACAAAGAAATTTTTCCTTGTTTGTGCCTGAGTTCTTCAAAGAGAATTTTCAACCATATTGTTTTTTACTGGTTTGTGTAGCTACTACATATTATGTTTCTATTGTTGATGTAGTAACAATTGATTGCAGTTTTGAAATCCATCTTACCGTTCTGCTAGTAAGTTTAAACACATAACTCGTGTTAGATTTGTTTTTGTCAACATTACCTATATAATTTGAATCAACATATCCATCAAAAATGAAGTCTAATCCTCCATAATATAATGCAACATTTGAAGTTCCCTTAGTGTATCTTAGGGTGGCATATATCGATAAGCAAATAATGTAATGTTATATATTTGATGGAAAGAGGTGGTAAATATTTTATTATTATTATTATTATTATTATTATTATTATTATTATTTTGTATGACTTTTCGGGCTAAGACCTTAAATTGGTTTAGGAGTGTTTAGTGGACAGTCAATTTAAGGAAAAAAAAATCAACCGTAGTTCTATTCGGCACAGGCATAAGGATCGATTCGAATAATGCCACATAGTCCTGCTTTCTGAACTTGTTGGAAAAAGCTTACAAAATCTAGGTTCCTACTGAAATTATACTGAACCATTAAAAAAATAAAAATTAATCCAATAAAGCTTACTTGATGTAGTATTTTATTATATTGAATTCAACTACAGATTCTTTTTTTAATGAATTTTGTACGTCCATAATAGATTAATTAGTGTAGACTTAGAAGACTTGACAAATTAACACAAATCAATTTTGCTAGAAAACAGGAAAGAATGGTGGAAATTCAGAGAGCGTTGATTATGGGAGAAGCTGACTCCATATTCAGTAAAATTTAATAAAAATAAAAATATTAAGAAATTTATTTAAAAAATGTGATAGCTTAAAATTTAGAATTGCATGAAATTAATTTAAGTTCACTACACCATTCTATTATATTCTAGATATTTTTTTAAATATGGAGAATTAACAAATAATTGTACATGATATCATAAATTAATTTAAAAAATGCACTTTGATTGTACGGTGAGTATGCATGCATACACGAAGATACCAAATAGTATTTTCTTATAAGTGAAATCATTTTGATAAGTAAAATTAAAAAAATAATTTAAAATCATAAGGTACCAAATGACATTTACTTGTAAATAAAGTCATTTTGGTAAGTAAAATAAAAAAATTAATTTTTCAATTTTAAATCACCAAAAGATTAAAGTCATTTTTGTAAGTAAAATTAAAAAAATTAATTTTAAATCACCAAAAGATTTTATTTTATTTGGAAAAAAAATTTTGCACCTGGCAGGAATCGAACCGGGTCTGTACCGTGGTAGGGTACTATTCTACCACTAGACCACTGGTGCACTAACGGACTGTCGATTCTCCAAACTTGTGACTACTTTTGTCTACAAAACTCCAATCAACTTAACAAAGTCACTGTTATAACGTATAGATCAATAAATCCTCTATTAGCAGTAGGAACGATACTAATTCAGATGGAAATAATATTTTATTTCCACGTAGTTTACAATCAATTATCATTAAATTATGCTCAATTATCTCAACAATGAAAATAAATTGGAAATAAAGTCCAACTGGTACTACGATGATGAATTTATTCATGGACCTTATAAAATTATAAGAAAATAAAAATTAGTTCATTTACGCCGAAAATTTATCATTGACTCAGTACATGTGCTACTTATGTCAGGAACAGTACCTAAAGTCCTTCATTGAAATCGCTGCTGCTCCAAACTTGGAAATTCTAATTTGTGTCTCCTGCTAAGCAAGACTTTGAAAGTTGATGTGTTTCAATCTTCAATCTCCATTGTTATTTATAAACTACTCTTCTATATTATTTATATAGCAAACTAGTTTTCTCTTGAATTAATGATTTAGCTAATTCTTCCTTCTGTCTTCCTTCACTTGGATTTTCCATCTTCATCTTCATGGCGCATAAATCAAGAGGTGATGTTGTTTACCTCCTTACTTTTATTTTACCATTCTTGGTTACTTTCTCTCCAACTATTGCCACTGAAATCGATATTTATTGTTTGAAATCTATTAAAGCTTCTTTAGAAGACCCATTTAATTTCTTGAAAAGTTCATGGGACTTTAACAATAACACAGAAGGGTGTATCTGTAGATTTACAAGAGTAGACTGTTGGCATCTTGATGAGAATAAAGTCTTAGATCTCAAACTTTCCAACATGGGTTTAAAGGGTCAATTCCCAGTAGGTCTCCAAAATTATGCAAGTTTAACAGGCTTGGACCTTATAACGATGGGCTTGTATTCTGGAATTAACACTCATTCTATTAATTTGTATTGAAGATTTATAGTACATACACGATAAGCTAAGATAGTTACATAGAGAATGATAAGATGGTTACAACATGATAAGATGGTTACAACAGAAATTATCTTATCCTGATAAGTGAAGACTGGAAGAAGGTTAAGACTAGATAAGAATTATTTAATCTGTTGATGGTTGTTTAACATGCCCCCGTAAGATTGAGGTTCCGTTGGAGACTCCAATCTTGGAGCAAAAATTGAGGAATTGTTGTCGACCCAAGGGTTTGGTAAGAACATCTGCTAGTTGATTTTTGGTGGAGATATGATGAACTTTGAGTTGGCCACTTGTAACATATTCACATACAAAATGATAATCAAGGGAAATGTGTTTCATTCTGGAGTTGAAAACATGATTTTCACAGAGATAAGTGGCGCCAGTGTTGTCACAATATAAGGAAGGAGTTATTGACAGCTTAACTCCTAATTCTTTAAGCAGATTTTAAACCTATATAATGTCCGCAGTAGTGTCAGCTATAGCTTTGTACTCAGCTTTTGAAGATGATCTAGAAATAGTTTTCTGACGTCGGGATTTCCAGGCAATGGGATTGGAGCTGAGATATATGAGATAAGCCGTAGTTGAGCAACCATCATCGCGGTTACCACCCCAATCTGAATCACTAAAAGCCCGAAGTTGTAGAGTAATGTTCTTCCACAGAAAAAGCCCATGAAAATTTGTGTTTTTAAGATAATGAATAACTCATTTCAGTGCTGTCCAATGAATTTCAGTAGGGGAATGCATGAATTGAGACAAGCGATTAACTGCAAAGAAGACATCTGGGTGAGTTAAAGATAAATATTGGAGTCCACCAACCAGTTTTCGATAGGGAGTGGGATCAATAGGAGCAGAGCCATCTTTGAGTAGTAGAGGAGAGGTAGAACACATGGGAGTGTGAACTTCTTTAGCACCAGCCATTGAGAAAGCATCCAGGAGATTACTAATATGACGATGTTGGGATAGAAAGAGACCTCCAAGTGTATGGATAACTTCAACTCCCAAGAATTGATGTAACATACCAAGATCTTTAAGAGAGAATCTGCAGCCAAGTTACCGAACAAAATTTTCCAGAAATTGGTCATTGTTACCAGTGAGAACTAGATCATCAACATAGACCAAAAAATAGATGCAAATATTTTCCTTGTTGTAAATAAATAAGGAAGAGTCAGCTACTGAATTCTGGAAACCAAAATGAAGAAGAAACCCTTTAAGCTCTTGGTACCATGCTCTCGATACTTGTTTGAGGCCATAAATTGCTTTTCGTAACTTGTAGACATGGTTGGATAGTGTAGAATGAATAAAGCCAGGGGGCTGAACCATATAAATTGTATCATTAAGAGTGCCTTGAAGAAAGGCATTATTTATATCTAATTGACAAAGCTTCCAGCCATAGTTGAGAGCCAAGCTGAGAATGAGATGGATAGTGGTCGGTTTGGACACAGGGCTGAATGTCTCAGAGTAGTCCAAACCATGACATTGATGATAACCTTTTGCAATAAGGCGGGCTTTATATTTTGCAATTGTACCATCCATATTTCGCTTGATGCAAAAAACCCAACAACAACCCACAAGATTGTACGATCCAGGTGGAACAAGATCCCAAGTGCCATTTTTCATAAGAGCATCAAATTCTTCAGACATAGCAGCATGCCAATGCTCATTCTTCATTACTTCAGATAAATTTTTGGGTTCAAGAGTGGGGGGAGTGGGGTGGGCAGTGATGTTATTGACAAACTTGGGACTAATGTACTTGGGATTTGGTTTTCTAGCACAGGGAGGTCTGATATTTTAAGAAGGTGGTTGATGAGAGGTAGTAGGAGAAGGTGATGAAGAAGAAGAGGGTGGGGCGGTAGAGAAAGAGGAAGCGGGAGAGGGGGATGCAGAAGTGGGTGGTCATGAAGTATGAGAGGTGGAGGGAGAGGGAAAGGGAAAGGGTGGGTCAGGAGGTGATAAAAGGGAAGTAGGAGTTGGGCATGAGATGGGAATGATAGTGGTGGAAGAAGTGGGAATCGAAATAAGGGAGGAGGAAGGAAAAGTATTACTTACAGTGAGATCCACACATAAGGAATCCAATGCCGGCGGGGAGTCCATGACGTGGCTAGTGTTGGCCTGCATGGGAAAGATGCGTTCAACAAATTTAACATGACGAGAAACATAAATCTTCTTCGAGATTGGGTCAAGACATTTGTAAGCAGACTGACTAGTTGAGTAGCCAAGAAAAAGACAAGGTATGGATTTGGATTGAAGCTTCGAGGTGGTGTACGGACGAAGCCATGGATAGCATAAACAACCAAAAATTTTTAAACGAGAGTAATTAGGTGGCCAGTGGAAGAGCTTCTGAAAGGGAGAGAGATGGTTAAGAACTGGAGTGGGGAGGCGATTGATCAAGTATGCATCTATTTGGAAAGCATAAGACCAGTAGAAAAGTGGAAGAGAAGCAGAGTGAAGGAGAGCCAGGCCCGTTTCAACCACATGGCGGTGTCTGCGTTCGGATGTGCCATTGTGCTCAGGAGTGTCCAGAGGGGTTTTAAAATAAGAGATGCCATGAGAGTTAAGAATGGGTGCAAGAGAGAGATATTCACCTCCATTGTCTGTGTAAACCGAAGTAATGGAATGGTGAAAAAATTTTTCAACGAGTAACTTAAATTGGGGAAATAAAGTTGCAACATCAGATTTTCTTTTCATAGGGTAAAGCCAAATGTATTTGCTAAAATGATCCACAAAAATTAAATAATATCAAAAACCATCTATAGATAGATTTGTAGGACCCCAAACATCAGAATAAATTAGTTCTAGAGGTTTGGAGCTACGAAGAGAATTTTCAGCAAAAGGCAATTTATGACTCTTATTCAAGGCACAAGAGGTACAATGAAAATTTAAGTTGGACAAAGAACCTAATTTCAAGTTACTGAATTGAAAAACAGAATGAATAACAGGGATAGCTGGGTGGCCTAAGCGCTGATGCCATGCAGAGAGTTGAGTGGTACTAATGTGATGTGCTTGAGGGTGGTGGGAAGTGGAAAGGGAATAAACATCATCAATGTTGTCCCCGCGAAGCATTATCGCCCCCGTGTGCAGATCCTTCACATGAAAATGAAGAGGAAAAAATTCAAGTGAGACATTATTTGATTTACAGAATTTTGAAACAGAAATGAGATTGTTTTTGATAGAGGGTGCACACAAAACATTATCTAAGTAAATGAAATATTTTGATGAAGAAGCTAAACAGTGCCTATGTGTGATATACGTAAAATTGTACCATCACTGATGTTGATCTCGTCTGGACCACCATAGTCTGTAAAATATTTGCAGATTATTCACATCACCAGTAATATGATATGAGGCACCAGTATCAAATAACCATTGTTGACGTGTGCTTGTGGGTCTGGCAAAAGATGTCATATTGGCAGTAGGAGGATGACTTTGTGTGTGCTGCATGGGGTTGGTCTGCACATTGTTAATTTTGAGAAATCTTGCCCACTTGCGACACTCATTGGTGTAATGCCCAGGTATTTCACAGAAATTACAAAAGGAGTTGTTGGAGGAGCGATTGGAGTTTGATCTACCTGAAAATGGATGCCGATGAGAATTATTACAAGAGATGCGATTAAAATTATTTATGTAATGAGAATGCCATGGTCGACTGTGATTGGACTGACGAGTCGTGTTGTTTGCTGTTGATAAGATGGAGGAGTGATCTGTGGTTGCTGAAGATTTGGTATCTCGTTCAAATGCTTCCAATCTGTCAAAAAGTTCATCAAAAGTAATTGGAGTATCTCGTAGGCGTGCATGTATTTGGAGATGGAGCGAGTCCCTCTTGGATTGTTGTGAAGTTTCTCCTTGAGAGAAACAATGCGAGTATGAGATTTATTTGCATAGAGGACAGATAAACAATCCCAAGCTTCCTTAGATGAGGACACAGAAGAAATGTGAGGTTGAATTTCTGCAACACAGCTTCCAAGAATGGCATTTAGAATGAGTTTATCTTGTCTATACTAGAGAATGGATTATGGGTTTGGAATTATTTGAGTGTTGTCTTTTGGGTCTTGAATTATTGCTGCAAGCTTAGGATAACTACCATCGACATAGCCTATAAGATTGTAGCCAATAAGTGCATAGTATAGTTAAGTTCTCCAAACGGAAAAATTAGAGTGGGTAAGTTTGGTGGGAAGATGTGAGGGAGCATTGAAGGAGATGATATGATTGTCTAGGAGAGGAGAGGCCATGGATCTATTAAAGGAAGAAGTTTTGATTCTCTTCTAAATGCTCTTATACCATATAACGATGGGCTTGTATTCTTGAATTAACACTCATTCTATTCATTTGTATTGAAGATTTATAGTACTTACACGATAAGCTAAGATAGTTACACAGAGAATGATAAGATGGTTACAACATGATAAGATGGTTACAACAGAAATTATCTTATCTTGATAAGTGAAGACTGGAAGAAGGTTAAGATTAGATAAGAATTATCTAATCTGCTGATGGTTGTTTAACAGACCTTTCATGTAATGAGCTTCAGGGACCAATTCCATCTAATATCTCAAAAATCATAACATTTATTACCTCTCTTGATCTTTCTTCCAACAACTTCTCTGGTCGGATCCCACAAGAAACTGCCAATCTATCTAATTTAAATATTCTCGATCTTTCCCACAACCATCTAACTGGTCGAATTTCACTAGAAATTGGTGAACTGAAGCGGATCAAGCAGTTTAGCGTAGCTAATAATATGCTGTCAGGGGTAGTGCCCAGCTTTGTGAATGTGTATGCTCAAGTTTCAGCTGATAGCTATGCAAATAACAACGGACTCTGTGGGGGGGCATTGGAAAGATGCAGCACTTCAAAGAAATCATTTAAAAAGGGACTTTTTTTGTTGGGTATTTAGTTTCTGCAGTTTCAGCAATAGTTATGTATACATCTTATTGTGTTTTATGGTTGCGAACTGGGAAGAATCATGAGATGATTACTGTTGCAGCTCTGGTGAAGTCGATGATGAGCAGGAGAAAGAATAAGAAACCTGCCCAATTCGATCCATTCAACAGCTTGTCAACTATGGGCTTCATACTAGACAATCAGGTACTCTCCCTCTTCTCGAGTTATTGAGCCTGCGACATTTATTCTTTACAAATCCTGCAAATTTAATTTTGTCAAAGTTATGGTTTATAACTTTTTATTTTGACAAAGTAAGAATTTGAAGGTTTGCTTTGCTTTTGATGAATAAAACTACAAGGTCTCAGCAGAGAAAATACTCATTATTTAGGGACCAAGAGAAGCAAATATTTTTCCTAGTATTAATTAGTGAGAATTGTTTAAAAAAATAGTGAGAATCTGTGCGCAGGTTACAGCCTTGGAGAACTTTGTTTCAAGAATGAGTCTTGAAGATCTGTCCAGTGTAACGGAGAACTTTAGCCAACATAAGATAATTGGAGTGGGACAAATGGGAACCATGTACAAGGCTACTATTGCTAATGGTTGGTCTCTTGCAGTCAAGAAATTCTACAATTCTCAGCTTGCTGAACAACACTTCATAACCGAATCAAAGTGTATTTTACTTGATAAGAATTTCGAGCCCAAGTTGTCCAATTTTGGAACGGTGACGCTAATCAACCCAACTGAGATAAATGATCCAAGCAGACGTTTCTGTATGGATATTGAATTTTGGGAGCAATGTTTTCTGTAGGAAGACGTGTTCAGCTTTGGAATTGTGCTTCTGGAGCTGATTACAGGAAAGAATGCTATTGCTTTAACAAGCTCTGGTTCTTGTTTTAATGGATATGATGACGTGGATGAGTTGCTAACAGGCAAGGACATGACAATGAGATTCTTGAGTTGCTTAGAGTTGGAGGTAATTGTGTTCATCCATCTCCAGAGCAGAGGCCAAGCATGCTGGATGTGTATGCTGCAATTAGCATCGTGAGAGATAAATATGAAAGTTTAGAGTATTAAGACAGCAAATGACAAGATTTCCAATCTCTATTGGAATCTTTTCCAGATATTAGATTGTTTTCAATGCCTTTAAAAATCAAGTTTGATGAACAATTTTGTTATGGTTTGAGCTTATACCTACCGAACTTATTTTGATTAAATTGTAATATTTCTAGAATTTCTGCATATTGTAATGAAACTAAAATATTCACCCGAGTTAAAGATTTCCAATTATTGTTTTTTTTTCTAATGTAAAAATTATTGAATTAATTAGACACTAATTAATTGTAACTAGTAAAAAAATAATTCATTTTGAATTAGACCTATTTATCTTTCAATTTAATTTAGACCTAATCAGACTTTGAAATTTTTTTCTTATTCAAATTGATTCAAATAGGCATAAATGAAAACAAACCAAGTTTGAACAAGCCCGTTGAATTTTTTTGAATAAAAGAATAATTTTATTATAAACTCTATATAATTTAATATGTTAACATATGTTTACAATTTGATATTTATTATAAAGTTTTATTTTTTTGTTCATATATTTTTATTAAATGTTTTAAATTATGTTATTATGAAAAAACAAAAAAAATATATAAAATAATATATGAATGGATTGGAGCAATCTAAGTTTGCAGTTTATATGCAATGTCTAAGTTTGCTTTTTAATAGACATGCTTTTTACAGGGCTTGAATCGAGTTGAACTTAATAATAAAATAATACATATCGAAGCTAATACTCGGACTACATTCACTAGCCCTTCATTTATGTGGATTTAGATTAAATTTAGACATGAAAAGAAATTTAAATTTCCAATTAACTCCGAACTGAACTTAATTCAAACTAAAAATAAACATGTCTAATTACCATTAATCAGCATCTTAACACAATGTTAGAGTGAGGCTATTTTAGAAATAAGTGTTAAGATTCAATACAAAATGATTTTCACAGTTTTAAAATTTACAATCATAAGTTCTATAATTGAAAAAAAAAGTATCTGTAGTTAATTACATATTAATAAGTATCTAATTAATTTTAATGAATTAATGTAAGCAATAATGTAGTAACAATAATTGAATAAAGGCAGGGCACGTTCAGCCTCTATAAAAACCCACAATATATTAGTAGGAGGCACGGCTTAAGTTTGCTACTATCTTTTGCCTGCCTACATATTCAGCTTTGAAATATTGTAATCTTTTCTGAAGAAATAATATCTATGGAATTTTAGTTACCTCATCTATTCTTTTAGAGTAAATTTAGTAGTTTGTTTTGCATCCTCTAAACAAATATAGGAAATTAAGTGTGATAAACTTAGAAAATGTAAGAAAAGTGTATGTATATATATATATATATATATATAACTTTATTAAGTTTATATACTATAAATGATATCAATAATGTAATAGAAGAAATAGATGACCAAATAAGGGTATTATATGAAAATGAATTATATGACGGAATTCCAGATATTTTAGGAGAAACGGTGAGAAAAGAAAGATTAATAACAAATATAAGAACAACATTAATTAATATAAGAAATAATTTTGGAAGATAATAAGGATAAATTTGAGAAAAGGGAAAGGTCAAGTATCAAAAGGAAAATAACCATACTGAAAAAAATAAAATAGAGTATTAAAAAGGTTATGTTATTCTAACAAGTATAAGTGTCTAAATGGAAAATAAATTGTACCATAGGCAAAATGAAAATCAGAGACAAGTTTAGGGTGTGTTTGGTAACATTTTTTATTTTTTGTTTTTTGTTTTTTAAAATCCATCAACTATTTTTAGTTTTTGTTAATTGTTTTTCAAAAACTGTTTAAAAATTGTTTTTCTATTTGTTTTTTGAAACATAGTCTAATATCCATTAATACATATTATACATATATATAATCTAATTATTAATATTAAATAATAAATATTCAATAAAATTCAAAATTTAAAATCTATTATATTAAAAAAATCATCATATGGTGGTAGTGGTGGTAGCAGCGGTAGAGACAACGGTGGCGACGACAGTAGCAATATGTGGTGGCAGTGGCGATAGCAACAACGATAGTCTGGTGGTGGCGGCAGCGACAGTAGTGGAGATGGCAGTGCGGTGGCAATGGTAGCGATGATGGCGACGACGATAGCAGTGGTGGCGGTAGCAATGGTGGTAGTGGTGTGATAGTGGTGGTGGTGCTAGTAGCAGTGGTGGTGGCAAAGATAGCAGCGGCAGTGGTGATGCTAGTAGCAGTGTGGTGGCGATGGTGGTGGCAAAGATGGCAGCGACAGTGGTGCTGACGGCGGTGGTGGTGACGACAGTGACGGTGTGGTGGTGGTGGTGGTGATAGCAAAGATGGCAGCGGCAGTGGTGGCGGTGATGGTGACGAGATGGTGTAGTGGCGGTGGCGGTGGCAGTGGTGATATGGCGGCGATGTGACAGTGGCGGTGATGTGGTAGTGGCTACGGTGTAGTGGTGGTAATAATAAGGATAAAGTAATTAAATTATCGATAAGATAAAAATAAAACCATAAAAATCACATTTTAAAAATTTTTAATTTTTATTTTTATTGCTAAAATCACTTAATTTTTTGCAGAAATGAAAATGAAAACAAATTTGCCGAACATATTTTTATTTTATTTTTAAGAAAAAAATCAAAAATCAAAAATAAAATCATCCCCGAATGCATCCTTAAGTGCTTATCTATGTTTAGGCAGATAAGGTCAAAAAAAATTTTGATTTTTGATTGGTTTAATTTTAATGGATTTCTAAAATTGAAATCCTAGCCAATTACTAGCGGGAGAAGAAGTAGAGGAGGTACCAGCTAGTGGGATAGTAAACTAAAAAGTATGAGCTGTAAATTTTAACCCAACAAACAGTATTAGTTCTGGTAAAATGTCATTGAAAATGTACTTTACTTTCTAGAACACGATTTTAATATAAATACCAAAAATTAAAATCAAAGAAGAAAGCAATCATTTTTTTGGGTAAACCACGAAATTCGGATACCACATTGGATGCCGACTAATATGGATTCGAAGCATCATCACGTATAAAATCAAAGAAGAAAGCAATCATAAAAATACCAAATCAATAACCCACAATTCAATTCTCATTAATTAGAAGCCCCTTTTCCATTTTCATTTTCTTTAACTTTAATATCAGGAAGTAAATATGCTAATTTCAATTACCAACATAATTTTTGCAAGGGAAATAGGAAATAGTCATTTGCAGAGCAATTTCGGTACATATCATCAGACCATAAAATATTTTTTATCTGACTTTTGTTTGATATCATTTATTTTTCCTTTTCATTTTAGGTTCATTTTCACTCCATAAATAAGATATTGTAAGGTCGGATCGTGGATGAAAGTGCAATAGAGATGAAGGTGTTTAATCAGAGTTGGTAAAATGTTAATGTCAAAATCAAATTTGACATAAAGTTATAGTTTGAAAATTTATTCAAAAAAAAGTTCAAGTTTGAAAATGAATCAACATTCCTAAACAAAGTTAGTATTAATAAATAAAAAAGGTAGTATGTGTGAGAGATAAATATGAAAATTTAGACTCTTAATTAGGGGAAGAAAAAAACCAAAATATGGATTAACCGAAAAATCAATCTAAAATAGAATCAAATTTTAGATTAATCGAATTGAAAATTTAAATTTACGATTTTTATTTTTAAAAGCTGGTAGTTAACCGTTAACCAATCTATATAGATTTTATAAATTATATTTAAACTTTACACTGATATTTTTAAATTTTTTTATTCATAAATATTATGAAATATAAGTTTCTAAAATAATATTATAATACATATTTTTAGTAAATAAATATTAAAATTATTTTTTATTACTATTATTTATTTATTATATGTGCATAAATAACACTTTGCTATTAGTTTCATATTGAATGTATTTAATTTTTATAATTAATTATGAATTTTTTTATATTGATTCTTTTAATGGTTATTATATTTAATTTGTATTTTTTATTTCTAAAGTATTTTTAACTATTAAAAATAATATTTCAAGCTGTATAATTTATTAAATTTATATATTAAAATTTTTTAGTGGTTAACCGATAAACCGATCTGAAAATTTTAATTAAAAAATAAAATTGATATAACATTTAACCGAAATTAATGGACTGATTAATAAAATTGATAATAAACCAGCTACACAACAATTTGCAACAACTTATCATTGGTTCAATCCATGTGAAATTTCATTGATCCTGTATTGTACAATATTGTAAAATGAAATAAATATGAAATTTTAGAATATTAAGACAACAAATGAAAAGATTTTCAATCTCTATTGGGATCAGCCTCTCCGGTGGGTATCTCTTGCTCATGTAGCAAGTGTTCTCTCTTACTTACGTAGTAAGCTTTTGTACTGTGTCTTTTAATTTTTTCGCTATGGCTTCTTCATCTATTACGGAAGAAATAACCAAGCGATGTGGACAAGTATCATTGGAAGATAATTTAGATGAAGGTTTTGTCTTGGATGATGAAGATTTCATTGATGAAAACAAGGATCTTTCTCTCTATCTCATTGGCAAAGTTATTTCAAATCGATCCTTTAATACTGCAGCTTTCAAAGCAACAATGGCAGAGGTTTGGCAACCGGGTAAAGGTATTGAAATTTAGGAGTTAGCTATGAAACTATTTAGTTTTCAATTCTTTCATACGATAGATATGAATATGGTTTTAAATGATGGTCCTTTATCTTTTGAACAAAAATTACTTGTTTTGAGGAAAATGGAAATAGGTTTACAACCTGAAAACATTGAGTTATTTGAGGTAGCTTTCTGGGTGCAATGTTATAACCTTCCTATTAGTTTCTGGACTGAACGTGTAGTAAGGAATATAGGAAACCATATGGGTTCATTTATCAGAGTAGATCCAAGAAGTTTGGATGAAAACTGGAAATCTTTCATGCGTATCTGTGTAATGCTGGATATAAGAAAACCTCTAAAGATCTCCATGAAAGTTAAAAAGCAGGGAGGTGAATGGGTGGTGATAAACTTCAAATACGAAAGACTTCAACATTTTTGTTTTCTATGCGGTGTTATTGGACATCAGGAAAAGTTCTGTGAGAGAAAGTGTGAGATAGACCTAAGCAATCATGTGTCAGAGTACGGCCCTTTTCTTAGAGCTCCGGTGAGGAAGGCCATATCTTACGCAGGGAAGCGATGGTTCAGGGCAAACATGACAATGCAGAAAATAGGTTTAAGTGATTCCAAGAATCACGGAGCTATGCATGGCCAATCGGGTAACGTCAATATTAGGCAAGAAGTAGGGTTGGATCACGACTCTAGCAAGAAGTAGGGTTGGATCACGACTCTAGCATCCTAGTAACAACAAATTCTCAACATAATATTAATATGCCCTTAATTGCAGGAAATCAGTGTGATGAAAGGGATTCGGGTCTTAAATATGGCAATAACAACGTGATTGGGAAGGATAATAATATTTTGAATAGGAGGTTTACACGTGGAAAAGAACAAGAAGATTTGGAGAACCCATATAATGTTTGTATCTTGGCAGCTAATAACAAACAGCGCCATTCGGATTTAACAGATTCGGTCACAACGTCAACCTCTTCTTTTTGCAATTTGCAGGATCAAGGGGCTGGAGATTTACTTATGTTAGGGGCAGGACCTAATGTTCAGGCCTGCCTTTAGCCATGATTGCCTTAGCTTGGAACTGTTGTGGTCTAGGCCAACCACAAATAGTTCTTCAATTGATGGAAACGGTCTCTTCTCTTCATCCCTCCCTTATTTTTCTGATGGAAGTTAGAGTTTCTCAAGCTCAAATAGATAAAGTTTGTCATCGTATTAAATTCAAAAGTAAATTTTCAGTTCATGGTAGCAGTTCTGGTTGTGGTTTGGCTCTGCTTTGGAAGGATGATCTCTCAGTCTCTCTTCGCTCTTTCTCTATGTCACATATTGATGTCCTCATCTCTTCTTTTTCTCGGCAACTTGTTCATTTTACTGGTTTCTATGGTAATTCAAGAAGAAACCTCAGACATCTTTCTTGGTAGTTGCTCTCTCGGCTTGCTGAGGTTAATGACTGGCCTTGGGTAGTTATAGGTGATTTCAACGATTTGCTGTCAAGCTCTGAGACGTTAGGTGGCAACCCTTATACTATCTCAAATATTAATGTTTTTAGAGATACAGTCCAAGCTTGTGGGCTTTCTGACATGGGGTTTTATGGTTATCGATTTACTTGGGAATGGTCTAGAGGCACTTGTAATTGGATCAGAGAACGTCTTGATAGAGGTTTAACCAATGATGATTGGTTTAATTTTTTTTCCAGATTCTCATATTACTCATATGGGCATGGTGCATTCTGATTATATGGCTCTCTTACTGTCTACTATGTCAGGTAGATCTACTCACAATTCTCGTTTCCTCTTTGATAACATCTGGCAACAGGATCAAGATTGTCGAGACTTAATTCATCAATACTGGTTAGATGATCATGATCTTCGAGTTATTCAACATCTTAATTCTTGTGTAAGGAATATTTACTCTTGGAGTCGTTCTTTTCGAAGATGCTTTTAGGATGATATCAAGCAATGTAAACAAGATCTTAATTCTTTGAGGCCAAGATCTGATGCTGAGTCAATAGCGAAGTTTAAACAAGCAAAAGAAAAGATGGTTGGCTTATTATTTCAGAAACCTAATTACTGGAAGCAAAGGACGAAAGTATAGTGGCTCAAAGAAGGTGACTTAAATACGAAATTCTTTCATGTGTTTGCTTCTTCAAGAAAGAAGAAAAATATGATTCACCAGCTTCAAGATACGATGGGTAATCAAATAGATTGGAGTTTGGGTGTTCATCAGCATATCTTGAATTATTTTGAAGCTATGTTCCAGTCTTCAATGACATACAATCTAAATTTTATTTCTCATATTAGGCCATGTGTTACAATTGCTCAGAATGAGGAGCTCCTCCATCCTTTTGAAGAGATAGAGGTTAAGGAAGCTTTATTTTCAATGCTTCTCGATAAAGCCCCAGGCCCTAATGGATTTAATCTAGGATTCTTTCAATCTCAATGGGAAATTATCGGTCCAACAATATAATATTTCATCCTAAATGTGCTTCATACTGGTAATATGCCTCTTGAACTTAATGAAACTATTATTGTCCTTATCCTAAAAAATAAGCAACCAAAATTTATCTCTGAGTTCTGACCCATTGCACTGTGTAATGTAGTTTATAAAATTCTCTCAAAAATGGTTGCCAACTGCATGATAGCTTTATTGAATGTGATTATCTCAGAAAATCAAAGTGCCTTTATTCCGGAAAGGTTGATAACAGATAATGCTCTTCTTGCATTTGAAGTTGGACATTATCTTAATCGTAGTTCCCATGGTAGTGCTGGAACTATCGCTATGAAGTTAGACATGACAAAAGCCTATGACAAGATGGATTGGCATTATTTGAAGAGAGTATTAGAGAAATTGGGGTTTGATAGTAAATGGATCAATATCATTATGATGTGTATCACTTTTGTCTCTTATCAGGTGTGCTCCAGTGGTCGCTCTATAGGTCCAATCTTTCCTCAAAGTGGTTTGAGATAAGGGGATCCACTATCTCCATATTTATTCATTTTATGTGCCCAAAGTCTTTCTGAAGCTTTAAATGATTTGGAGAATAAGGGCTTGATTCATGGTTGCAAGGTAGCCAGAACTGCACCAGCCATTAGTCATCTCATTTTCGAGGACGACTTGTATCTTTTCTTTAAAGCATCATAATATGAGGCAATAGAGATTAAGAACTATCTTTCTAATTATGAAATTGCTTCAGGTCAGTCAGTTAATCTCCAAAAATCATCCCTGGAATTCAGTAAGAATGTTGATCCATTTATGCATCACCTTTTTTGTGATCTTTTGGGGATATCAGCCTTTCAGCATTTGAAGAACTATCTTGGCATGCCATTGTATATGGAGCAAAACAAAATTCAAGTGTTTTCCTTTATTAAAGACAGAATCTGAAATCACCTTAGTCATTGGAGGAATAAGTTCCTGTCATGGGGCGAAAGGGAGATCCTTATCAAGTCAGTTCTATAATCGATTCCATCTCATATCATGAGTATATTTCTCATCCCTAATAACATTTGTAATTCTATTCAGCGGATGTTTAATAAATTTTGGTAGCAATTAAGTGGTTCTAGCTCAAGAGGCATCAACTGGTGTAGATCGGATCTTTTATGTGCTCCGAAAAAATTGGGAGGGCTCGATTTTAGAAATGTTAAAGAGTTTAATGTCGTACTATTGGGAAAACAATTTTGGAGAATCCTAACCAATCCTAGCTCTCTTGTTTCACGAGTCCTTAAAGCTAGATATTTCCCTAACAACAATCTCTTTCAAGCTCAGTTGGGAAGAAGGCCCAGTTATACTTGGAGAGGTATATTGGCGGCAAAAGATTTGGTTACTCATAACTTAAGGTAGAGAGTGGGGTCTGGTGAGCATATTCTAATATATAAAGATGCATGGCTGATTGATCCTTTGAATCCAAGAATCATTTCTAATCCAGTACCGGCTCTTGATAACTCCTCAATCTCTGCCTTATTAAATGGTAACTCTTCCTGGAATGTCCCTTTAATTCTAGAGAGTTTTTGCAGAAGTGATGCTGAAAGAATACTTCAAATTCCTCTTGCCACTTTGCCTTGTCAAGATGTTATGTTTTAGCCTTTAGAAAATATGGGCCAGTATACAATGAAGAGTGGATGTCGTGCATTACATGGCATGGTTCAGCCTCTATTGAATTGTAATTTTAATTGGCAACGACTTTGGAATCTAGTCTTGCCCCTCAAGGTGCGTATCTTTATTTGGAGATGTGTTGTTGATGTTCTTCCTACTAGAAACAATTTGTTTCAAAGACATGCAGTAGATTCCTCTTTGTATCCTTTTTGTTCTCCACCTTCTACTGAAACAGTTCATCATGCATTATTTTCTTGTCCATCTTCTCAAGCGATTTGGCATGAAAGTCCACTAGGCTTGTGTTTTGATATCAATGCTTATTTGGACTGTATCATTGGTAGCTGGTTTGGGTCTTTGCATCTGGATGAGATTCATCAAGATTTGTTTTTTATGTGGTCTATTTGGTTTAAAAGAAACAAATTTGTTTGGGAGCAGCATAGAATGAGCAATGGAGCAGTCCTTCATATGGCTAGATGTTCTCTTTCTCAGTGGAAGTAGTGCATCATAAGGATTTTAATTTAAACAACTTTCTTTCTCTTCCTTTGTTGGAAGCTTGGACTCATCCTCCTACTGGATACATTAAATGCAATACTGATGCAACCTTATTCCAATCAGAAAATTGTGTTGGCTATGGATGGATTTGTAGGGATTCTTTCAAGAATTTTATTGTTGCTCAACATGGTTATTTTTCTTGCCCTCTTGATCCACTCACTCTTGATCCACAACATGGTTCTTTCTCTTCCGTTTATCCACTTATTATAAAGTCTGTATAATTTAACATGTTAATATATGTTTACAATTTGATATTTATTAGTATAAATTTTTTTTTGCTCATATATATTTTATTATATGTTTTAAATTATGTTATTATGAAAAAAACAAAAAAATATAAAATAATATATAAACGGATTGGAGCGATCTAAGTTTGCAATTTATATGTAAAGTCTTTAATAGGCGGGCATTTTACGGGGCTTTAATCGGATTGATTCGATTGAACTTATATAATAAAATAATACATACCAAAGCCATTATTCGGCCCATATCCACACGCCCTTCATTTATGTTGACTTAAACTGAATTTGGACATGAAAAGACATTTAGGGTATATTCATTGGCAAAAAATTAATGTTATTAAAATTGGATCGGATCGGCCAGTCAGATCAAATTAACTGCAAATCAGGAACTAATTCGATGATTAAAAATTGAATTAGCAAAAAATAGTAAGAAACCGATATGAATCGGATAAAAATCGTATAAATCGATGAAAATCGGATGTAACAAGAGAAAATAGGTTTAATAAAAAAATCATTTTTTATCAAAAATATTCATATAACATTATTTTTCATATAACATTATTTTTTTTGTTGAAAAAATATAATATAAATATAAATACAAAATAATTAAAATTTAGGCAATTTTAATAAATTTTTTATGAATAAAATAAAATTTATAATTGAATAATGTTGTTGAACATTTGCAATTTTTTACTATATTTATCTTGAATATTCATTATAAATAGTGAATAACTTGAAAATATTACTTTATAATTAATGTTTTGATGATAAATATATTTTTTAGATTATTTTTTATTTTTATATAGCTATATTTTCATAATATTTATAGAAAATTTTAAAAATAATATTATTAAAACAAAAAAAGAAAAAATCCAGTTGAACCCTATCGAACCAAAAAGGCAAAGGGTTATTGATTCGACCGATTCGATAGGGTTCAACCGGTTTTTTGTTTTTTTGTTTTAATAATATTTTTTAAAATTTTCTATACATATTATGAAAATTATAACTATATAAAAAATAAAAAAAATTAACAAATACATTTATCATCAAAATATTAATTATAAAGTAATATTTTCAAGTTATTCACTATTAATGTTTTGATGATAAATGTATTTTTTAAACTATTTTTTTATTTTTTATATAGTTATATTTTTATAATATTTATAGAAAATTTTAAAAATAATGTTATTAAAATAAAAAAATTGGTTGAACCCTATCGAATCGGTCGAATCCATAATCATTTACCTATTCGGTTCTTTATCCAATCCGATTTTAAGAACATTGCATAAAAATACTCCAATTTTTTCAGAAAAATTTTTCACATCAAACAGAAAATAAAGATCATATTTATTTTGGTTAGTTTTTTAAAATAGAAAATAGAAAATGAATTTTTCAATTTTTCAAAATAAAAAAGAAATTAGAAAACTAATAAAACATATTTTCCAAATTTTTTGAATAATGTTAATAAACGCACGCATACACACACACATGTATATGTACATGTATATATATGTATTTGTATGTGCATACATAAATAAGTACATACATGTGCATGTATATGTAGTACATGCATACATACGTACATATGGATATGTATATATATGTATATACATACATATGCATATGTATATGTATATATATATGTTCATATATACACATACATATAAATATACATAGACATATATATGCATGTACACACACACACAAACATATATACACACACATGCACACATGTATATATATATATACATATATGTACGTACGTACATACATATATACATATATGTATATACATACACACATACATATACATGTATGCATGCATGTGTGTGTGTATATATATAAACAGAAAATAAACACTCAAATTTTTCATTTGTTAATAAATGAATGTTTTTTCTAAATTTTATACAGAAAATAAATACTCAAATTTTATAAAAAAATATAAAACAGAAAATATAAAACTGTTTTATGTAAGTAAAAACACATTTAAAGTCACAATTATTTATGATTTGAACTTAATTTAAATTAAAAATAATATGCCTAATTACCATTAATTAGTGTCTTAAAATAATATTAGAGTGAGACTATTTTAGAAAGAAGTGTTAAGATTCAATACAAAATGATTTTCACAGTTTTAAAATTTTTAATCATAAAGTTCTATAATTGAAAAATAAAAAATATTTGTAATTAATTACATGTTAATAAGTATCTAATTAATTTTAATATAACTGGAGCCCATTCTTATTATGTCCTTTTAATTTAGCCCATCTTTTAAAACTAACAGAAGAAACCCAAGAGAACAAATCAGACCCAAGAACCTAATAATTCACAGCCATGAGATCAAATCCCGGTCTAAAATCAAATACTCATCGTTGGATCTAGGTCGGCAACAAAAACCCTACTCTCTCCTTATACTATATAATCTAATTGAAGCCCTAATGTCACAGCCTCAAAGCTTGTATCTCTCTCATATTCTACTCAATTAGGAAAGCCGGGGGTTAAAGAGACTGCAAAGACGCGCTATCCGCCTTGACCAAGCTGTAGCTTCGTCTTGGCCCTCTAATTTTGTTGTAGCTTACTTAATTTCTGGTTAGCCTTTCTCATTTCCGTGCTAAAAAAACTATCAAAAAGATTGGAAAAGCATCCAAGGCTGAAAAGAAGATTGCTTACGATGCTAAGCTCTGCCAGTTACTGGACGAGTACAGCCAGATCTTGGTTGTCGCGATCGATAATGTTGGGTCGAACCAGCTACAGAACATCAGGAGGGGTCTTAGTGGTGACTCTATTATGCTCATAGGAAAGAATACCATGATGAAGAGGACCATCAGAGTGCACTCTGAGAAGACTGGAAACAATGCTTTCCTTAATCTCATCCCTCTCCTCCAGGTATTTTTGTTTTTCATTTATTAGCTTATTTTTTCAAGGTTATGTTACTTCAATTTTGATGTTGGAATTTTTTCATTAGTTATCTTATATGCTTAGCTGATATATCTTACTATGCGTTTATATGGGTGTTAAGTAGATTTTGTTTTATACTATTTGTTTTTAGTAAATTAAGAAATTATAATGTTTAGATATATGGATAGCCTCTGTATTTGGTTTACACTGGGTTTTATGCAATTTAAGAAGAATAAAGATGGGAACTAGAAAATTGGGAAATTATGATGTTTCGATATGTAGATAGCCTCTGTATTTTGTTTGCACTGGATTTTATACAATTCAAAAAGAATAAAGATTGGAACTTTGTAATTGTATCCTTGATGTATAAAGTGTGGCCCTTCCAGATTCTTGATTTTGTATTAAAGTTGCTGAGGATGTAGTTTGGGAACTTGTTCTTAAGAATTGATACTGATAACATCTAAGTTATTGATTTACTCCTTGGATATTCAAATTTGTACTGTTTCTTTAACCAGGGCAATGTGGGTTTGATTTTCACGAAGGGTGATCTCAAGGAGGTGAGTGAAGAGGTAGCCAAGTACAAGGTACAGTGACTGACTGATCTTATTTACTTATCATTTATATGACAATTAATTTGTATTGATGTTATATTGTCTACTTGGTTTTGTATATGTCGATTTTTTGATGTATAAAGTTGAATATGTCTTGGAAACTATATATTGAATTAGAGTTCTGTTTAAGTTTGCTACGGGTGATTAATTATGGTAGTATGTATGCCAGAAAGTTAAACAGAAGGGTCTAAACTTTTAGAATACATTTGAAACTATTATTTACTATTTCATGGAGCAATTGCTTCTTTTAGTTTGAAGTTTTTGGGACTTGGGGAGAAACGATCAGAAGTCGTTGTATGTTATACTATCTTTGGCTCCATTTACAGGCTTTTAATATCATTTTGTATAAAAAATTATTGTTCTAATTAAAAATTCAATTTATTGAGGGTGGAATGTTAAGAATTCAATTATCCCCGGCTTCGTCTCTTTACTAATTGACTTCGATCTTTTTATGATTCGACTTGCTGTTCCATTGTATCTTTATTCTTGTAATTTATCTTGCATTTTTAATATATTTTATTTTATGAATGAATAGGTTGGAGCTCCTGCACGTGTTGGTTTGGTTGCTCCAATTGATGTTGTCGTTCCTCCTGGCAACACAGGGCTCGATCCCTCTCAAACTTCTTTCTTCCAGGTTTTTATTTAAGTTCTTTTACTTTACTCTTTATGTTTGCTATTTGAAGCTCCCCATAATCATTGAGGCTTATAGATCTTCTTATAATTTGGGTTCTCAATATTCCCACCAAGATTAACAAGGGTACTGTTGGAATTATCACCCCAGTGGAACTTATTAAGAAGGGAGACAAGGTTGGCTCTTCTGAGACAGCCCTGCTGGCCAAGCTTGGTATAAGGCCATTTTCTTATGGTCTTGTTGTCCAGACTGTTTATGATAATGGCTCTGTGTTCAGCCCAGAGGTGCTTAATCTTACTGAGGATGATCTCATGCTAAAGTTTGCTAATGGTCTGTCCATGATCACCTCATTGTCGCTGGCCATCTCGTACCCAACCTTGGCTGCCGCACCACATATGTTCATCAATGCCTACAAGAACGTCCTAGCTGTTGCAGTTGCAACTGACTATTCCTTCCCACAAGCAGAGAAAGTAAAGGAGTACCTAGAGGTAGTTTCATGTATCTATTTATGGAATTGAATTTTATATCTGAGTAAAAATTTTGGCCTTTATTTATAATCTCGTGTATTGTATTTATATGATGATGTGGGATTTATATAGGATCCTAGGAAGTTCGCTGTTGCTGCTGTTCCAGTTGCTGCTACTGATGCTAGTGGTGCCCCAGCTGCTGCAAAGGAGGAGGAGAAGAAGGAAGAACCAGCTGAGGAGTCTGATGAGGACATGGGCTTTAGCCTATTTAACTAAGTTTCATTTAGGTTGCTATAGTAGTTATTTTAGATTGGTAAATCTTATGCTGCGTTTTTTTTCCCCTTAGAATTCTTAATGTGTTATTTAGCAAGTTTTGCATACATCTGTGGAATGTTTCACTTTTCACTTGATTAAAGGGTGTTTTTGTTCGGATTGAATCCTTCATCTGTTATTTCTTATTCTTGTTTTTTGTTTGCAGTGTATGAATGTTGCATGATGTAAGAAATTCAGGCTGCTTTAGAGTACTGGAAATTCGCAATGTGGGCTTAAAACTTTTAAATGAAAGCATATATTAGATTAGGAAAAATGCATTCGAGTCTTCGAATTTGTTCTTTTTGGCTATTAAATTGTTAAAATTTTTGTTCTAACGTGCATTAATTGATAAAATTAGACTTAAATGTACCTAGGCTTTGCATACCAAAATAACTATTAATCTGTACAGGTTCAAATGGAATCTCGGCTGTTTAAACTTTTTGTGGTGATTGGCGATTGATTAGTCTGAGGTTTATCTCATAATATTCCAATATGGCTCAAATTGAGCAATAAAAAAAAGAGAACTTGACAAATTTATTTCCTCATCAAGTTTTAGATGGATAATGGACATACATCAGATGATTAATTTTATGCCATTTGTAGTTTTTATCTTTCCAATATTTCAATTATTTTCTGGTCTAGCTATTTGATAAGGAAAATGACCATTAATAAACCACACGTTGATGCCAGTGGTTCAAGAGTTGCCACTGATAATGGCTTCCTTTATAGCATAAACACCAACAAAATGGACCATCTCACTGGAGTTTTAGTATAGAGCCACCTGGCACCGTGCAAAATCCAACCAAAACATGAACAATTAATAAATTTGGTTTGGTTTTATCGATTCACGATTTCTAAAAGATGTTGTTTTACATTATATATATAAAAATATAAATTAAATATATTTTTAAATATTGAAAATATATAAGCTATTAAAATGGAATTAAATCGACCATTTGCCCATGCTAAAACCACAGGTGACTTGCAAAATAACCAACCCTGCAGAAAAACTGATAAGATCCTTAAAATGACTTCAATCAAATCAAGATTAATCACAGGACTTATCTGGAATTCCAAAGGCCATAAAAATTGTCTTAAACATTCAAGTTTCCATTCTCATGTTTTAGTCTCCACTCTTCAGAAAACCATAAAAACCAGCAAGAGGAGCGACGGGAGTTCCAGCCTTAGCAGGGTTTTGGCCTTCAATCTTCCATCTCATTTTGTTATTTACTATAACAATAACATGGTTGCCACCATCTTCCTATTGTCTTAGTAATTTAGGAAATGAAACAGATCGAATTGCTCTTTTGGAATTCAAAGCCAAGATTTCCAATGACCCTTTTGGCTTCTTGAGCTCATGGAATGATTCTGCAAACTTCTGCAAATGGCGAGTTACTTGTGGCAGTAAAAATCAGAGATTTATTTCTGTAGACTTGCTTGAGGCAAGCTTGATGGGGGCCTTATCTCCTTGTATCAAAAATCTCACCTTTTTAAGGATCCTTAACCTTCCACAACAAATTCCATGGAGAAATTCCTGAACAAATTGGCTACCTTTCCCGACTAATATCTCAATCTCACATTTAACCCATCTAGAGGAGAAATTCCAGCCAACATCAGCTGCTGCTTTAACCTTGAGTTCTTGGATTTTTACAATAACAATTTAGTGGGGAAAATTCCTTCTGACCTGGGCTTATTGAAAAAGCTTGAGATAATTTTTCTTGGTAGAAATAAACTCACAGAAGAGATCCCACATTCCTTTGGAAATCTATATCCTCTACAATATATTGCTTTGGGAGAGAATCATCTGGAGGGAAATATTCTGAATGATTTGGGAAGAATATATGACAATTTATTTTCAAAGTATCGGTGAATAAACTGACACGTAAAATCCCTTCCACATTTTTCAATATTTCAAGTCTATCTTCCTTTTATGTTACATCAAATCAATTGGAAGGGAGTCTCCCACCAAACATAAGGCCCTAGTGTTCCTAACTTGAGAAGTTTTGTCATTGGTGGAAACCAAATCCGTGGAAGTATTCCAATTTCATTCACCAACGTTTCTCAACTTCAAATACTTGCCTTCTCTAACAACATGATGACTGGTCTCAAGTTCCTAATGATCTTGGATATTTGAAGAATCTCAGGCGGTTGAATATGGAATTCAATTTCTGCGAAATAATGCGAGCTCAGACCTGGATTTTATAACATCTTTGGTGTAATTGTAGCCAATATGTTTGGCCTTCATACAGTGTATATAACCAATAATCAAATATATGGTGAAATTCCATCAGAGCTTGGGACATTTGTCAAGTTTTATACATTACATTTGTCAAATAATCTCTTTTCTGGTTCACACCAGATGGTTTTGGGAAGCTTGTAAAGTTGCAACCTTTGGCCCTGTCTGAAAACAAACAATCTGGATTAATTCCACAATCCCTATGTAACATCACCTAGCTAACTGAGTTTTCTTTATCTCAAAATAAATTAGGTGGAGACCTAAGTAGTATTGAAAGCTAACAAAATCTGCAGAAGTTGGATATTTCAGTAAATCATTTAGTCTGGAGCGCACCAAAGCAATTGACTGAACTCTGCATTTGTATCTCTTAATTTATCACAAAATGCATTGACAGGTCACATACCCTTAGAAGTTGGTATCCTGAAAAATATTGTTCAGTTATATGTCTCCGAAAATGAATTGTTTGGGGAAATTCCCGAGACAATGGGTGAATGTTTGAGCTTATAATATCTAACAGTGCAGGGCAATCTGCTTCAAGGAGATATGCCTTCATTCGTTGCTTACTTAAAAGATCTTCAAGTATTGGACCTGTCAAGGAACAAATTATCAGGAAATATCCCGAAAGACCAACAGGTTTCCATCTTCTTGCTCTATCTTAACCTCTCCTTCAACTATCTTAGGGGTGAAGTATCAACAGGAGTGTTCCAAAAATTTAAGTGCATTTTCACTTAATGGAAACAGTAATCTATGTGATGGTATCCCAAAGTTGAAGTTGCTTGCATGTCCTATCATTCGAAAGAAACTGAAAAAGCCAATCGAAGTCATTATCCTTGCAGCCATCATTAGTTCAATTATGATTTTCATTGCAATAACATTCTTGTATGTTTCCCGTCAGTGGCACTTAAGAAAGAATCCATCTTCAACACTCTTTGATGTGGACCAGTTTCCACGAATTTCATACGAGGAACTGATGCAAGCAACCAACGTTTCTACAGACAATATTATTGAAGAAGGTAATTTTGGCTTTGTATATAGAGGAAGCCTTGATATTTGTTAGAAAATAAGGAATACAGCTTAGATGTTATAGTGTATAACAGCTGTATAATAGATGTAAATTTACCCTTTTTTACCCTTTCTTTTTATATAAATATGTAGTTTAACCTAAAATATAATTCAATTGAATACAAACAAATTCAATTCCCATTGTCTTTTCTCACATGGTATCAGAGCCTTCTATGTTTATAGACTTTGTATGTAGTGTATATATGTACACAATTCTCTTAATGAAGGACACGAAAGAGAAAAGATTCTCTCCTTCTAAAATACTGTTTTCACATGGTATCAGAGCCATCAAAATAGAGAATGGCTGGCATAATTCGGGAAGGGAAGAAATTTTTCTCCCCATATGTCTTGACTTCAAATGATAATCCTGGTAATGTGATTACTCAGGTGCAACTGAAAGGTGACAACTATGATGAATAGGCTCGGGCTATGAGAACTTCGTTAAGAGCCAAGAAGAAATTTGGATTCATAGATGGTACAGTGGAACAGCCTAATGAGGATTCATCAGAACTGGAAGATTGGTGGACTGTAAACTCAATGTTAGTATCATGGATACTTAACACCATTGAGCCAACACTGAGATCCACTATAACACATATGGAGAATGCATGGGATTTGTGGGAAGACATACAGGAATGATTTTCAATTGCTAATGGCCCACGTGTCCAGCAGATCAAATCAGAACTTGCTAATTGCAAATAGCGGGGACTTTCGATTATAAGTTATTATAGAAAGCTGAAACAGTTATGGGAAGAACTCATACATTATGATAAAGCTCCATTATGCACATGTGGCGAATGTAAGTGTAATGTTGCAACTAAACTTGAAAAGAAGCGAGAAAAAGAAAGACTTCATCAATTTTTGATGGGTTTGGAAGATATAGTATATGGAATAGTTTGCTCTAACATTTTGAGCGCTGAACCGCTGCCCAGTTTAAACAAGGCATATTCATTGGTATGCCAAGAAGAATGAATGAGGGTTATTTTACGAGGAAAGGAGGAATGTGGAGAACCCATGAGCTTTGCTGTTCAAGCTAATTCTGGAGGTCATAAATTCAACAATGAAGCCAAAGATAAATCCAATGTTTGCTCACATTGCAAACGTGAAGGTCATGGCACTGAGAGTTGTTTTCAGCTCATTAGATATCCTGATTGGTAGGGTGAATGGCCTAGAACAGCTGGACATGGTTCAAGTCATGGACGAGGGGGATAAAATGCTAGTCGTGGCAATGCACAAAGAGCCAACACTACACGAGTGATAAGACAATCATCCACTTTGACAAAAAGAACTGGTGCAGAAACTGGATCTTTGACACCTGAGCAATGGACAATTTTTTAAATTTGTTTAATTCTTGCAAACCAGGTATCAGCGAAAAGATGACTGGCAAGGACAATATGATTTGGATAATTGACTTTGGAGCTTTTCAACATATAACTAGAAATTTGGAATGCTTAACCAATTTGAAAAAAATTGTGGCTTGTCCGATTGGATTGCCTAATGGGAAACATGTAATGGCTTAGCAGGAAGGGACGGTACATTTGGGAAAAGATATGAAATTAACTAATGTTCTCTTTGTTCCAGATTTCCATTGTAATTTGATTTCAGTGTCCCAATTAAATGATGACTCAAACTGTTTGGTGATGTTTACTGATAAAGATTATGTTATATAGGACCGCACTACGAGGATAGTGATTGAAGTGGGTGAAACATGCAAGGGGCTTTATTATCTCAAGAATTTGCCATCAGCTCAAGCATGTCAGGCTAGTCGTGTGGATGCTTCTGAACTATGGTATAGGAGAATGGGTCATCCTTCTACAAAAATAGTAGAATTGCTTCCTCATTTTTGTTCAAATAAAGAAAACTCAAATAAAAATAAAATGTGTGATATTTATTTTAGAGCCAAGCAAACCATAGCAGTGTTTCAGACTAGTGAGAATAAAGCAAATGAAATTTTTGAACGGGTTCATTGTGATTTATGGGGTCCTTATAGAGTTGCCTCTTCGTGTAGTGCTTCATACTTTCTAACAATTGTTGATGATTTCTCGCGAGGTGTGTGGGTTTATCTGCTGATTGATAAAACTGAAGTGGAACATGTGTTTCGTAACTTTCTTGCCATGGTTGAACGACAATTTAATAAACATGTGCAAATAGTTCGGAGTGACAATGGAACATAATTTATTCACTTACGTAATTACTTTGCTGAAACTGAAATAATTTACCAGACTTCATGTGTAGGAACTCCACAGCAAAATGGACGTGTGGAGAGGAAACATCACCATATTCTCAATGTGGCTCGAGCTCTACGATTTCAAGCCAATCTTCCTATTAGGTTTTAGGGTGAATGTGTCTTAACTGCAGCATATTTAATAAATCGAACTCCTTCTAAACTTCTAAAGGGCAAGACACCTTATGAAGTTTTGTTTCAAAAATCTCCCGATTATAATCACATTAGCGTTTTTGGGTGTCTATGTTATGCAAAGGATATGAATCATGGAAATGATAAATTCTCTAGTAGGAATCGTCGTTGTCTCTTTGTTGGTTATCCTTTTGGCAAGAGAGGGTGGCATTTGTATGATCTAGAAATGGGGCAGTATTTTACATCAAGGGATGTGGTATTCTCTGAAGAAGAATTTCCATATATTTATAAGACAAATTCTGAGCCAAGTAACTCAACAATTGCATCGGTTGGTTCCAGTGCCCAAGCTGAAGATGATGTGACTGAAGTAGCAGAAGTGGAATGCTATGAGTCTCCAGTCGTCATCACTAATTTTGAAATTTCCACTCCAGAACAGGGTGCCACTAATGAATTCAGAGGGGTGTGATTGATATGGAGGATGACACCAGGCAAGAAACACTTGGATGAGGTTTTTAAACAGCATTCTTCTACACGACTAAAAGATTATGTGACTTACACTGCTCAGTGTCTAAGTCCCTCTGCATGTTCATCCAAACCAATCCAGTCCTCAGGTACGGTTTATCCTATCGTACATTATGTTACTTGTGATAATTTTTCTGCTCCACATTGTGTTTTTCTAGCATCCTTGATAGCCCATATAGAGCCCTCTTCTTTTGCTCAAGCAATGGCAGATGCAAGCTGGAGAGATGCCATGAAACAAGAAATTAAAGCTTTTGAGAGTAATGGAACATGGACGGTGATAGATTTTCCGCTAGGAAAGAAAGCACTAGGAAGTAAATGGGTCTACAAGATCAAGCATAATTCAGATGGATCTATCCAACGACACAAAGCATGCTTGGTGATCCTTAGAAATCATCAAATTGAGGGGATTGATTATAATGATACTTTTGCTCTTGTTGCCAAGATGGTGACAGTTCGTATACTCTTGACAGTAGCAGCAGCAAAGGGATAGGAACTTCATCAGATGGATGTTCATAATGCATTTTTACATGGTGACTTAAATGAGGAAGTGTATATGAAGATGCCTCCATGTGTTCGATGTTCACAATCAGGCAAGGTGTGCAAGTTGCACAAATCTCTTTATGGGTTGCGCCAAGCTCCTCGATGCTGGTTTGCTAAGTTAACGTCTGCTTTACAACGCTATGGTTTTTCTCAGTCCCAGTCCGATTATTCATTGTTTACTCTTACTCGTGACACAATTCATTTGAGTATTTTGGTGCATGTATGTAGATGATCTCATTATTGCAGGAAATAACAGTATTGCAATTCATAAGTTCAAGAAATATTTGTGTCAGTGTTTTCATAAGAAAGACTTAGGCATGTTGAAGTATTTTTTGGGAGTGGAGGTTGTAACGCCTCCTTAACTATTTAAGACCAACAGTGTTCATTAATACCCTTATAAATAATAAGTTTTTATTTAGATTTTAACGAAAAATTTGTAATATAACGACTTAATTTTTCTTAATTTCCAAACCTACAAAAGTCAAATTGCACTCCCAATAATATTCCTTCTACTCCCAAACTCCAATCAATAATTCATAGCACTTCTATAATGTCAATTCATCATACACATTCACACACATCTAGTCCATACTTTATTCATTTGCATCCATCAAACTCATACATTAAGTTAATATTAAATGCCTTCAATTCTCATTCTTATCGTAATAATTTATATATAATTACAAGACAAAAGTTCAAAATCATGGTCTTCTATGTACATGTCATTTCTTCCTTCAATTCTCATCTTTTGGCACCTGTCCCTGCGCGCAGTTATAAAAATACACGCTAAGTGTAGTGGCCTGAACACCGGGTTAGTCATGAACAGTATTTTCCGACAGTAAATATTATCTTTCGGGCTAAAAAGTACACCGGGAGGTAAAAAGTATTTTATTTGATCATCAAAAAATATGGATCACGGGTAGTCCGGGGTTAAATTTTAAAGTGAATTTGAGGTTAAATAGGCCTCCAAAAATCAAAAATAAGAAAAAGTCACTGTTTCAGTTAAAATGGTGTTTAGGTTAACTGAAAGTTTGTCTGAAACTTTAAAAATAGCTAATGACCTCTAAATATTACCATATTTTTTAGATATACATTAAATGAGATGTAGAATCATATAGTAAAGAAAAATTGATTTTTCAATGATGCGAAAAATCTAGCTATCGGACTGGTAAAAGTGGCGCAGACCGAAAAATAGTCTCTGATTCACCCAAAAATATTCAGAAAGCCTAATGAATATATTTTGAGAATTTTAAAAGTATTTTTGGAAAGATTTGAACTCAAAAAGTAGGAGAAAATAATGATTTCGGTTTAAATAGTAATCGATCAACCGTAGATTTGATTGGGGCTTTAAAAATATCAAATAAAGTTTAAAAATTACCAAAAATTATAGATATGCATAAAATAATGTGTAGATTATTTTGGATTTAAAAAGTAAATTTTTGGTAAAATCGGTATTTTTGAATTGGACCGATTTAATCGAACCGGACCAAAAATAGACTCCGATTAGGCTAAAATTTTGTATAAAACCTATTTTTAATGTGATAAAGATGTTGGAATTAATTTTAGAGTGATTTGAAATTGAAAAGTGGGAAAAATAAATTAAGATTGCTTATTGGATAGTTAATGGGCTTTGGTTAATTAATTCAAGCCCATTAACCCAAGCACAAGCCCAAGACCTTTGAGAGTGCTATGAAAGGGAGATTTTTACAGTGATTTTCGTGGCTCATCTTCTGTTCCAGCAGCTTCCTCCTCCATTGTTGGCCAAAAGCTTCATTTCACTTCTCTCTCAAAATTTCTTCTTTATTTCTTCATTTTTTCCCTTTGATCCAAACACAAGAAATGTTCTCCAGCTTCTCTAGTTGTTGGATTTGATATTAAACCAAGGATTATAGGGAGATAAGCAAGAGAAAACAAGTGGAAAAAGCTTAGAGGTCAAAATGAGGTAAGAGAAATTGTTGGTTTTAATTTTGTTCTAAGGTACCTACTACTAGTTTTGGGTGTCTAGAGTCCATTTTTGAGATTTATTTGAGCTAAAAATATTGTTATCTTGGTGATTTTAAGGGTGAAAATTTTGGCCATGTGAAGATTTTAATGATGAGGGATGTTTTGCTAAGGCTTAAGGCGTCAAAAGGAAGCCCAAGGAAGGTTAAGCATGGAAAAATGGTTAGTGACTATCAAATCTTATTATTTCCCTATAAATTTTATGGTTTTCCTTTAGGGTTTATAAGATAGAATTTAATAAAGATATATATAATTGAAATTGGTGTTAGAAAAGTGTAATTGGACTTTGATTTAGCATAATAGGAAGCTTAAATAAATTTAAAAGAATTTTTAAAGTCTAATTATTATGATGGCCGAATTTCATGCTTAAAGAAATTATGTGTATATTAAGTATTTCAATGAAATTAAGCCATAGAATGATGATAGATATGAAATATATTATCCATTAATTTTTAGAGAATTTATGAAATTTATTAGAATATTTTTGGATTAATTAATTGGTTATGTATTAGTAAAAAATATTAAATTTTTGTGAAATAATGCATGAAATGAGTAAATAATATTTTTATGCATTTATATAGAATTTATGGAATTTATTTAAATATTTTGGAAGAAATATTTAAATATGTACAAAATAAAGTATTGAATTATTGAGTTATAAATTGTAATTAAAGTGAAAAATAATGAATTATATTGATATAATTCATAAATTGTCCAAAATTAATGAAATAAGTGACTGGCTAATTTATTATAATAAAAATACCATAAAAAGTATAATGTATAAAATGACCGAAATGAATTATTAAGAAATAATTCATAAATTGATAATATAATGGTGAATTATTGTAAAATAATTCACAAATCGTATAAAAAGATCGCATATTCCAAACGATCGTAATTCCATACAGAAAAAGTAAGAAAATTGTTAAAAGTTAACAACAAAATGATACGTAAAGTCAAAATATTGAATTATTAAGAAATAATTCATAAATTTGCCAAGTAATGGTGGATTATAATGATATAATTCACATAGTGTATAAAAAGTACTAAAATAATTGTTGGCTAAAGTAGTGAAGTAAAAAGACACTGAAAGGTGTAAAATATAAATTGAGCATGGTGAATTATGATGTCATAATTCACAATTCGTTTGTAAGATTCTTAAAAAGTACTGAAAAGATTAATTGAAAAAAAATATACTGACTGAAAAAGTATTTGTAATTGTTAAAATTGAAAAGTATTTTGAAATAAAGTGATTTTTGCCCTTAGCAATAGTCAGGCAATAAAAGTCTTGCTCAGGATATAATTGGCTAGCCATAGGGACATCTTATACCGCGGTGCAAGTCATGATGACTTGCTTTATTATGGTAGGATCTTTGATCTCCATAGTATCTGTTATACGTACTGTCATATGTTCATATATTTTATGAGGAATGATTCTTGGAGGTTATTTCTCATTTTGTTGTGACCCTATGGGGTTCACATCCTACATATCCAGTCTGAAAGTTTCTGTCGGGTCTATACTAGTGGCATAATGATAAGAAAATGTTAAAAGTGTAAAAAGAAAATTAAAATTGAGGTTTAAGGTGAAAAAAGACCTAAATGAAAAGAATTAAAAAGTTTAGGGGTAAAACGATAATTTTTCCAAAAGATGAATTTAATAAGTAAAAGTGAGAAGGAAAGAATTAATAAGGGCAAAATGGTAATTCGATTAACTATGTAAAAGTCAACTTTTATAAAGTTAAAGGACTAAAATATAATTTTACATGAAAAAGTCAAAATAAGGACCAATTGGTATATTGTATACCAATTATTACATTGAAAATGAAAATTTGTAAAATAAAGTTAAAGTTGTAATTAAAAATCCAAAAGTAACAATACCGTAATGATTCAATAAATTATAGATTAAATGTGAAATATTGTACAAAGAGTTCAGTTAAAGACCAAACAGAACTTTTGTAAGCTAAAAGTCAACTGAAAAGTAAAAATAAGCAAGTTATGACAATTTTGCAATAAAAAATTGTAAAAAGGACCTTTTTGTAATAAAATGAAGAAATAAAGACTTAATTAGAAAGTTGCCAATATAATAATATTATTTGGTATTAAATGTTAAAAGTATTAATAATTGTATTGTGAAACATAATTAAAAAGTCAAAGTGAAAATAAATGAGCTAAGATCAAAACCATAATTTAAGAATAAAAAGAATAATTATGTAATTAAGTGAAAAATCGAGAATTAAACTGAAGTTACCATAATAGTGGCAATAAACAGAGTAAAATGCCAAACGTAATAATAATTGTACCAAACTGACTAAATAAGAAATTATGCTTAAAAAGTCAATGTTAAGCACAATTAACACGCTATGCACCAAAAGTTAAGTAAAAGTAAAAATAAGAATAGTAATGCCAAAATTTATAATTGAAATTACAAAAAGGGTATTTTTGGTAATAAATTGAAAAGTTTAAGACCAAAGTAATAAGTTGCTAAAATTCTTGAAATATTTTGAAAACATTGTTAATAATGTTAAAAGAGCTTTTAATAAGTCCAAAATGATTTTTAGCGTAATTAATGTAATTATGCTATTTTGGGAAAATTCTTCGATTAATAATCACCATTGAGCATAATTAGTGCTCAGCACGTAGTGTTTACTGCGTGCAAGTTCGGAAGTGTTGCGGGAGCATGGTACACAGTGAAGCAGAGATTGAAGAGGAATAGTCAGTGATGATTATTTTAGTATTTTTGGCATGTATATACTTAGATAGCAGAATTAAAGAATTGGACTGTATTTGAACTACAGTTTGATGGAATAATTAATATTGTTATTTTGCAATTATGTGTTTATCAGTAAATGATTTAGAATGAATATGTTCGATCTATGAGTAAATGTTTGGATGTGATTATGTTTACTGTTATAGACTGTTGTGCCTCTGAGAAGCTGTGGTTTGTCTAGTTTTTCAGGAGGCTAGTAAGTTCCTAGTCATTATGCTGCCGAATTTTTGATAAAATGAATAGTATTTCAAACAATTATAAGTTGATAAGTTAAATGTATAAATTTGAATAGTGTATAAGTATTGACATTCAATGGATTAAATTTGGTTAAAAAAAATTCCGGCTTACCGCTTAGTTCTGTATCGAAAAAAACTGTTCAAATAAGGGTGTTACATTTTATGGTATCAGAGCAAATGTTTAAGCGGTTCTAAGATCGGAGTGGGATAAGATTAAGTGATAGATTTATCTGTATATACATGCCAATTGTAAGTGAATAAGTATTAGGAATCTAATGTGTACTTACTCCCTTTTGGTTCTAAAATGAAAAGTTGGCATTTGATTGAGATTGTCAGTTGTAAAAGGATTGATTTTGTATGGTAAAGACAGTAGTGGGTTAGAATGAAATTAGTACTGCTTAATGCCTTTTGGAGGATAAAGCAGGGTAATGAATTATCAGCTGAAAACGAGCGCAAGTTTGAGTGTCTAAGTACCTAGGTGGATGAGAACCAGTCCATTGAAGGATAATGTAACAAAAATAATATGTTAGAACTTTGAAAGGAGATTGAATATTGAGTTCAGACAGATTGTAAGGGACATAGAGATACCCTGATTTGAGTGTCATGGTTTAAGATTCTATTGAGTTAAAAGCTATACAGTCAGAGGAGGTTTTTTATGGTTGAAATTGTTATGATCATAAGTTGAGGTCATTTAAGATGCTTTATATACCTGTCAGTGATTCCTTTATAGGTGTGGAGAAAATTGATTGAACATTTCATAGTATTGGGATGGGATAAAACATTTGCATCACATGAGAATATGTGTTTGTATTCTATTGCATATATGAAATCATTAATTCATGGCATAGCATTAATCATTGTTTGATAGCATCTGATCTGTATTATATCACATGTATAGGCCCCACCTAATAAGGAAAAACTGACAGAAGATATGATGAGCATAGTGATAACCTGATAGCAAGAAAAGGAATAGGGTACCCAAGATTATTTTCGTATTAAATGAGGCCATTATTAGTTATTGGTCATGTTATTGGGATTTGCAAATGCACCGTTTGCCCTTATGGATTTAATAAATAGGGTTTTTACCCTTATTTAAATCCATTTTTGGTGATTTTTATTGATTATATTCTGGTAAATTCCCAATACAAAGGAAGGATATGACAAGTATTTGAGATTTGTTCTGCCAACATTGAAGAAAAAGTAACCCTTTATTAAGATAAGCTAATATGATTTATGGTTGAATGAGGAGTTCCTGGATTTAGCCGGATACTATAGGAAAGTTGATGTAGAGGCTGATGTACTCAGAATGAGAATTCATATA
Source organism: Excoecaria agallocha (assembly GCA_037975025.1). Taxonomy (NCBI): domain Eukaryota; kingdom Viridiplantae; phylum Streptophyta; class Magnoliopsida; order Malpighiales; family Euphorbiaceae; genus Excoecaria; species Excoecaria agallocha. Next base: position 2,068,021 of record JBBPFJ010000025.1, read on the forward strand.
TGGTAATATGAATATTTTTAAATGAATATGTATAAATGATGGGTATGTGTAAATGATTAATGATATTATTTGCAGCTCTTCGAGCTGTGAATGTTAATTTAAGTTTGGCTCCAGATGAAGCATGGTTAGTTGAAGTGTAAATGAAAGCGGAGTAACAGGTTCCTTCAGGATCGCTCCAACTTATGTTTATAATGGAGTGGAAATAAGATAGAGTGATCATCGATTTTGCTATTGATTGTCTGTGTTTCAAAGAGAATGTATTGCTATGGAAGATTATTGATAGTCTCCACTTTAGCACAGTATTCCACCCTCAGACTGATGGTGAGTCAAAATAGGTGATTCAGATATTAAAAGAATTGTTATGGTAAAGTGTACCTGAATTTGGTAACGGTTGTAAAAAGTATTTGTCCTTAGCAGAGTTACTTATAACAATAGCTGTTAGCTCAATAGGAATATGGCTCTTTTGGGGTATTGTCTGAAAGGAAATATAAAGGTCCTTTACGTTGAACCTAATTGAGTGTAAAGAAATTGGTATAATCTTATTTGATCCATGACTTGGTAGAGGTCCAAATACAGGTTGATGTGACCTGTGAAGAAAGATTAGTGAAAAATTTTAGTGATAAAGATCAGTTAGCTCAAGAGCAAACATGTTCCATTTGTGAAGATCTTTTGTAATCCTTAAATGTGAAAGAAATATTGATTAGAAAACAGTACAGTATCCTCTACTCTTCGATATAAGTAAATTTTGAGGACTAAATTTAATTTAGTAGGGGAGAATTGTAATGGCCTGAACACCGGGTTAGTCGTGAACAATATTTTCCAATAGTGAATAGTATCTTTCGGGCTAAAAAGTACACCCGGAGGTGAAAAGTATTTTATTGGATCATTGAAAAATATGGATCACGGGGTAGTCCGGGGTTAAATTTTGAAGTGAATTTGAGGTCAAATAGGCCTCCAAAAGTCAAAAATAAGAAAAAGTCACGGTTTCAGTTAAAATGGTGTTTAGGTTAACTGGAAGTTTGTTTGAAACTTTAAAAATAGCTAATGACCTCTACAAATTACCATATTTTTCAGATCTACATTAAATGAGATGTAGAATCATATAGTAAAGAAAAATTGGTTTTTCAGTGATGCGAAAAATCGGGCTATTGGATTGGTAAAAGTGGCTCAGATCAAAAAATAGTCTCTGAATCACCCAAAAATATTCAGAAAGCCTAATGATTATATTTTGATAATTTTAAAAGTATTTTTGGAAATATTTGAACTCAAAAAGTAGGAGAAAAATAATGATTTCGGTTTAAATAGTAACCGATCAACCGTAGATTTGATCGGGGCTTTAAAAATATCAAATAAAGTTTAAAAATTGCCAAAAATTATAGATATGACTAAAATAATGTGTAGATTATTTTGGTTTCAAAAAGTAAAATTTTCGGTAAAATCGGTATTTTTGAATCGGACCATTTTAATCGAACTGGACAAAAACCGGACTCCGATTATGCTGAAATTTTGTATACACCCTATTTTTAATGTAATAAAGATGTTGAAATCAATTTTAGAGTGATTTGAAATTGAAAAGTGGGAGAAATTAATTAAGATTGCTTATTGGGTAGTTAATGGGCTTTGGTTAATTAATTCAAGCCCATTAACCCAAGCCCAAGCCCAAGACCTTTGAGAGTGCTATAAAAGGAAGATTTTCACAGTGATTTTCGTGGCTCATCTTCTGTTCCAGCAGCTTCCTCCTCCATTGTTGTCCAAAAGCTTCATTTCACTTCTCTCTCAAAATTTCTTCTTCATTTCTTCATTTTTTCCTTTGATCCAAACACAAGAAATGTTCTTCAGCTTCACTAGTTGCTGGATCTGATCTCAAACCAAGGATTATAAGGAGATAAGCAAGAGAAAACAAGTGAAAAAAGGTTGGAGGTCAAAATGAGGTAAGAGAAATTGTTGGTTTTAATTTTGTTCTAAGGTACCTACTACTAGTTTTGGGTGTCTAGAGTCCATTTTTGGGGTTTATTTGAGCTAAAAATGTTGTTATCTTGGTGATTGTAAGGGTGAAAATTTCGGCCATGTGAAGATTTTAATGATGAGGGATGTTTTGCTAAGGCTTAAGGCATCAAAAGGAAGCCCATGGAAGGTTAAGCATGGAAAAATGGTTAGTGACTATCAAATCTTATTATTTCCCTATAAATTTTATGGTTTTCCTTTAGGGTTTATAAGAAAGAATTTAATAAAGATATGTATAATTGAAATTGGTGTTAGAAAAGTGTAATTGAACTTTGATTTAGCATAATAGGAAGCTTAAATAAATTTAAAAGAATTTTTAAATTCTAATTATTATGATGGCCAAATTTCATGCTTAAAGAAATTATGTGTATATTAAGCATTTCAACGAAAGTAAGCCATAGAATGATGATAGATATGAAATATATTATCCATGAATTTTTAGAGAATTTATGAAATTTATTAGAATATTTTTGGATTAATTAATTTGTTATGTATTAGTGAATAATATTGAATTTTTGTGAAATAATGCATGAAATGAGTAAATAATATTTTTATGCATTTATATAGAATTTATGAAATTTATTTAAATATTTTGGAAGAAATATTTAAATATGTACAAAATAAAGTATTGAATTATTGAGTTATAAATTGTAATTAAAGTGAAAAATAATGAATTATATTGATATAATTCATAAATTTTCCAAAATTAATGAAATAAGTGACTAGCTAATTTATTAGAATAAAAAGACCATAAAAAGAATAATATATAAAATGACTGAAATGAATTATTAAGAAATAATTCATAAATCGATAATATAATGGTGAATTATTGTAAAATAATTCACAAATCGTATAAAAATATTGCATATCCCGAACGATCGTAATTCCATACAGAAAAAGTAAGAAAATTGTTAAAAGTTAACAAAAAAAATGATACGTAAAGTCAAAATATTGAATTATTAAGAAATAATTCATAAATTTGCCAAGTAATGGTGGATTATAATGATATAATTCACACAGTGTATAAAAAGTACTAAAATAATAGTTGGCTAAAGTAGTGAAGTGAAATGACACTGAAAGGTGTAAAATATAAAGTGAGCATGGTGAATTATGATGTCATAATTCACAATCTGTGTGTAAGATTCTGAAAAAGTACTGAAAAGATTAATTAAAAAAAATGCACTGACTGAAAAAGTATTTGTAATTGTTAAAATTGAAAAGTATTTTAAAATAAAGTGATTTTTTCCCTTAGCAATAGTCAGGCAATAAAAGTCTTGCTCAGGATATAATTGGCTAGCCATAGGGACATCTTATACCGCAGTGCAAGTCATGGTGACTTGCTTTACTATGGTAGGATCTCTAATCTCCATAGTATTTGTTATACGTACTGTCATATGTTCATATGTTTTATGAGGAATGATTCTTAGAGGTCATTTCTCATTCTGTTGTGATCCTATGGGGTCTACGTCCCGTATATCAGGTCTGAGAGTTTCTGTCGGGTCTATACTAGGGGCATAATGATAAGAAAATGTTAAAAGTGTAGAAAGAAAATTAAAATTGAAGTTTAAGGTGAAAAAGGACCTAAATGAAAAGAATTAAAAGTTTAGGGGTAAAACGGTAATTTTTCCAAAAGATGAATTTAATAAGTAAAAGTGAGAATGAAAGAATTAATAAGGGTAAAATGATAATTTGATTAACTATGTAAAAAGTCAACTTTTATAAAGTTAAAGGACCAAAATATAATTTTACATGAAAAAGTCAAAATAAGGACCAATTGGTATATTGTATACCAATTATTACATTGAAAATGAAAATTTGTAAAATAAAGTTAAAATTGTAATTAAAAATCTAAAAGTAACAATACCGTAATGATTCAAGAAATTATAGATTAAATGTGAAATATTGTACAAAGAGTTCAGTTAAAGACCGAACAGAACTTTTGTAAGCTAAAAGTCCATTGAAAAGTAAAAATAAGCAAGTTATGACAATTTTTCAATAAAAAAATGTAAAAAGGACTTTTTTGTAATAAAATAAAGAAATAAAGACTTAATTGGAAAGTTGCCAATATAATAATATTATTTGTTATTAAATGTTAAAAGTATTAATAATTGTATTGTGAAACATAATTAAAAAGTTAAAGTGAAAATAAATGAACTAAGGTCAAAACCATAATTTAAGAATAAAAAGAATAATTCTGTAATTAAGTGAAAAATCGAGAATTAAACTAAAGTTGTCATAATAGTGGCAATAAACAGAGTAAAATGCCAAACGTAATAATAATTGTACCAGACTAACTAAATAAGAAATTCTGCTTAAAAAGTCAAAGTTAAGCACAATTAACATGCTATGCGCCAAAGTTAAGTAAAAGTAAAAATTCTTGGTAATAAATTGAAAAGTTTAAGACCAAAGTAATAAGTTGCTAAAATTTTTGAAATATTTTGAAAACATTGTTAACAATGTTAAAAGAACTTTTAGTAAGTCCAAAATGATTTTTAGCGTAATTAATATAATTATTATTTTGGGAAAATTCATCGATTAATAGTCACCACTGAGCATAATTAGTGCTCAGCACGTAGTGTTTACTGCGTGCAGGTTCGGAAGTGTTGCGGGAGCATGGTACACAGTAAAGCAGAGATTGAAGAGGAATAGTCAGTGATGATTATTTTAGTATTTTTGGCATGTATATACTTAGATAGAAGAATTAAAGAATTGGACTGTATTTCAACTACCGTTTGATGGAATAATTAATATTGTTATTTTGCAATTATGTGTTTGTCGGTAAATGATTTAGAATGAATATGTTCGATCTATGAGTAAATGTTTGGATGTGATTATGTTTACTGTTATAGACTGTTGTGCCTCTGAGAGACTATGGTTTGCCTAGTTTTTCAGGAGGCTAGTAAGTTCCTAGTCGTTATGCTGCCGAATTTTTGATAAAATAAATAGTATTTCAAACAGTTATAAGTTGATAAGTTAAATGTATAAATTTGAATAGTGTATAAGTATTGGCAGTCAATGAATTAAATTTGGTTAAAAAAAATTTCAGCTTACCGCTTAGTTATATATCGAAAAAGACTGTTCAGATAAGGGTGTTACACTAAGCAAATCTAATTGCTTAGTGGTGGATACATTTACAAAGAATATCAACTAATTTACTTCGTTTATTTAATTCAATTTAACCACAATTATTTATTGAACTCTTATAACTTCATAAATTCATAATTTATTTCTTTCATACTCAATTACTCATTAAATAGTCTCAAAATTTTTCTTTCTTATTTAATTTCAATAATTTATCAGTCAGAGTAGAAATTTATCATTTTATCCCTACAGTTGACTTTTCATGTTATGTTGATCAACTTTGACCTTCGGTTAACTTTTTTCATTTTTATTCATTTTATCTCTGATTTCGACTCAGTAATTTTTTTCTGACACGCTAACCATAGGGGCACTTACCCGCGGTGTTCTGTTCTGCTCTGTTATTCTCTACTCTATTATACTCTGCTCTATTATCTGAAAAAATACTAATTATTCTGTTAGCCGACTTATTATTGATAGTCTGAGGAGTAGTAGCATACTCCCAAGCAATGTGGACACTCCCAGTGACTGAATTTGCTTATTCACTTATCCGGTTCATGGATTTTCCTACTGTCAACAACTAGGGACAAAATGGTAATTTTGAATAAATTTGTGTAAAAAGGAAAATTTTAGCTTTAGAAATATTGAAAATGTGAACAACTATCCTAGGGTCTTGAGTTACCCACTGACACTAAGGGCATAACACTTTATTCATTTTCATACTTTTCAGTATTTTTATATCATTATAAATATTAATTGTCTTATATCCACATATTCAAAATTTTATTTCTCACTCTTTTACTTTTTATTACTGCACATTGTTCAAACAGATACAAAATATTGTCAAAATATGGCCAATTCAATCACTTATACATCAATAAACCATTCGGCCCAAAAAAATTTTCACTTAACAATTATTTTATTTTTCTTCATCCCATCACACATGCTTCATTTATCATTTTGGACATCATTATGTCATATTATGCTTAATATACATACAAATTCTCAAGCATCTAAATTTTCTATCATTATGTATACTTACATCCAATCATGTACATTAATTATTTTCCATATTTATCAAGTCTGGTAGTTTACTTATACCTTAAAATGTTCAATTGTAACAAAAGGTTAATTTAACATTAATCATACATCATACTTACCCATTGGACATCATTCGGCCACTTATGGGTCTTGGTTCATATAATTATTTCTTCTTTCTTTTTATGTCATACACACTTTCATATCATTTATACACATTATTATCACATAATATATTTATGTCACATTAAAATTCTCTTATTTCATACACTTCCATCATTATGTTTACTATGCATTTTTGTATACAAATGTTATATTTTACTCTAATCACTTCCATTATCCTTCTCATGCCTTTTATTAACTAATAATCAAATTACATGTCATTAAACAAAAATTTCCACTAGGTTAACTATAAGTACATCATTCGGCTATCACTATATCTACCCTTTTTATATTAGTTTCTTCACTAATTTAAATTTATACTAGCTTAATTCATTATGATATCAAGTTATATCAAGTTATTTCACCCATTAACTCTAAATTTCATAGTTACATAATGTAATTATTAAGGAAACATTCACTAAATAAATGAAATTAAATGTAAATTGTATCCACTAACCTTATTTTAGCTCCTTTATCACTTATTCTTCTTTCTTTTTTCCTCTCTTTCTTTCTTTTCCTTTTTTTCTTGATTTTCCTCTTTATGGCCGAATTTTCAAAGACATAAAACACTACTTTAGTTCATCATTTTAAGCAATCAAAACACACTAATTTAATCCCCTAACCCCACTCTACATTCTGGTACAATATCTCCCACATATCTCATTAAAATCTCACAAAATAAAAAATTTTCCTTTACTTTCTCTTACCTTTTATCTTAGAGTTCTTGGCCTCCTTTTGATACAAGCCTTTTTCTTAGTTAAAGAGGAAGAAATTCTGAGTCTAGGGTTAATTTTTGAGCTAGAGATTCAAAGGAAAGAGGCTTGGTTAGATGAAAATGTAGAAAAGAGAGAGAAAATGGAGATTTCGGTTTGGCTGAAGAAAGGAGGTGAAGATGGTCGATTTTTCAGAAGATTTCTAGTTCTTTTGTCCCTTATATATGCTGATCTAAGTGTGTCAAATTTGAGGACAAGATTCATTCATTCACTATTAAATCCAATGGCATTAAAATTGGTCACTTGTCACTCATCTAGGGCTTTAGGCTTATCCTACCATCATGAGCTCACATACACATGATTCTTACACCAAAATATCATCTCATATAAAATTTCATGGTCAAATTCCAGGATTTGGCCCTCTTAATGACCCAATTTTGGTTTTTCGCTTCGAAATATGAATTTTTAATCCCGTTTACCCCAATATTTTTCTTCGAGTGTCACTATATATTCTAGAACATATGGTAAAACTTTCAGCTCATTTCGACATTATTTTGATATACTTTTAGCTTCAATGGCCTGTACGGCCAATTCGAAATCCGAATTTTCAGAATTATCAGAATTGATATTTTTCAGTATGAATAGCATGTATATGAAATTTGAATTCAATCAGAGGTCTCTAAGGCTTCCAATTTCTTAGTCAAAGTCTTAGTCAAACCTATGCCAAACCGTGAAATTTTTCTTCTTTTGCCCTTTTGGATGTCTATTTGACCTCAATTATCACTCAAATTTTACCACTATACTCCATTTAACATGTAATTTCATATTTGACATTAATCTCACATTATCCGTCGGGTCATCCCTCCTCGGAATTTCCTGGCCTAGGCAAGTTAAACGGAGCACTCATTGTAACCTTTCTATCCTAATCAACTTTAATCACTACTAAACTTATCATAAAATAATTAATCATGTGTAATAATAAATTATGCACAACAAATGAAAATTTGGGGGCGTTACAGAGGTGACCCGAAATACAGATGGTGTTTTTCTTTGTCAAAGAAAATATGCCTTGGATATTATCAGTGAAGCTGGATTATTGGGTGCCAAGCCATCCACCATTCCAATAGAGCAGCATCATCGGTTGGCAATAACTGACATTGTTGTCTTGGATGAACCTGAAAAGTATTGTCGTTTGGTGGGACAGTTGATATATTTAACACTGACTCGACTTGAGTTGGCATATGTTGTTCATGTTCTTGCTCAGTTCATGTAGTGTCCAAAGGTAGATCATTGGGAGGCTGCTCTACGTGTGGTCCGTTATTTGAAGAATGCTTATGGACAGGGCATTTTTCTACCAGCTGCTTGTGATTTGCACTTGTCTGCATATTGTGATTTGGATTGGGGAAGTTGTCCTCTAACTCGACATTCTCTTACCGGATATTTTATTATGTTAGGTAACTCACCTATTTCTCGAAAAACTAAGAAACAACATACGGTGTCAAGGTCCGCTGCTGAAGCTGAATACAGGTCCATGGCTACAACTGTTTGTGAGTTGAAATGGTTAAAATGCTTGCTCTTGTCTCTGGGTGTTCATCATTCTGCTCCTATGACGTTGTACTATGATAGTCAAGCAGCCATGCATATTGCGGCAAATCCCGTGTTTCATGAGCGTACTAAATACATAGAGATTGATTGTCATTTTGTGCGTGATGAGATACAATGTGCTACTATTGTTACAGCCTATGTTCGCAGCTCTGAACAACTTGCTGATATTTTTACCTAGGCATTGGGAAAACCACAGTTTGAATACCTTCTGCGCAAGTTGGGCATTCGTGATCTTCACGCTCCAACTTGAGGAGGGGTACGATATTCCAGTTGTAATTTACCATAAATAGTTTCTTGACTATTTATGGTATATAGTGATTAGAGGAAGTTTAGCATATTGGTTAGCTATTTTAGAGGGATCTCTGTTTTAGAGGGATCTATTATGATTTCTTTTTGTTATTAGACTTTGTATGTAGTGTATATATGTACACAATTCTCTTAATAAAGGACACGGAAGAGAAAAGTTTCTCTCCTTCTAAAATAATGTTTTCACAATTAATTAACCACCGATTTTTAAAATAAAAACCATTAACCTAAAATTTCGATTTGGTTAACTTAATAATCGATTCGGTTTCGGATCGATTTTTCGGTTAACCGAAATTTCAATTAACCATACAATTAATCAATCAACTGCAATTAAAATAAGATGAAGCTGTCCATATATACGTATAGACTTATTTGAAAGTATATTGCCAACAAAGAAATCCTCGACTCTAGGGATTTAATCAAGAAAACAAAATATATTCCAATACCATCTATATTCTAGTTTTCATTCTCATCCTTTTATTTATTTATTTTTCTTTGTTACACTGTCAATTGTCTTTCTAATTTAGGAAATAAAATGGATTGACTTTTACTTTTGAAAACAATCAATTAATAGAAGTTGATTTATTTATTTATTTTTGTTAAAAAATTAATTCAAACCTATCTCCTGTTCCAAAATGACACAAATTTTCTTTTTTAACATTAAATTTTCAACCGGCCAATTGATGGGCCCTTCTACTAATAAACCATGGACTTTGATTGGACAGATATTCACATTTTTTTTCCAGTTAATAAATTTGCCGAAGTATAGTTCTTATAATCCATTGATGTGTATAAAAATTAGGGTTGAAAAAAATTTATTATAATGGTTTAGAAATTTGAGTTAAAAAAATCGATTTTAGTGGTTAATCAATTTGTTGGATTTGATTGTATATTTTAATTTTCAAAATTATATTTAGTAGACTTAAAGTTAATTTTAAGTATCTTGTTAATCAATTGGTAGATAACTGATAAATTAATATTTATGTAATTTTATTTTTTTATTAATATTTAATTTGAATGATTTATATTTTATATTTAAAACTTATAGAATTTATATTTTAATTTGATGGATGAATGAAAGTTTTTTCTATGAGATTTAGAATAATCAGAATTATATTTGTTTAATATTTTTTGAATAGTTAATCAATGGTTAATAGTTAATCGATTACATTTCGTGGTTAATCGGTTATTAATAGATTGAATTAGATTTTAATTTAAAAAAAAAAGATATTAACAGGCTGAATTTTAAAAATAGGCTATGAAATTTATATCCACTTCTAATAAAAACCGTATTTAAAATCCTAACCAAAAAGTAAATGGAATATTCTTAAATCTTCAAATTTTAATTTTTTCAACATTAAATCCTTAAATTTTTATCTATTCGCGTTAAATTCTCAAAATTTCATTTGACTAAGTGAATCTGTTGGACAATTTTATGGGACAAATATATATTAAGATTTTCAGTTATTTAATATTTTAATTGCGAGTTATGCATTTAACTTACTCAAATCACGTAAATATCATATGGCATTCTAATTAGAATTTTACAAATTTAAGAGATGAGATGGTTGCTTAAAAAGGTCGGCATAAATGATGTGGATAACTATTTTGGGAGACAGGCACCACCACCATTGTGTTTACTGGTCTTACCTATTTTATTTCCATGTACGAGATTAGACCTGATAAAATTCTGGCCAGTATGGATTGGTCTGAATCGGCATGGAAGTATGTTTGGGTTGGTTTGGTTTTGTTGGTTAGTTTGCTTCATATTATGCGATTTATGGTTTGGATTAAAAAGAAGTAGAGGAATTGGCAAAAGAATCGATCGGATATTAACAGGTTGAAGAAACTGAGAGTAGAGGAGCAAAACGTCTGATCTTTGAAGTTGAATTCTCAAATTCACGTGAAGAAGAAGACATAATCCATGAATTACTATTCTGAATATATATATATATATATTGATCAATGTGTGTAAGACTCCTTTTTGCTTGTTCAACAAATAAATTATTAATTTGGTATCTTTCTGGTTACATTAATTTGCTATATTTTTTGCTAGTTTAAGAAAGATTTTTTTAGTAATATTTGCATTTGAGCTCTAAGCATATCATTTTGGCTATGTTTGGTATAAAAAATTGTAATGAAATATAATGGATAATATATTGATTATTTTATCTGTTAATTTAATTTTTTTTTATAAATCATAAATTAAATATGTATGTAATCTCAATAGATCAATAAATGTATTTTTTATTCTATAATATTTTATGATATTTTTTATTACATTACTCTCTTTGAAATTAAATTATATTTTCCGAAATTTAATATAATTATCATTTTACATAAAAATGTATTTTTAATATAAGATTTTTTTAAGCATTATGACTTATCAAGATCGGACTTTTGTATTTTTATAATATAATAATATATAAATGTGTAAAATGGTTTGCGCTAAACCTCCCAAAATTATTTTGATAAAGTTGTAATATTTCTAGAGTAGTAATCAAACAAAAATATTCACCTGAGTAAAAGATGTCAAATTATTGTATTAATTACTCTGATTTTTTTTTTTTGAAAATTAATTTCATTCCACAAAAATAAACTAGAAGGAAGAAGAATCTTCCCTTACAATACAGTACATAAAAAGAGAAACTTCCTCAAGCCACAAAAAAGAAGAGGGAGATAGCTGACATTGTTTTGCTAGACAGTGAGCAGCTTGGTTTCCGTTTCTAAAAACGAAAGACCATTGACAAGAGAAGAATTTTTTCGCCAAAAGACGACAGTCATCAAGCAAACCTCCTAACTCATTACACAACACAATTTCATTTAACAGACAATCAATAATGTATTTGCAATCCGATTTAGCTATTAAAGAGGAAAAGCCCAGATCCCTGGCAGAGCAAAGTCCAAAAATCATAGCTAGTGCTTCAGAAACAAAGGGGTTCCACTTTCCAATTACTGTCCATTGGCCACATGCCAGAACAGCACCGTGATCGTTCCTGATAATCATACCTAGTCCCACCCTATCCGGCCTAATTATCCCAGCATCAACATTTAGTTTGACCTCCGATGGCGAAGGAGGGCCCCAAAGTTCCTTCTTACTGCTGGTCTGGTTGCTCTCTTTCTCTGTTTCAGCAGACAGGCACTCAAACTCATTCATGAGGTTTTTAGAAGCAAACAAAATTTGTGACTCAGCTACCTGGACCTGTTCATGGAACAATTTATTTCTAGCAGCCCACATTTGATAGCAAATGAAAGAAAACCACCTGATTTTTTCAAGGGATAGGCATTCCATAAGCTCTGCAAACCACACCTTGAAGTTTGGTGATTGAATACCCAATATGTCTTTGAGATCCACTTCTTCCCAAATTCTTTTGGCATATTGGCATTCCTTCAGAACATGAAGGACTGTCTCAGCTTTGTTGCAACGATAACATAGGGGTGGAATGCTGGAGATACGTTTATGTAGTAGATCCTTAACAGGGAGAACATTTAAAGAGGCACGCCACAGGAGGCTACTCACTTTTGGTGGGATCTTCAAACTCCATAGGCTCTTCCAATACCCATTTCTCAAACGACTAGATCCTGACACTGCTTGGAACTCGCCTTGGGAAAGAATTGCCACTCTATAGCCGCTTTTGACAGTGTATTGACCTGTATTATGATAGTACCAGCATAGTCTATCTTCACTCCCTGCTAACCCAAGGGGGATGGCTTTAATTCTCTCCGCATCAACCTGTAAGAATAGGCTATTGATAATATCCCATTTCCATCTCCTCTCATTTTGGTCAATGAGATCTGCAACTGCTAGGGTATTCGCTGCACCATTGTGAGGAGTGATGATCTTGAATGTAGTAGGTTGAGGAATCCACTTGTCTTTCCACACATTGAGATTGGCGCCATCGCCCACTTTCCAATATAGGCCTGAACAGAGAAGGTCTCTCCCAGCTAGAATGCTACGCCATGTATAACTAGAGTTGGATTTTAATCGTGCTTCAAAGAAAGAACAATCTTGAAAATACCTTGCTTTTAGTACTCTAGCAAGAAGGGAAACCGGATTAGTGACAATCCTCCAGCTTTGTTTCGCTAATAAAGCTTTGTTAAAGCTTTCGAAGTCCTTGAATCCCAGACCACCATCTGCTTTCGGCTTGCAAAGCTGAGACCAGCTGCATAAATGGAGTTTTCTTTCTTTACTTTTCTGACCCCACCAAAATCGACACACCATTGCTTGAAGATCGTGGCATAGGCTTGTGGGAAGCATGAAGCATTGCATAATGTATGTTGGAATCGCCTGTGCAACTGCTTTGATCAAAAGTTCTTTCCCTTTCCAAGACAACAATCTTTCTTTCCAACCTTCCAATCTACGCCATAGCTTTTCTTTAATATTGTTGAAGAAAGCATGTTTGGACCTTCCAACTACAGTAGGCAGCCCCAAGTAGAGCTCATGATGGTCCACTCTTTTAACTCCCAAGAAAAGAGTTAGCTCCTGTCTAAGTTCTTCATTCACATTATTGCTAAAAGATATTTCTGATTTACTCAGATTAACCTATTGGCCTGACAAGGATTCATTGCATTACAAGATGGAAAGAATAGCTGAAGCCTTAGGTTTTGAAGCTTGACTAAAGAGTAGGCTATCATCTGCAAAAAGTAAGTGAGATATGACAAGAGCTCCTCTTGAAACCTGGATTCCATGGATACTTTTGGACCGTAATGCTGAATTTAACAACCCGGTGAGACCCTCAGAACAAATGAGAAATAGATATGGGGACAATGGATCACCTTGGCGGAGGCCTCTAGATGGGAAAATATCACCACATGGGATGCCATTTATCAGAATAGAGTAAGTCACAGATGTTACCAGCCGCATTACTTTCTCTATCCATTTGGTTGAGAGACCCAATTTAGTCATAGAAGCCAAAAGAAATGCCCATTCAACTCTATCATAAGCCTTGGCCATATCCAATTTGAGGGACATACATTTTCTTCTACTGGTTCCTCCCCTCTTCATGTGATGAAAGATTTCGAAAGCTACCAGTGCATTATCCGTAATTAACCTTTCTGGCACAAAAGCACTTTGAGTAACATCAATTATATCCCCCAGAATCAACTTTAGCCTGTTTTCCATCACCTTTGTTGCAATTTTACATATTACATTGCATAAGCTAATTGGCCTGTATTGAGAAATAAGCTTTGGGTCTTTAACCTTTGGAATGAGGCACAGCAAGGTATGATTTAGCCGATTTGGAATTTCCCCGTCTTCAAGAATTTTTTTTCACTTGGTGCACTACATCTTTACCAATTGTTCCCTAGTAATTCTGAAAAAATAAAGGAGGATACCCATCTGGACCTGGGGCCTTGAGAGGATGCATCATCTGGACTGCTTTAAAAATTTTTTCTTCTGTGAATGGTCTGTCAAGAATACAATTCATTTCTTCAGTTACTTTTGGCAGTATAAAGTCAAGCTCCAATGATGTTACCCGTTGACCACCTTAAGAGAATAAGTTAGCATAAAATTGGATAATATGGTCCTCAAGCTCTTTCCCTGACACCACTTGGTTGTCCCCATTCGTTAATTGTGAAATTCGGTTTGTGACTCTCCTTTTCGAAGCCGAAGCATGAAAGAACTTTGTATTTATGTCTCCTTCTTTTAGACACTGAACCCTTGACCGCTGTTGCCATTTCAATTCTTCCCTCAAAGATATTTCTGCAAGTTCTTTTTTAAGAAGAGAGCGTTGTTGTAAAGAAGGAACATCTCCCCTTGGGTCAAGCCTTTGAAGTTTTGTCACCACTTGCTTTCTTTGAAGACTTAAGGAACCAAATGATACCTTATTGGTGAGTCCGAGGTTGAAATTGGAAGTGAAACTGAGGTCAAATGAGTCTCAAAAATACAAAAAAGTTAGCGAGTCAATTTTCCTGGTAGGGAAGGTGAATTGATTTTGTGTAATTTTTAAAAATAGTAAATGAATTCCAAATATTGCCAAATTTTGGAAATCTTCATGAATTTTTATGTAGAATATTTTAGTAATGAGAATTAAATTTTTTTGTGACACCGGTAGTTGTCGAATTGGACTGATAAATTTAAATTGGACCGATAACAGACTCTGATTGACCCAAAAATTTATATCCCACTTATTTTTGATATGATAAAAATTATGAAATCGATTTTAAAATGAATAGGAGCTTTGAAAGTGAGAGAATAAGTTTCGGGAAAAAAAATTAAAATTATGAATATATATATATATATATATGTGTGTGTGTGTGTGTGTGTGTGTGTGTGTGTGTAAAAAAAAGGAGATGTAGTGGACAACGAAGACGCAAGGCAGGGAAGAAATGAAAAGAAAAAGAAAAGAGGGATCGACCACCACCAGCCGCACCTCCCGCCGGCCACCATCGTGACGGCGACGAGCAATGTATCGTCTCTCTTTCACCGGCATCCGGTCCCACGATGGCGCTCCGATCGTTCGATTTTTCTCTTTTTCTTTCCGATCGGTTTTTGTCATTTTTTCGGCAATCTACGACAGCGACGGTGATTCTATTACCATCGGTCGACTTCCAACAGTGAGGCAAATCTTTCGGTATACTCCATCGCCCCTCAAATGCCGGTGATTGATAGATCGAAAATGGATTTGGCGGGTTACTCAAGTGTAAATTCCGGCCAACCATGACAACATTTGAGCGTGTGACCACCGAAAAAGGAATTAGGTGATCCCGATCTACAAGATGGCAATGTCGGATTGTCACCGGTAAGATTCCAGCGAGCCTCCGGTGACGCTCCGACGATCGGTCCGATGAGCAAATTATTAAGCAAATCGAAGCGAATTCGACCATTAAGGTATGTGACTACGAAATCTTTTAATTTCCCTTAATTTATTGATTTTTCCTTTAAATTTATTAAGGAAAAATATTGAATTATTGAGTAGAATTGAAATTATTGTTATGATTGTCCAACTAAATTTAATTAAGTCTAATATAATGTATAAATTGAATTAAGAAAATTTATTAAGAAATTTCCCTTATGAATCAAAAATTCTCTTTTAAAGAAAATGATTTATTGTGTTATAAATTAATGGAATTAAGTCCCAATTTGATAGAAAAAAATGAAATAATATGTCTATAAATTGTTACGAAAATTATAGAGATTTATATGAATATGTTTGGATTATTTAGTGAATAATGAATTTGATAAGAATAGTAAATTTTTGTTAATTATGTTATAAAATAATAGTAAGCATAAAATGAATTGCCTATACATTTTTATGAAAATTTTAGAGAATTGTTTTTTAGTGAATGTATATATGTATATGATGAATTATGGTAAAATAATTCATAAAATATGCAAAAATGACCATAATTAAAGAACAATGTTCATATAAATTTTTATGGAATTTATGTAATTTATGGAAATAATTTTGAAAGTAAATATGGAACATGCTTAATTGAAATATTGAATTATTGAGAAATAATTCAATAAACAATTAAGAGTTGGTAAATTAATGTAATTTAATTTACAATTCGTATAAAGAAAATGAAGAGATTAAATGTTAAATTTTTTTTAGAAAATAAAAAGTATAGTGAATAAATTAACCGTATTGAATTATTAACAAATAATTCATAATTTAAATAAAAATGGTGAATTATTATAAATAATTCATGGTACATATAAAAGTATTTAAAATTCCGATCAATTGTCAAAATTCAGACTGATAAAGTATGAAATTATTTTAAAGTCAAAGAGGATAAAATGAATTTAAAGTAAATTATTGAATTATAAGTAATAATTCATAAAGTGTAAAGTGTTAGAGAAAAAGAAGAAATGGTAAATTATAATAATATAATTCACCAAGTGTTTAAAAGTATGAAAAGTATATTTTGCAAAAAGTAAGTGATTTGAAAAGCTATATGTTCGAAAAGTATTAAGTGTTCAGATTGAATTATTGTAAAATAATTCATAAAAAGTGATCTTCAATACAAAGTAATTGAAAAGAGAAAGTAAACAAAAAAGAAAAAGTTACTGTATAGTCAAAAGCACTAAAAAGAGTGCGATTGACAGAATATTTTGAGATAAGAAAAAGGAAAAAAAATTACAATTATTGAAGCTTGAAAATCATTCAGAAAGTTCTTGACTGCTCTTGCCCTTAGCAATAGTCAGGTCGTGATATTTTTATTCAGGATATAATTGGCTAGCCATAGGGACATCCTATACCGCGATGCAAGTCATGGTGACTTGCTTTGCTATGGGTAGGATCTTTGATCTCCATAGCTTCAGTGTAAAGTGAAAGTGAACGTACATCTGTTTTCTGCTCTATGAGACTTGATCTTCCGAGATCATTTCTCTATCTGCTCAGTGGGGCCTTTGGTTCCATGTCCCATATATCTTTTTTGAGAGTCCTGTCATATTGCATTAGGGGCATATTGAAAAAAATAAATTAGAGGTGTAAAAGTAATTGAATGTAAATGTTATAAGTAAAAAAGGACTTGACTGAAGAAGAATGAAAACCTTGGGATAAAACTGAAGTTATTCCCAAAGGTTGTAATTAATAAGCAAGAATGAAAAGATCCATGAGAATGAATTGGTAATTTGTGTACCAATTATTATTTAAAAAAATAATAAAAAGTTCAAAAATAGTGCTAATTATGTAATTAAAGTCAAAAATGACAATATTGTATTTAAGTGTAAAAATATGACGAAATAATAAAATTCTGGAAGTAAAGGTTAAATGAAAAGTAAAATGATCAAAAAAACAAACGATTGTTCAGTTAAAATGAAAAAGGTTCATTTGTAAAAAGAAAAGAAAATAAAGATTTGTATGCAGAGTGTTTCAAAATAATTACATCATTTTGCAATAAAGATTATAAGCCTTGGAATGAATTATGGAAAAGATTAAAGTGAATTAAAAGAATAAATAGTAAAATTATATTTGAATTACCTAATGGAACTAGGAACAGAAAAAATGCCATTAAAGACATGAGTTTCCATGTAACTCGTTAATGAAATGACAACTGCATCAGTGATTCAAAAGTATAGGACAAAAGATAAGTAAAGGTAAAAGTAAGAAACGTAAAAATAAAAGTCAATTTGTAATCGAATCACAACGAAAGTAGTGTAAAGTAATTTGAAAAATACAAGATCAAAGTAAAACGATTGCAAAAAATATTGGTAAATAATGAAAATAGTGTGAAAGAAATTAAAAGTAAATTTTTGATAAATAAGAATAAAAGTTTGCACAATTTATGTAATTATGTTTAAATTGGAAAGTTCTAGGATTAGTAGTCACCACTGAGAATTTCTAGTGCTCAACACGTAGTGTTTACTGCGTGCAGATTTTGAAGTGTTGAAGGAGCTTGATACACGAAGAAGCAGAATTCGAAGATGAAGAAAGTTAGTTGTACTTTTGTGTTTAGTATTTGTGCCATGTATATACTTAGACAGTGAGAGTATAAAACTGAACTATATTGAAGGTAATATTTGTTAAATGATAAATATTGTTACTGTTCTGATAATGTCAATTAATGAGTTGTAAATGACTATCATTGATATGTAATTGGTTGTCTATAATGTATATTGCTATCAGATATGATTTGTTATGCCTCTGAGAGGCTGTATGGATTGTTTGAACTTTTCAGGAGGCTAGTAAGTTCTAGCCGTTGTGCTGCCAAAATTTCGTAAATTGTATAGTAATATTAAATTGTATCAAAACTGTTTGGCAGTGATTAGGGATGAGCAAAAAAAACCGAAAAAATGAAAAACTGGTCCGAAACCGAACCGATTTTTAAAGTTAACTGAACCAAAAAAAATTTGTTAAGGTTTTTAAAAATATAGATTTTCGGTTTTTGGTTCGATTTTGGTTAACCGATCGGTTTAATTTATTTTATTTAATATATATATATATAAACCCTAAGTTGCTGCTCTCTTCCTCCATCGATTCTTTATGCTTTAAGAAGTCTTCCGCCGTCCCTCGATTCTTTATGCTTTAGTCGGTCTCCTTAATCTTCTTGATTTTCTTTGCCTTTCTTATCAAATTCATTTGGAATTCTGGGGATCAAAGTCCAAGGACTAAAGATAAGAAGCAGAGTGTTTGGTGAGCCACACATCAATATCCCAATGGCAGTGACGGTTTATACGGCGGCGGAATCCTTTTTCATGGCGGCCACCACTTCCGTCTTCATTCTGGTCACCCCCACCCGATACTCCGCCTTGCCTTATCTCCCACCTCGCCTCGTGTCCCACTCCTTCCGCTCTTCTATCATCCAAGTCCCTGGTACTTTTCTCTCAACTTATCTCTAGATATATATGTAATAAAAGACTAACCAACTATACAAGAATAAATGGTGAAATAGAAATTGTTACTAACTTCTTTAATTATTTGAGGCATTTTGGTAGAGTAAAAGAGCTATTTGCCTTCTTATGAATTTCGTAGAGTTTTGTTGGTTGGCTAAAGACAATGAGGTGATTAATTGTTCTTGAGATTTCCAATTAAAACAATGGCCTGAAATTTGACTATTTGTGCTCGATGAATGATAATTGATGAGGAATGCAGAAGATTAGCTCCAAATGAGTTATATTAATTTATGAAACTGAAATTAATGCAACATTGTTTGGTTTTTGCTAACATGGCTACCAATTGGCTAGAAACAGAATGTATGATGTGTTTTGCATATTTGTCAAGGAAAACTACACATTGAAAATTTACCATTGTTCGATTCACTTTCATGAATAGATTCATAGACTCAGTCCAAAGACAGCTGTAATGGGTTTTATCACAACTGTAAAAAACAAATTGGCAATTTCTGCTCCCAAAATGTGTCTAATGAATTCCTTGCTTATCTATAGGATTTATTGTGACGAATGGATGATTACTTTTGCTGTTATGTTCTTATCTATTGCTAGCATGTTTAAATTGGGCTCCTTAACCTCATTTACTTTATTATTTAATTGTGGATTACTCAGTTTTCTTACAAGTCTTCAGGTTGAGATATGAATGTGATAAAATTTGTCTCAATTAAGCTTTTTTATAATATTCAATATGGAGGAACCCAGTCGCTCAAATGATTTTGACTTTTAAGCCTCTTCCATGAGTAATTTCTGGAATTTAATGAGAAAGTCCATCTAATCATTAGTTGAAAGGTCTCAAACATATATATATTATTGTCTTTTCAATTGGTGTTATTTTTATTAATTTTTTTATTAACAGGCTGCAAAAATTGTTAAACAAGTGTACTCTGTACTTTCTGTATTTACCATGTCATGGAAATTCTATTTAAGCCTTTCTAAAACACTGTAATATTGTTTTTAAATGCCCTTTGATTGTTATTTTTCCAGTTTAATCGAACACTGGGGCAGTTTACACCAACAGGTTCTATTCTTCTTGCTTCCTACAAGGCAACCCAAATATGGTCATGGCACTTGCTGGGAACATATATGATTTGCTAGATGCAAGGAAGGTAGCAGCAGAGGTAAGTATCCATTTCACAGTTTTAGTTATTCTTGATTGCTGTTAGAATATATCTGCCTTTGTCAAAGATCTTTTAACCATCAAAGATATTTAAATTATCCAAGAAATAGAAATTAGAAGAAATTGTTTGATTTTTTTAGTACTTGATTGCATTTTATAATTGTAATGGTTAACCGAAAAAAATTGGTTAACCAGTCCGAAAAACCGAAACCGATGGACTGGTTAACCGATCATAACGGACTGGTTAACGGTTAGTGTTTTGAAAAAATCAATTTTAATGGACTGGTTTTTTTTGCTTATGGACCGGTTAACCGGTCCATGCTCACCCCTAGCAGTGATTGAAGTTTGAAAAAACATTTAACCGTTTACAGCTAAGTTTTGCATCGAAAAATATTATTCTGATAAGGGTGTTACATTTAGTGGTATCAAAGCAAAGGTTTAAGCGGTTCTAAGATCGGAGTGGGATAAGGTTAATTGATAGGTTTGTCTGTATATACATGCCAATTATTGGTGGATAAGTGTTAGAAATCTGACGTGTACGTGCTCCCCTCTTTGTTTTAAAAGTGAAAATTTGATGTTTGACCAAGATTGTCTGATGTTAAATGATTGATTTTGTACAGTAAAGACAGTAGTGAGTGAGAATAAAAGTATTGCTGCTTAAGACCTCTTAGAGGTCAAAGCAGGGAAATGTAGTATTTACTGAAACTGAGTGTAAATGTGAGTGTGTAAGTGTCTACATGGATGAGAAATATTCCAACGAAGGATAAAGTAAGGAGTGTGTCAGAAAATTAAATAGGAATTGTATATTTAGTTCACATAAATTGTAAATGACACAGCGATACCTTGATTGGATTGTCTTGATTTAAAATGCTATTGAGCAAATTGTTATAAGTTGAGGTCGTTTAAGATGCTTTGTATAGCTTTCGGTGATCCCTCTACAGGTGTGGGGATTTGATTGCATATTACATAGTATTGGGATGGGTTATAACATCTACATTATATGAGAATACGTGAGAGTATTCTATTGCATACATGAAATCATATATTCATTGCATAACATTTCACATTATTTGACAGCATCTGATTTGCATCATACTGTGTGCATAGGCCCCACTTTATAGGATGAAACTAACAAGGGATATGATGAGCATAGGGACGACCTGAGAATGAGACGAGAAATAGTGTACTCATGATTGTTTTATGTATCTGATGTAGCCCTTATAAGTTATTGGCCGTGTCAGTTAGATTTGCTAACGCACCGACCACCTTTGATGAGAACGAGTTTTTTACCTTTAATTAGATCCATTTTAGTGGATTTAAGTAATCACCATCTGGTATGTTCTGAGATACAGAACGAATATGATAAGTATTTGAGAATAGTTCTGCAAGTATTGAAAGAAAAGCAACTGTATGTTCAGTTTAGTGAATGTAACCTTTGGTTAAATGTGGAATTCCTGGATTTAGCCGGGTGCTATAGAAAAGTTAACGAAGTGGCTGAAACTCTCAGCAAAGGAATCCGTATGTGATAAGGTGAATGCACTTAAATGAATATGTATGACTGAATAAGGAGTAAGAATGATTAATGATAATGTTTTCGGTTCTTCGAGCCATGAATGTTAAATTAAGTTTAGCTCCAGATGGGCATTATTAGCTAAATTATAAGTGAAACCGATATTGTATATTGAGTAGGAAAATGGTTCAAAAAGAGAATGTTTGTGTGATAGTCATTGTGAATAAATTGAAAGAATCTTACTAAGCCCACTGAGACAGTAATACTTTGCATCCTGGAAACCATCAGATGTACCAGGATTACAAGCTTGATATTGAAAGTCAGGTTGAAAAGTGTAGGGATAAATATTGTAAGTGAATGATGTGTTAGCAAATGAAAGCGAAGCATTAAATTCCTTCTGGAATTGCTTCGATGTATAATGATATCTGATTCGAAATGGGATAATGTGATCAGGAATTTTGTTACCGGATTGTCTTTGCTTCAAAGAGAAAAGTTATTATATAAGAGACTAGCTATAATCTCAACATTAGCACAGCAATCCACCTTTGTACTGATGGTCAGATGAAGTGGATAATTTAGATAATAAAAGAATGATTGTGAAAAGTACTTGATCTTAGTAGAGTCGGTATGTGACAAGAATATCAAGTTCAAGAGGAATCTGACTCTTATTAAAGTATTGTCATAAAGAAAATGACAAGTCTCTTATGATGAACTTAATTAAGTGGAAAAAAATAAGTAAGGTTTAATTTAATTTATTTTTAAATATGAAAAAAATCTATACACAGGGTGATATAACCTGTGAAAAGAGAGTGATGAAGATTTTGATACTGGAAATGGTTAATTCAAAAGTGAGTTCCATTAAAAGTTTCAACAAGATAACAGTATCGTATCCTCTACTCTACGATATAAGTAAATTTCGAGGACGAAATTTCTTTTAGTAGGGGAGAATTGTAATGGCCTCAATACCGGGTTAGCCGTGAACAGTATTTTTCGACAATGAATAGTATTTTTCGGATCGAAAAGTATACCCGAAAGTTAAAAATAATTTATTGGATCATCGGAAAGTATTGGTCATGGTGAGTCCGGGGTTGAAATTGGAAGTAAAACTGAGGTCAAATGAGTCTCAAAAAGTCAAAAATACGAAAAAGGTAGCGAGTCAATTTTCCTGGTAGGAAAGGTAATTGATTTTGTGTAATTTTTAAAAATAGTAAATGAATTCCAAATATTGCCAAATTTTGGAAATCTTCATGAATTTTTATGTAGAATATTTTGGTAACGAGAATTGAATTTTTCTGTGACACAGGTAGTTATCGAATTGGACTGATAAATTTAAATCTGATCGAATAACAGACTCCGATTGAGCCGAAAATTTATATCCCACCTATTTTTGATATGATAAAAATTATGGAATCGATTTTAAAATGAATTGGAGTTTTAAAAGTGAGAGAATAAGTTTCGGGGGCCAAAATGGTAAAATTATATGTGTGTGTGTGTGTGTGTGTGTGTGTGTGTAAAAAAAAGAAAAAAAAAAGAGATGCAGTGGACAACGACTACGCAAGGCAGGGAAGAAAAGAAAAGAAAAGAAAAAAGAAAAAGAAAAAGAAAAGAGGGATCGGCCACCACCGGCCGCACCTCCCGTCGGCCACCACCGCGATGGCGACGAGCTGCGTGCCATCTCCCTTTCACCGGCGTTCGGTCCCACGATGACACTCCGATCATTCGATTTTCTCTTTTTCTTTCCCATCGATTTTTATCATTTTTTCGGCGATCTACTGCAGCGACGGTGATTCTATTACCATCGGTCGACTCCCAGCAGTGAGGCAAGTCTTCTGGTATACTCCATCGCCCCTCAAATGCCGGCGATTGATAGATCGAAAATGGATTTAGTGGGTTACTCAAGTGTAGATTCCGGTTAATCATGACAACATTTGAGTGCGTGACCACCAGAAAAGGAATTAGGGGATCCTGATATATAAGATGGCAATGTCGAATTGTCACCGGCGAGATTCTGACGAGCCTCAGGCGATGCTCCGACGACCGGTCCGATGAGCAAATTATTAAGCAAATCGAAGCGAATTCGATCATTAAGGTATGTGACTACAAAATCTTTTAATTTTCCTTAATTTATTAATTTTTCCTTTAAATATTTTAAGGAAAAATATTGAATTATTGATTAAAATTGAAATTATTGTTATGATTGTTCAATTAAATTTAATTAAGTCTAATATAATGTATAAATTGAATTAAGAAAATTTATTAAGAAATTTTCCTTATGAATAAAAAATTCTCTTTTAAAGAAAATGAATTATTGTGTTATAAATTAATGGAATTAAGTCCTAATTTGATAGAAAAAAATGAAATAATATGTCTATATATTGTTACAAAAATTATAGAGATTTATATGAATATGTTTGGATTATTTAGTGAATAATGAATTTGATAAGAATAGTGAATTTTTGTTAATTATGTTATAAAATAATAGTAAGCATAAAATGAATTGCCTATACATTTTTATGAAAATTTTAGAGAATTGTTTTTTAGTGAATGTATATATGTATATGATAAATTATGATAAAATAATTCATAAAATATGCAAAAATAACCATAATTAAAGAACAATGTTCATATATATTTTTATGGAATTTATGTAATTTATGGGAATAATTTTGAAAGTAAATATGGAACATGCTTAATTGAAATATTGAATTATTGAGAAATAATTCAATAAACAATTAAGAGTTGGTAAATTAATGTAATTTAATTTACAATTCGTATAAAGAAAATGAAGAGATTAAATGTTAAATTTTTTTTAGAAAATAAAAAGTATAGTGAATAAATTAACCGTATTGAATTATTACCAAATAATTCATAATTTGAATAAAAATGATGAATTATTACAAATAATTCATGGTACATATAAAAGTATTTAAAATTCCGATCAATTGTCAAAATTTAGACCGATAAAGTATGAAATTATTTTAAAGTCAAAGAGGATAAAATGAATTTAAAAGTAAATTATTAAATTATAAGTAATAATTCATAAAGTGTAAAGTGTTAGAGAAAAATAAGAAATGGTAAATTATAATAATATAATTCACCAAGTGTTTAAAAGTATGAAAAGTATATTTGGCAAAAAGTAAGTGATTTGAAAAGCTATATGTTCGAAAAGTATTAAGTGTTCAGATTGAATTATTGTAAAATAATTCATAAAAAGTGATCTACAATACAAAGTAATTGAAAAGAAAAAGTAAACAAAAAAGAAAAAGTTACTGTATAGTCAAAAGCACTAAAAATAGTGCGATTGACAGAATGTTTTGTGATAAGAAAAAGGAAAAAATTACAATTATTGAAGCTTGAAAATCATTCAGAAAGTTTTTGACTGTTCTTGCCCTTAGCAATAGTCAGTTCGTGATATTTTTATTCGGGATATAATTGGCTAGCCATAGGGACACCCTATACTGCCGTGCAAGTCATGGTGACTTGCTTTGCTATGGGTAGGATCTTTGATCTCCATAGCTTTAGTGTAAAGTGAAAGTGAATGTGCATATGTTTTCTGCTCTGTGAGACTTGATCTTCCGAGATCATTTCTCTATCTGTTCAGTGGGGCCTTTGGATCTATGTCCCCGTATATCCTTTTTGAGAGTCTTGTCATATTGCATTAGGGGGATATTGACAAGAATAAATCAGAGGTGTAAAAGTAATTGAATGTAATTGTTATAAGTGAAAAAGGACTTGACTGAAGAAGTATGAAAACCTTGGGATAAAACTGAAGTTATTCCCAAAGGTTGTAATTAATAAGCAAGAATGAAAAGAAAATGTTTATAAAAATAAAATATTTATGGAAAGACCCATGAGAATGAATTGGTAATTTGTGTATCAATTATTATTTAAAAATAATAATAAAAAGTTCGAAAATAGTGCTAATTATGTAATTAAAGTTAAAAATGAAAATATTGTATTTAAGTGTAAAAATATGACGAAATAATAAAATTCTGGAAGTAAAGGTTAAATGAAAAGTAAAATGATAAAAAAACAAACGATTGTTCAGTTAAAATGAAAAAGGTTCATTTGTAAAAAGAAAAGAAAATAAAGATTTGTATGCATAGTGTTTCAAAATAATTACATCATTTTGCAATAAAAATTATAAGCCTTGGAATGAATTATTGAAAAGATTAAAGTGAATTAAAAGAATAAATAGTAGAAATTGTATTTGAATTACCTAATGAAACTAGGAACAGAAAAAATGCCATTAAAGACATGAGTATCCATGTAACTCGTTAATGAAATGACAATAGCATCAGTGATTCAAAAGTATAGGACAAAAGATAAGTAAAGGTAAAAGTAAGAAACGTAAAAAATAAAAGTCAATTTGTAATCGAATCACAACGAAAGTAGTGTAAAGTAAATTGAAAAATACAAGATCAAAGTAAAACGATTGCAAAAAATGTTGGTAAATAATGAAAATAGTGTGAAAGAAATTAAAAGTAAAATTTTGATAAATAAAAATAAAAGTTTGCATAATTTATGTAATTATGTTTAAATTGGAAAGTTCTAGGATTAGTAGTTACCACTGAGCATTTCTAGTGCTCAGCACGTAGTGTTTACTGCGTGCAGGTTTTGAATTATTGAAGGAGCTTGATACACGGAGAACCAGAATTCGAAGATGAAGAAAGTTAGTTGCACTTTTATGTTTAGTATTTGTGCCATGTATATACTTAGACAGTGAGAGTATAGAACTGAACTGTATTGAAGGTAATATTTGTTAAATGATAAATATTGTTACTGTTCTGATAATGTCAATTAATGAGTTGTAAATGACTATCATTGATATGTAATTGGATGTCTATAATATATATTGCTATCGGATATGATTTGTTATGCCTCTGAGAGACTGTGTGGATTGTTTGAACTTTTCAGAAGGCTAGTAAGTTCTAGCTGTTGTGCCATCAAAATTTCGTAAATTGAATAGTAATATTAAATTGTATCAAAGCTGTTTGGCAGTGATTGAAGTTTTAAAAAAAAATTTACCGTTTACCGCTAAGTTTCGCATCGAAAAATACTGTTCTGATAAGGGTGTTACACAACCTGCACTGATAACGCAGTAAAGTACTGTGTCTTCAAATGTAATTCATCAAAGTGCACTTGGTTTAGTGGTAAGGGGCTTCCGTTTGCCCCTTTTTTTTCCCTAGTTCAAACCCCAGCAGCAACAATTTTGTACAATTATTTTCTTTTTTTTTCTCCATTTATTTTTACTTACATTTTTTAGATGTAATCTCTAAATTATGTCTCTTATTCCACCCCCTAATTTAAAATGGCCACTATTTAAAATATAAATAAATTTGATGTATATTTAGTAATATATAAAGTTATATTTTTAATTAAAATAATAATTTTTTTAAATTTTTATGAAATGAAAAATTATTATAATTTTTACAAAAATAGATAGATAATTTTCTATTTTATAAAAATTAAGTAAAATTATTCCACTACCTAATTTTAAAATGCCACTATTTTCAAACCAATACAAAATTTAATGTAAATTGTATTATTTTACATATTTTCTGAATAAATTTGCTTTTTTATATCTATACAAGACCTTTTTAAATCATTTTAGTCCTTTTTTTGTCGTTCTCTTTTGTTTTTATCCAACATGTGTCCCTGATTTGTTGTGCTCTATTTATATTTATCTGCCTCAAAAATCAATGCCATTTCTGGTTAAAATTAATTAAATCTATTGATCACTAAATTGATTAGAATTAGTTTCATCTTTAATAATTAGGTATATGATCACTAAACTTTCCAATTTGACGCTAGATTTATTCTTTCGGGCCCTCATCACTGCAAGTGAATGAAAATTACATTATTTTATGGCGAAAAAATTAAAAATAAATCAAAAAATTATCAAAACGGTTTAAAAAATCGATTCCAAATTAATAATCAACCAATCTATAATAAGCCAATTTACAAAATCAAAAAATATATAAATTTGATGTATATTTAGTAATCAAAATTTTAAATAGTGGCCACTTTAAGAAAAATTATTGTTTTGGTTAAAAAATATAATTTTATATGTAATTTTTCTATTACAATCTTAATTACTAAATATACATCAAATTTATTTATATTTTAAATAGTGACCACTTTAAAATTAGTTGGTTGAATAAGATACAGAATTTAGAGATTACATCTAAAAAATTAGGGGTGTTCATCGGGCGGGTTCGGGTCAACCCGACCCGAACCCGAATAACCCGAAACCCGAACTACACCATATATCCCAACCCTATCCTACCCTACAAATAATTCGGGCCCCTACCCGAATAACCCTCAAAATTTCGGGCCCCACCCGAATAACCCGAACAACCCGAATTTATTTTTAAAATTATTTTTCTTTTATTTTAATTTTTAAAAATGAGGTTCGGGTCGGGTCAACCCGACCCGAACTTGACCCATTTCCATGAAAACGGTGCGTTTTGGAGGGAAATATTTGTTGTTCGGGTTAATGAGGGTTTAACCCGACCCGACCCCGAACCCGAACAACCCCCAAATCCCCAACCCTACCCGAATTCCTTGTTCGGGTCGGGTTGTTCGGGTCGGGTTTTGAACACCCCTATAAAAAATGTAAGTCCCTTACCACTAAACCAAATGCACTTTGATGAATTATATTTGAAGACACATTACTTTACTGCGTTATCAGTGCAGGTGGGCCCATTTTTGAACACACAACCAACAAGTGTTTGCCACGTGGGAGAGAAAGAGAGGGGACATGACTGGTAATGCAGTCATCCGCTGTGTCTTCAACGGGAGCATGCCACGTGAATGAGAAATGCCTGATCTATCACGTTGGATAACGTAACCACGTGTTGCATTTTCAGATAAGCGGGGCCCACACGTCAGACACAGAATCCAATCCTATAACACAACAAAACGTTGCGTTTTCGTAAAAATACTCCACCGTCTCTAAATAAAATCTGATATATCCCATTAATCTAATATTTCTTTAAAAATACATTATTTAAAAAAAATTCCCGTTAGAATGTACCTGATTTATGGGCATTTAAATTTGTTAGAAGTTTATTTGTGGAAGTTTTTTAATTAAAAAAAAGTTATTTTTGCTCAAAACAATAATGAATTGTATATGTGAGAAGTATAATTCTCAACAATTATACAATTGGAAAGTAAAAACTACCCATTTACTTCATAATTTATCATTAATTCAGTCCACATTTTGAATTTATAGATTCAATAGATAAGTCCATATATGGATCCAATCAAGATGAGAATTTCAATTATTTTGATTTGTATATATCAAATCTTCATTTTGTGCAGTTTATTTTATCAGACAATTAAGCCTACATAGTAATTGATTGATTTGACTCCATTACTGTTTCAAAGGTACGATCTCATAATCAACTTCTTAGCCTTGAACTTTTTTTTTCCCAAAATTCATATAATGAGAGTTTTCAAAACATGCAAACAAAGCACAACCAAAGAATTCAGGCAGTGAATGAGGCCACAATACATGCTCATCATGCTTAAATTCGGACCATTAATACATGCTTTGGCTGAAACTCTTTGTACGCTGATCCAATTCTCATTTGTTATAGACATTGTAATTGGCTGAAAAAAAATTTTAAAAAAAAAAACGAAAAGTAAATTGCAATCCTAAAAATTAAAACCATTTACATGATGGTTCAAAAAGTTGAGCATACTAGCAGCCCCGAGAGGCAGAATCATCCTTGGGAAGAGCAACGTAGTTAATAGGTGTTACATTATGAAGCCTGCTCTCCCTACGTTCCTTCCCGGCAGAAATTCCATGGCGGGCCGGAGGAAACGTCCCAATCATGGTGTTAGCAGTTGTGCTCTGTCCCAAAGGCTTCTTTACTGTTGGTCTTGAACCATAAATTGCCTCTTGCTCAGCAGCATATTGTTCTTGCAGGCGTTTCTGCTCCTGTAATATTTTTGAACATTGAAAGGCACCATAGATGTACTAAATTTATGTAAGTTCTTAGAAGATAAATAAAACTTCAACAAGCATTAGGCCATACACGAGATTGACGCTTCTCTTCCTCTCTTTCTTGCCTCTGCAAAGTGTATTCCTCCAATGTTTTTAAAAGGGGACCCAGAATGCTGAAAACAATTTAGGAGCTGTGCATAGCAAACTCTTAACATCAGTAAACAGAAAGAAGCTCATGAATCACCTTGTCATACAAGAAAGGGATTCCCTTCTCCAGTTCCCAGGCTTTCACTTTTCCTGTCAAATTTTCTTCCATAGCTGGACAACAGAAATTGTTCAAGTTACAAGGGCCAGTTTGATTAGCCAAAACTAAGATTCTAATTGAACACGTAAAGCAACTAGGCATCAGAGGCAAATTTTCTTTATACTTTCATGCCATAAACTAAAGCAATCGATACACTATGAAAATTCAAGATAACAAAACTCTGCAGCTTCACATCCTCATTCTGGAGGAATCTATTGGGGCCTCCAAGTTGGTAAGAAAATATATAATGGAGAGCCATTGCACAGATTGATGATGATTGAAACTTACATGGTAATTTGCCGACCAAAATCCGTGCTTTTTCTGCACGTTTCAGATTTTTATGTGCTCCTCTTCCTGCATTATATCGATTTTCATCCTGGCATTAACACCAAAAGAAAAAAAGAAAAAGGGGGAACCAAGTTTAGAGCTGAGTGACTTTTAGCTAGTGGGATGTGAAATGGTTCTAAATTTTGTTTGATGCACGATCAAGTAACTGTATAGATTATGCCTAAAAGTAAAAGACAAGGCAAGATATTATCATCTTTGTAAGGTAGCGTCCAATAACAATGCCATGAAATATATGGCACGACATGAAATAAACACCACATTGTATATGTATGCAAAGGATAACTCGGGTGAAGGTAGTAATGTCACATATAGC
Source organism: Excoecaria agallocha (assembly GCA_037975025.1). Taxonomy (NCBI): domain Eukaryota; kingdom Viridiplantae; phylum Streptophyta; class Magnoliopsida; order Malpighiales; family Euphorbiaceae; genus Excoecaria; species Excoecaria agallocha. The sequence continues at coordinate 2,098,806 of JBBPFJ010000025.1, forward strand.
TTTCTCATGGACAACAAAATATATTCAAACTAATTCTTTACATGTAATGATTAATGTCTGAAACCATAAAATCTACCACATAACTCCTTGAAACTCAAGCATCCACGAGAATGTTACAAAATCAAAAAGCACATATCAGAACGTGAACCTAATGGCCAATCAGCATCTGGATAGTCTAATTAATTAAATTCCTAAAGCTCACTTTACCTTCTCATATTCATCAAGCCATTTTTCTTCCTCAGATGCGCATCTCCATTTCTCTACCTTATCCAAAATATCCTTCCGGCTCAAAGCTTGCTCTTTTGCTTGTCTGATCTGATCATCCATGCTTGCAAGCAGATCAGATAGATCAACGTTACCTGGGAGAGTGCACATTACAATACATGTCAAAAACAGGATGACAAAATACGCTAAAAGAACATACATGTAAACAGAAAGAATATTCAGGCTATCATGCATAAACAAACAGAGAAGTAGACAATAGAAGAGGAAAACAGAAAAGAAAATAAATGTTTTGAAGGAAACCAGATTCTATGAGCCTGACGAGAATTTGTCTTGCTGCCTCACTATCTACATCCATATGGACTCCTCTGTATATTTCTTCTAACTCATTTTGCCTCTTAAAAATGAACTCCTTCAACTTGCTGATTTTGAGAACATTTAGTCTCTCAACTTCAAGTTCAGTCTAGCAGTCACACAGATCAAAATAAAAAAATCTAAACACCAAAAATAAATCAAATTGGAAATTTCCCCAATATAATTTGATCCGGTGAAGGATAAAAATTGTGTTACCTGCTCAATAACTTCAAGCGCAAGGCATCCTTGGCTTGACACTTCATCCACTGAGCAAGAAATCAAGGAAGTAGCATGTTCCCATCTTCTTTGCTTCTTAGGATATGTATCCATGAGCTCCCAAAGCTCTCTCAATGTGCATCCAAGACCTTGAAGCTGAAGATAAAAGTCATGAACGAGAAAAACATGAAACATAACATGCAACAAAGGATCTTAGGCACAGCTTTTCGGTCAAGTACAGCGGGACTTTTTACAGAAGCAAGCATATCATGTTTATAAGCCAGCATATCATTTTATTATCAGCCCAAATAGTTTCATTGCAATAGTTGATTACACCTTTGTCATTAACCAAACTCTCAAGATTGAAATCAACATACACATTTAGATTGTCACATTGATGAATGAACATTTCCAGCATTTGCAAGCTAAAAAAAAAGAATCAGAACTGGGCTATCATTCTATTATCACCTTTTTTAGTCTTTCTTGCTTCTCCTGTTTTAGTGAATGTATCACACCCGTTAATTTAGCAAACGTGTCATTGCTGATGCTCTTGGATTGGCCACTTGCAGAATCAGTCAAGCTAGGATGAATTTCATTAACAGTCTCGAAGAAGTCTATCGACATCACTAGTGTCAAATCATGGATTGTTCTAATGTTGCTATTAACCTTTTGCAACCGCAAAATCTGAAAATTAAAAAAGAGGAAAAAATTAAAATCAAAAAATCAAAAAGAAGAAAGAAAATGTGTTACATTAGCAAATTCAAATGCACCGCTATCTAGCAAACCTTTTCACTTTGAAGTTCCTTAAGGTATGACTTCAGCTCTCCCAATTTCTTCGCTGTCAAATCACTCTCATCAACTTGTGGACCATTAGATTTGTCAGAGTTGCCTGTGCCAGCTATTTCTGCACAGATTTCAGCAATCTGCAATTGTGTCTCATAAAAGTCCTTCATCCTCCCTTGTTTCTTCAGCCTCAAATCCTCCAAAACAGGTTTAACATTCGATATTTGCTGCTTCAAATTTCCATTTCCCTTCTCAAATAGAACAAAAAAATCCAGTCAGCATGTAAATATAGCGGGATGCCAGGATAATCCCTTGAAAGGAAAGCTAAGTTTATTAAAAAAGAAAATGAATGTGCAGAAAAACAACGCCCACTTGACCACTTGAAATATAATCTCAGTAAAAATTGAAAAAAGGAACTCTTTGTTTTAAAGATTTACCACCAGGGAAAAGAAAAACAATTTAAACATGAAGTAATGACTCCTACAATAGCAAAATGAGTCTAGAAAGAAATTACAAACCCGTGAAAAGGAGACATTTTCCCCAAGAGCAGAAACAAGGTTGGCAATTTCAGATTCAGCATCAGATAGCGATACAAGCAAATCAGCTCTGTACTTTCTAGTCAATTCCACCTTTTTTCGGTAAATATCAAGACATTCTTGCTCAAGTTGCAGAAGCATCTTGTCCCTCTCGCTATCACTCTCACCAATTTCATCCCAAATTTTCTGGATAACCACGTTAGCTGATTAAACACACACGCACACATAGAGACATGTACATAAAAAGAACTGAAAAAGAATTCAAAGCTACAAGTAACAAGGTAGAAACTTGGAATTTAAGGCTTGCTAGGACTCCAGTACTTCGTGAGTTAGCATTCAGGAAGTAGCAGTACGACTCCTTGAAGATCACAAGGAACTACGACTTTTAAGATCTATAAAATGTACTGAATGCTATATCGCGCGTGTGTGTGTGGAAAAGAGGGAGAGAGAGAGAGAGGAAGGCTAAACTCGTGCTATGCCACTGTTAGAATCCCAATTCTCCAACTCCATAGGAGTCACTTTCTTTTAATTTCTAAGCCAACAAATCAAATACAAGTGAAAAAGAAACTAATGAAACAACATAATAAGCAGTGGCAAAAATGCCTGCAAAATCCGCAATCGATTTCAAGCACAATCAAATGATGGCTAACTAAATCAGTGAAGTGAAGAGAGTAAAAGAACCTGCCAATCAAGAAGGAGAGAGCCGCAAATGGTGCGAGGAGACGAGACTGGAGTTAAAACAGTTGCCATTTGGAAATTCGTAGAAGAAATTCAGGGTAATGGCGCAGAACAGAGTCAAGATAAACACGAAACCCTAGAAAATCATACACGGAAGCAAAAGAGAGAAGCAGCGTTACGAAGGTTTTCTCTGGTCTCACTGCTGCATTGCATCTTTTGAGAGAATATCGTGAAGATTTGATTTTGTATTTATGAAGCGCTGTGGAAGAATCCCCTTTTGAAAAGAGGGATTGGGGTTTTTGGCGCCTAAATCAATTATCCCCTTTTCTTCTTCGGGACTTATTTAATTATTTTTTAAATAATATGTAATTATAATTGGAATTTATAAATAATTTCTTCCATCCAAAATTGGTAGTACTGCATACTTTTGGTCAAAACAAAGAGCTGGAAAATAAAAATTGCAACAATTGCATTAATTTCCTTGTAACTTTTTTTAAAGTTAATATAAAAATTAAATTTGTAATTGCATTAAATAATATTACTTTTCATCATAATAAGTAGGGATGTGCAGAACCGAACCGAAATCGAAAATCGAATCGAACCGAATTGAATTTGATCTATTTGGTTTTTTCGATTTTCGGTTCGTTCGGTTCTGAACTGAAATAAAAATTCTGTTTTATCGGTTCGGTTCTTGAACTTGAAAAATCGAAGGAACCGAACCGACCAAAGTTTTTATATATATATATTTTATAGTATTAACATTTCAGATAACATAAGTTGGATTGATGGTTTGGAAACAAACTAAATTGCCTATGGGTCTTAGGTTTGAATCTCATGCACGGCATTTTGTTCCTCTTACGTTATTTCTTTCTTTTTTTTTTGTTAACTACAAGCCATAAAAATAAGCATCCAATTCCTCTTACGTTATTTCTTTCTTTTTTTTTTTGTTAACTACAAGCCATAAAAATTGATTTTGATAAGCATAATAATTGAACTATCATATTTAAATTCACTTAAAATTAAAAATACTAAAACTTGATTAAAGTCTATGCAGTGTTATAATTATCAATATTCAATTCAATTAATCAATAATGTTAATATATAAATATTGTCCAAATTTATTTAATTTGTAAAAGCATTATATATCAGTTAATGATTTATATTAAACATTGTTTTGTTATTTTACTATCAAAACAACAAAAGAAGACATTGTCAATTGAAAATATTAAAAATTAATTGAAGTTTGTATATTATTATGCTTATCAAAATCAATTAATCAATAGTACAATATATTAGATCAGTTAGTTATTAGATACAGCGAAATATCTCAGAATTTCATTTATTTTTCTTATAGCCATCATTCATTAGAGATATCTCTCCTTTTGATTAAATATCTCCTTCTAAAAATATGATATTTAAATTAGAGATATAAATGAGAAGCATGAGATGTTAATCAATACTTGTTAATAACAAGAAATATTAAATAAGAATATCTTAGAAAATTCACCAAATAATTGTATTATCAAAAAAGAAAAATGTTGCCATAAAAAAAGAAAAATGGTCTGTAATTTAGAAGAATAAATGAAAAAAAAAAGAGAAATTGGAATAATTGAGAAGTCAATATGAATTGCCTCTTCAATGGGTCTTTAAAAACCCAGGAGAACGGTCTCGACCTTCAACGGGTGGGTCACTACTCACAATTCATTTAACGGCCTTATGCAAATTTTTTTCAGTTGACTTCTTCTTTCTCTAGCAATCCAATTTTCTTCTTCTTCAATTAATTTTATGATTTAATAAAGGAAAAAAATAAAAAATTTAAAATCGTAAATTTAAAATCATAAAATCTGTAACTAAAATTTTTTAATTAAATTTTTTTTCTCTTTATATATATATATATATATATATATATATATATATATACACACACTAATTAGGGGTGCATTTGCTTTACATGTAATAAATTATTTTTAGTAAATGTTATAATTATGTATTTTTATTTATGATTTAAAAAAATCAAACTTGAAAATATTATTACAATAATTAAATTAAGTGTTTATTAAAATAATTAAAATATTTTGATTAGTATTTATTATAGACATAATATAATAAATTTATGTATATTATTTTAATTTTAGTTATTTTAAATGAATTTATTTTGTTGAATATAAATTAATTTAATTTATGGACCCATATAGGTTAAAAGCCCAATAAAAAATAAGCCCAATTGACTCAGAACCGATTGAACCAAACCGAATCGACCGAAATTATTTCGGTTTGTTCGGTTTTCAATTCTATAAAGTTCGGTTTCGGTTCGGTTCCTATATTTCTTAAAGTTTGGTTTTCGGTTTAATCGATTCGATCCAAAACCGAACCGACCAAATGCTCACCCCTAATAATAAGCATGACTAAGGATGATCGATGGGGATTCCCCATTAGGATTTCGGAAAAAAAAAATTATCTCTAACGGAGATCCTCCATCTCCAGTCAAAGATATTTTTTTAATTTCAATTGTAAATAAAATATAATATTTAACAATTAAAATTATAATTAAAATATAATATTTAATAATTAAAAAAAATTAAATTCAATTACAAATCAAATTAATATAAATTTTAATAATTTATAAAATTAAAATTAACTTATATAAATATAATTATTAAATTTTGAAACGGAAAAATCAGGGAATATTTTCCTCCCATCTCCGCCCCTACAGAAAATTTTTTTAAGAATTTTCCGTCCCATTCAAGGCGGTTTCCCACTCGAGATGGACATTCCCCATCACATGATTATCCCTAAGCATAACTGTAATGCCCCTCAGTGTACCCTAGAAGAATTAACACTAATTAATTATTAGTGTCCATGTCTAATTGTGTGTATGTATGTATTGAAGGACTTAATTGAAAAGCAAAAGAGTAAGTTTTGGGGCATTATTAGAAATAAAGGAAAGTTGAGGGACTAAATGGCAACTTTGGCTTAAACTTGACATTTGGACCAATTGGAATTTAAAGAGAGGTAGATATTTGTGATGAAGGAGGGCCGGCCAACTCATGGTCTTCACTCTCCATTTTCATCTTCTCTATCTCCTAAACCCTAAACTCTCTCTCATCCTCTCTCTCTCTAGATTTCTTGGAATTTTTTTGAGAAAGAAGTAAAGGTTTACTTGGATTTTTTTTGGGGTTAAGGTAACTTACTTCTCCTTTAATGTAAGTGATTCTTTGTATAGCTTGTTAGGTTTTCATAGAAGTTTTTTATGTGTTTTAGAAGGAGAAACAAGCAAGAGAAAGGGAAAGGAGACTCTTCAAGGTTGAAGAGAAAGGAAGAGTTATAACAAGGTATGGGAACTTAGAATTTTGTATGTGTATATATATGTGTATATTGACTTGTCATGAGAGAGATCTTGAGTGCCTCTCTCATGTGTTTTATGGATGATTTGAAGCTTAGTAGGGTTTAGAGTTGATATTATGCAAGTTTTGGTTTTTAGCATGAAAATCTGTTTTATGAGATTGTTTGACCAGTTTGTACTCTTTTGCTCATATCTTGAGCTATAGTTATTCAAATAAGGAAATTCCAGTTGGTATGGAAAATAGACTTGCATTCCTTGATTTTGTTAGAAGAAACCGAAACCTGATTTTCACTGCATGATAGTGAAAATCGGTATTGAAATCTGATTGTGGTGGTGATTTTTGCCTTTATGAATAGTCTGTGGTTTTTCTTGAATAACTGGAGGTGTTTTGAAAACTAGAAACTTAGGCCTACAACTTTTTTGAAGGCCATTTTGGCTAAAACTGTTGTTTTTCAGGTCAAAAAGGGGATGGAAGTCGAGACTAGAAATCAGTCTCGAGATGATTTAGGGCTCACGGTTACCATGAGTTTCATAGTAACCGTGAGGTGCCTAAAATTTTAGTTCATGACTAAAAGCATTTACTGGACCACGGTTACTAAGGTTTCATAGTAACCGTGACCCAGTCTCGTAGCATTACTACACGGTTACTACCCTGAGATTAGTAACCGTGAGGTAATGAGCTTTTGGTCTAGAAACAAAACCCGAACTATCTCACGGTTACCAAGAAATTCTTAGTAACCGTGACCTGAGTTCACCATCCTACTTCACGGTTACTATAAAAATGTTGGTAACCGTGAGGTAGTTTGTTTTAGTCCAGAACCCAAGAGCAATATGGCTCACGGTTACTAGGAAATTCATAGTAACCGTGACCCTTATTGCAAGTTGGGTCTCACGGTTACTATGAAATGTTAGTAACCGTGACCCTCCCCTGTATTTTGAAAACTAAATTTTCTTGGATTTCTTTTAAGGTACAGACTTGTCTAAGACCTTCCTAAGCTTATAAATCATCCTAAATTACAGATATATGGCAAATGTGTTCTCTATATATATGCAAGTTTGCTTAATGAATAAAAAGGTAAGTTTCAATTTCTCAAATAGAGACATACATAAATGTATTTCAATAAGTTACAGTATATGATATGTTATGCCTGCACATAGAGACTTGGTTGTGGATAGATAGGCATGCCTATAGGGTTATCGCAGCTGCTTCTGTTTGACTCTTATGAGTCTTCTGTTTGTCTCTATATGAGACTTCTGTTAGATACCTACGGGTATCCTTCTGTTTAGATACCTACGGGTATCCTTCTATTTTGATACCTTCGGGTATCCATTGCACCCGTTATCCACACCCACAGGGAATTGTACGCAGGCCATTTGTGCAAATACATTATAAAGTCTGTTATTGTTCTAATTATACGATACTGTTATATCTTTATTAATCTTGTAAGGCATTGTATTTTATTATTATTGAATGCTTGGTGATAACTACTGTAAGCGGTTATCAATGTGTTATTAGTTGTTCCCCACTAAGCTTTATAGCTTAGCACGGGTGTTTATCCGTGTAGGTTTGCAAGGTAGATCGTGTGTCCAGGGACAAAGCCAACAATCTCACAAGTCAACATCAGATTAGAAGTAGCATAAATGTATGAGATTGATTTTGTATCTCTTTTGGTTACATCTAAGGCATTTGATAGGTATAAAGGCATGTAATTATAAAGTTATGTAAAGAGTTCTCAATAACAATTGAAAGTATAAGTACATGATCATGCATGATATGCATAGAATGAATGTATGTATGTTCATATATGCATCATTAGCAGATAAGTCATAACATTGATAGAATTAATGTATGTAATTAGTAACAGTAATCAGGATTATCTAGTATAGTCATTACAATAACTTAAAATCAATATTATTGTTAAATTTATATATGATTTTATATGGTTATAAATTATAATATTAAAAGCCATGTTATTTTTATTTACTTAGTTTGTCCGAAATCAAAACCAAATTTTAAAAAATAATAATAAAAAAAGACATAGCCCAATGGGCTTTACATTTTCAAACTAGACACTGTACTGAAGCGTAGAGCCTGACTAGCCAAAATTTGTGAAAAGAAAATTGTTAATAATACATTAATGTAATATTGATATCAATAATAAAAGATAAAATTGAAATAAATGTAATAAATATTATTTTAATTTTCTAAAATAATATTTTAGGTGGAATAAATTTTTTTTGCAAAAAATAACACTTAGCAATTAGCATAAGACAAAACTATCGCCCTCGCATGTGATAAATAAATACAAAGAAAATTAAATAATAGTATTTGCCTAATTTAAGCAAGTTTTATGCCCCTATGTGAAATTTAATAGTACTAATTAAACACCTACTGTTAACCAATCTTAATTGCGTTGATGAAGTAACTAAATTAATCCAAAAGTAATTTTTCATGCAAGAATGAAAGAAATTGCATTTGCATGAATCCTCATCTTTTCTTTATTCATCTTATAATATCCAACCACATTACTGATTGGTCACATTAATTTTACTTCATCACTCTTTGTAAATGTTTTACCAAGTATTATCACATAAAATGTTTTGCTTTTTACTTTATATTATAATCATAGAAATTAAGGCATGGTCCAAAAGAAATAATACCTGAGATATTGGTGAAAATTAAATTTTAGGACGGTCACAGATGGATGGATAATGCACGAAGAGCATTTAGAGCCATAGAAGATATTTGATAAACATGCCAAATAAGACTTTTATGCGTGTGTATTCTGCTGCTGCAGTAAATCTTACCTTATACGTTAAAGATGTGTGTATCTTCAACTTGGGTTTGGGTGGGATGGTCCTTTGAAATCCCACATTGAGTAAGTTTGACTTGAATATGTGAGTTATTAGCATGTATTAGTGGGCTTAGCAATTAACAATTGCATGCTAAATCCTTATGCTATAGTAAATCTTACCTTATACTTCAAGAGAAAAAAAAAAGACTTTTATGTGTTTATGAAGCTGAGCAAGAGAACTGCCAATGGCAAGCGAGTCTTACATTATACTAACGAAATTAAAGGCGCTCAAGGTAGGGTTACAGGGCTCAACAAAATGTTGAGGTTCCAAGTTCCTGAACATCTCCGCTCTATGGCTGACAGTAATGGGAGATGGGTAATGCATGAATATTCAATGGGGCCAAATGACGACAAAGTCATATGCAAAATCACCAACAAGGATGCTGGCAAACAAATGAAAATCCACGAGAGAGAGCAGCCAAGAGAATAAGTTGGAAAGAAACCAACAAACCAAAAGAATTTGTATGCCTGAATATAAAGATCAAAACTTTCAGCTATCAGTTGGAAAATCTAGATATTAAGATTGATTTAGATCAGCTTTTGAATTTTTAGTAAAGTGTTTTTTTTTTGTAATGTGACATGAATATAAATAAAAAATTCTTCTATTCTTTGATATCACATATGTATTTAATCAGATTTTTTGAGTGGTTGTGTTGTTATAGCCTAGTTCATTTTGATTTGTTTGACTTTGTAACTTGTTATACTGATGAATGATAATCCTTGGCAGTGTTCCTTTGGTTAAATGGCCGAAAATGATTTTCTCTCCCTGTAATATTTCGCATGTGAATCTTTTCTAATTTATATGCCAAATTCATGAAAAAGGCTTGACCTTTAAAAAAATGGTAAGGTAAAACATTTGGCCTTTAATATATAGTAATTTTCATGAATTTAAACTTGTCTTCTTCATTGAATGAGGCTCGAGAAGATCAAAGGCGAAAAACTTGATCGTGGAGCATGGAACATTTAGTACGCAAGTAGATGAGAAAATTGGAAACGAATCCAGGATAAGGCGTTAAGAGATTCAGCCAAGATTTCAACATTGGAAATTATCACATTTTGCTTTAACTAGTGTAAAAGAAATATACTACCGGTGGAACAAGCAAGCAGTTGCAATCAGTGTCTAATAACATCATAATTCACTCATTCAGATTTCTTGGAATTTTGATGCTCAGCTTGATTGAACATTGGACAGTATCTATGATGTCGGATAAACATGAACATTACGAAAGTATTAGCAATCAGAAACAGTAAGCTTGCAATCCAAAGCTGTAGGAAAACATTCTTTCCCTTAAACTCGAGCATATAACCCTAGTATAACCAATGGGTCTGCGCTCTCATCCATATGAGCATGCAACATAAGCCTTCCCTCTTTATCTTCATATTGCTCCCTGGAAGTATCAATGGCAATAAGCAAAAGAACAAGACAAAGTACTATGCTGTGATCACCTGCAAAAGTAGTAGAACCCTCCATGATTAGTGATTATACATATCAACGCGATCAAGTACAAATCTTTTGTTGAATTAGTGGCTCCTCCACAAGTCAACAATTGTTGGCTTGAAAAAGAAAAAAAAAGGATTTTGTGAATCCCACATTCGAAAGATTTTAAGATTGTAATAGTTTTATCCTATTATAAATATAGTCCATCTCCTTTAGGTTTAGGCATCCTAAAATTGCCTATCTTTCCTAAAGGCTAATTCTTTCTCTCTCTTTTGTAATATTTCACTTGTATTATTTCTTTGAAATAGTAAAATATAATTTGGTAGTGTTCGAGGATGTAGGCATAATTGGTCGAATCTCGTTAAATTTTGGTGTTCTTTATTAGTCTATTTAATAACTATTATCGGGTATATTGTTAGGAACTATTGTGCTTTTAAATTACTTAGGAAAATTCTGTCTAAGGAGATTGGGTTTTAAGTGGGATCATTTGTGACCCCTCCAGTCTTTCCTGAGAATTTTACCGTGTGTGATTTTCAGTACAATTATTTACGCTTTATTCACCTGTGTAATAGTGCTCTTAGTGAAGTTGAACCCGAGCTTCTGCAACAATTGGTATCAGAGCCAAGGTTCTGTCTTAGTATGCTCTGTGGTTGCAGCGTAGTCTGATCTTCCACATCAGAAAAGATTTTTCCTTGGGCTATTGGCATTCTACATTGACAACTATTGAATAGTAATTTTAGCATAAATAACAAATCCATCCATGTCAACTTCTTCTTTCTCATCTATTTTGGCGAGAAATGCGATGGAAAATGCAAGAGTGGCGGTGGAAATTTTTAATGGTACGGGTCATTTCGACATGTGGCAAAGTGAGGTTCTAGATGCTCTCTTTCAACAAGGTCTAGATATTGCCCTTGAAGAAAAGAAACCAGAAGATATTGATGAGAAATAATGGAAGACTCTTAATCGTTTGGCGTGTGGTACAATTCATTCGTGCCTTTCTAAAGAGCAAAAGTATGCTTTCTCGAAAGAAACTTCTGCAAGTAAATTGATGAAGGCACTGGAGGAGAAATTTTTGAAGAAAAGCAGTCAGAATAAGCTTTACATGAAGAAAAGATTGTTTCGCTTCAATAATGTTTCTGGTACCACAATAAATGATCACATCACTAGTTTTAATCAGTTAGTTACTGATTTATTGAATATGGATGTGACATTTGAAGATGAGGATATGGCTTTGATGTTGTTGGGATCCCTTCCTGAGGAGTTTGAGTTTCTTGAAACGACTCTACTTCATGGGAAGGCTGTTGTGTCTCTCAGTGAAGTTTGTGCTGCCTTGTATAGTTATGAACTGAGAAAGAAGGACAAGAAAGAAAGCACAAGTGGAGCTACAGAAGCTTTAGTAGTGAGAGGTCGTTCGTAGAGCTAGACTAAGGGAAAGAAAGGAAAATCGAAGTCGAGGCCCAAATTGGGCAAAGATGAATGTGCCTTTTGTCGAGAAAAAGGGCATTGGAAGAAGGATTGTCCTAAGCTAAAAAATAAAGGCAAACCTGACAAGGAAAAGGCTATTGTAAATTCAAATGTTGCTGAGTATAATGATGAAGACTCAAATTATTCACTTGCTATTACACCATCAACTAGCTCTTCTAGTGTATGGCTGATTGATTCAGGCTGCAGTCATCATATGTGTCCCAATCGGGAATGGTTCTTTGAATTTAAAGAACTAGAAGATGGAGTTATTTATACAGTAAATGATGTCCCTCTCACCACACATGGAATTGGTTCCATTCATTTGAAAAACCATGATGGATCAATCAAAATCTTAAGAGATGTTCGTTATGTGCCCAGTTTGTCAAAGAATCTTATCTCCATGGGAGCTCTAGAAGAAAAAGATCTCAAGGTGGAAGCAGAATATGGAGTGATGAAGATAATCTCTGGTGCACTTGTGGTGTTAAAGGGAATTTAGAAGAATAACAGATTGTATCACTACCAAGGTACTACTATTATTGGTGTAGCAGCAGTGGCTTCTAGTGATGAGAAGGAGTTAGAAGCAACCAGGTTATGGCATATGCGTTTGGGGCATGCAGGTGAAAAATCCTTAAATCTCCTGACGAAACAAGGATTGTTGAAAGGTGTACAGACTTGCAAATTGGATTTTTGCGAGCATTGTGTCAAAGGGAAAAAGATAAGGGTGAAATTTGGAACAGCAATCCACGATACCAATGGTATTTTGGATTATGTTCATTCTGATGTGTGGGGACCTTCCAATACGACTTCTTTGGGAGGAAAACATTACTATGTGACCTTTGTTGACAATTTTTCCTGGAGAGTTTGGGTGTATACTATGAAGACTAAGGATGAAGTTCTATGAGTTTTCCTCAAATGGAAAAGGATGGTGGAAACTCAGACAGGCCAAAGGATCAAGCATCTTCATACGGATAATGGCGGAGAATATAGAAGTGATCCATTTATGAAGGTGTGTGAAGATGAAGGCATTGTCAGACACTTTACAGTCAGGGATACACCACAACAGAATGGGGTGGCAGAATGCATGAACCAGACATTGCTGGAGAAATTTCGGTGTATGTTGTCCAATGCTGGGTTAGGTAGAGAATTTTGGGCTTAAGCTATTACATATGCTTGCCATTTCGTTAATCGCCTACCATCTAGTGCTATTGGTGGTAAAATGCCATTGGAGAAATGGTTTGGAAAACCTGCTATAAATTATGATTCCTTACATGTATTTGGTTCCACTACATATTACCATGTTAAGGAATCGAAGTTGGATCCACGTGCAAAGAAAGTAATTTTCATGGGAATCACCTCTGGTGTGAAAGGATATTGACTTTGGTGTCCAGAGTCAAAGAAAATAATCTTCAGCAGGGATGTTACCTTTAATGAATCTACCATGTTGAGAAAGGTGACAACTGAGCAGACAGATAGTACTCCAAAATAGGTGGAGTTTGAAAGAAAAATTGTTAGCCCAGCAAATGATGAAGCAAATGAAGAAACTCATATGGTAGATGAGGAGTTAGATGAAGAAGAGGTTTCAACCCAAGAACCTCTACAGCAACATGAATCAATTGCATTAAATAAGCCAAAGAGGATAATCAAAAAGCCTGCTCGCTATGTTGATATGGTGGCTTACGCATTCCAAATTGCAACAGATGACATTCCTACCACTTATAATGAAGCAATCAAAAGTTCATAAGTAGAGAAGTGGAGGAAAGCCATGAATGATGAAATGCAGTCCCTTCATAAGAATCAGACGTGGAAGCTAGCTAGTCTCCCGAAGGGAAAGAAGGCAATTGGATGCAAATGGGTATATGCAAAGAAAGATGGATTTCCTGACAAGGATGATGTTCACTACAAAGCAAGGTTGGTAGCTAAAAGCTATGCTTAAATGGAGGAAATTGATTATAATGAAGTTTTTTCTCCAGTTGTAAAACTTTTCTCCATTCGAATTTTGTTGGCTTTGGTAGCACAATTGGATATGGAACTAGATCAGTTGGATGTAAAAACTGCATTTTTACATGGAGACTTGGAGGAGGAAATCTATATGGTTCAACCTGAAGGATTCAAAGTTGCTGGAAAAGAGAATATGGTGTGTAAGCTTGAAAAATCATTGTACGGATTGAAACAATCTTCGAAGCAGTGGTACAAATGATTTGACAAGTTTATGATGGGGTAAAAGTACACAAGAAGCAAATATGATCATTGTGTGTATTTGCGCAAGCTATAAGACAGATCCTACATATATCTTCTTCTTTATGTTGATGATATGTTGATAGCTTCCAAGAGTCTAATAGAGATTGAGAAGTTAAAGACTCAATTGAACAGGGAGTTTGAAATGAAGGATCTAGGTGAAGCTAAGAAGATTCTCGACATGGAGATAAGTAGAGATAGAGAATTAGGGAGACTTTGTTTGACTCAGAAATAGTATCTGAGAAAAGTGCTAAAGCTTTTTGTCATGAATGAAAAGTCAAAACCTGTTAGTACTCCTCTTGCTCCTCATTTCAAGCTCAGTGCATCTTTATCTCCAAAGAATGAAGCAGAACGGGAATACATGGCAAAAATACCGTATGCAAATGTTGTTGGTAGCTTGATGTATGCTATGGTGTGTATAAGGCCTGACATTTCACAGGCAGTTGGGGTTGTGAGCAGGTATATGCATGATTCTGGAAAGGAGTATTGGCAAGTTGTGAAATGGATTCTACAGTATATTCTGAACACCGTAGATGTTGGTTTGGCATTTCAGCAGGATAAGCAAGATGGTCAATGTGTAATTGGATATTGTGATTCCGACTATGCTAGTGATTTGGACAAACGGCGATCAACTACTGGTTATGTATTTACTCTTGCAAAGGCACCAGTTAGTTGAAAGTCTACTTTACAGTCAACAGTTGCTTTATCTACTACAGAGGTAGAGTATATGGCAGTTACAAAGGCTGTGAAGGAGGCAATTTGGCTTCAAGGATGGCTTGGTGAATTAGGGATTCAACAGAAGCACATCAAAGTGCATTGTGATAGCCAGAGTGCTATCCTTTTGGCAAAGAATCAAGTTTACCATGCAAGGACAAAGCATATTGATGTTCGTTATCACTTTGTACGAGAGGTTCTGAAAGAAGGTGGAGTAGCAATCCAGAAGATTAGGACCACTGAGAATCCTGCTGATATGTTGACAAAGGTAGTGACTGCGGTCAAGTTGCAACATTGTTGGAACTTGATCAATATTGTTAGAAATTAAAGTTGGGCACTTTGAAGCACATTTAGTGACACTACTAAAGTTGAGTTGTGAGAGATTTGAGGATGTGGAGTTAGCCAAGGTGGAGATTTGTTGAATTAGTGGCTCCTCCACAAGTCAATAATTGTTGGCTTGAAAAAGAAAAAAAAAGGATTTTGTGAATCCCACATCGATAGGTTTTAAGATTGTAATAGGTTTATCCTATTATAAATATAGTCCATTTCCTTTAGGTTTAAGCATCCCAAAATTGCATATCTTTCCTAAAGGCTAATTCTTTCTCTCTCTTTTGTAATATTTCTCTTGTCTGATTTTTTTGAAATAGTGAAATATAATTTGGTAGTGTCCGAGAACGTAGGCATAATTGGCCAAACCTCGTTAAATTCTGATGTTCTTTATTTATCTATTTAATAGCTATTGTCGGGTATATTGTTAGTGAATTATTGTGCTGTTAAATTACTTAGGAAAATTCTATCTAAGGAGATTGGATTTTAAGTGGGACCGTTTATGACCCCTCCAGTCTTCTCTGGGAATTTTATCATGTGTGATTTTTAGTACAATTATTTACGCTTTATTCACCTGTGCAATAGTGCTCTTGGTGAAGTTGAACCCGAGCTTCCACAACATCTTTTTCCCTAGAGAAACAAGGAAATGAAGTTGACTTGTACTCGACAGAAACTCCACTTCTTCCTTGGTATTATTTTTTGTAAGAAATAAATAAATAAGGAAAAAATGAACTCGGAAAAGGAATACGTAAATATACATATATTTTCCCTTATTATAAACAAAGAGAAATAGAAATAGACCCTTAATAAAAGTTGCATTTGAATTGTAATAACCAACCTTATTGAATGCAACAAATGCCACTGTCTGCAGGAAAAGGCAGAATGGAAGATCTCGTGTAAAGCAGAGAATAAGTACCAGTTGCACTAACAGCTGAGGCAGAAATGAGATAAGTTTTTCAACAAGAGAAAACTCATGCTCGTAATGGAGATATATATGATAAAAATATATAGAAAAATTATGCCTTGGATCGGTCCAAGTAAGATGGTACAGTAGCGCCTCATTTAAGAATTCCCACCCATATAAATAGAAGAACAGAGTAGTAAAGGAGATAAAAACAGCTCCTGAGACCAATCCAAACATCACTATTTGTCTTATAAATATCCCTGTTAACACAATCAATAAATTATATTCTCCAAGTACTGTTGCACCATTCTGTGATGTCTTCCCTTGACTAGGTTTCCAGTTTACCAAAAGAGGCTTCTGCACATATTGGAAAATGTGTGGGTTGAGATCCAGAACTATGGGAAGTGCATAGATTATAGGATAAATTCGAAAATGGACAACAAGTCCATACCAAAATGCAGCTTGGACCACATTACCTGTACAACAGTAAAAAGAATAGTATTAAAGCATTATATGGCATCAGATAGCGCACAAACATATAAAGCACTAGAGGACTATAGCACATGCACATATACAAATGGAAAACATCCATTATCTATTAAAGAGAGAAGAGAAAACCCTTAAACTTTGCTGAAGGATTTGTATGTGAACACATACGGATTATCAACAAAGAGACTGCAAGCAGCTCATTCCCAAAAACTCTCAAAGGAATCTCAATCCCTCTAATTTGTTTATGTTGAAAAACTTTTAAAACATTTGATGTTTCCTTGACTTGAAAAATACTAGCCAAGTAAGACAAAATCATTGTAGCTATTAAGAAAGAAAGAACAATGAGTTTGAGTAGTAAATTAAATAATGAAAGGGAAATCTCACAACCCAGAAAATATATTACTGACGTCAAGTAAGATATTTTCTTTGCTCAAGTGTAAGACACCTCCCTTTAACAAATATCGTTAAAGCATCCATTTGACAAGAAGTTGCAACCAATAATTCATTCTTGTTACAGATTATTGACTAATTGTAGATAGTTGTTAGCTGCTAACATAATTGTAGGAAACGTGATTATAGGAGCAGAGATTGTTGACTAAATACTAAGTAGGAACTTGTATAAATATACCTGTAATTTTTTGAATTCAATATACAGAAAACATTTTGCTTTCTCACATGGTATCAGAGCTTTAGGCTCATTTGGAATTTTTGGGATTTCTGGATTTTCTAGGTTTCTTGTCAGTAGACGAATTTGTCTCTCTTTGGGTCATATATTTGTGGTGACTGTTTTGCCTCACGGCCAGTCGTAAGAGAAGTGCCAACAGTCAGTCCGGCCAAGCACCACCGTAGCTCTTTAAGTCCTCGGATTAATAAACGAGCTGATTCTTCATTTGAATTGGTTCATTCAGATGTTTGGGAACCGTGTTCTGTGATAACCAAATCTGGATTCAAGTATTTTGTAACATTTGTGCATGATTACTCTGTATGATTCGGATATTTTTATGAAAAGTCAGTCTAAATTATTCGGTCATTTTTGTATTTTTTGTGCTGAGGT
Source organism: Excoecaria agallocha (assembly GCA_037975025.1). Lineage (NCBI taxonomy): Eukaryota > Viridiplantae > Streptophyta > Magnoliopsida > Malpighiales > Euphorbiaceae > Excoecaria > Excoecaria agallocha. Next base: position 2,116,418 of record JBBPFJ010000025.1, read on the forward strand.
CAAAACTCAATTTAATGTTTGTCTTCACACATTGAAGAATGATAATGCAAAATAATACTTTTCATATTTTTCTCAGACATACATGACTCAGAATGGTATACTTCATCAATCCTTATGTCCGGACACACCATCCCAAAATGGAGTTGCTGAGAGAAAAAACAGACATTTGTTTGAGATAGCAAGAGCTCTTTTATTTCAGACGAAAGTTCCTAAACAATTTTTGGCTGATGCAGTGTCCACTGCTTGTTTCCTGATTAATCACATGCCCTCTTAAGTACTCGCTGGTGAGACTCACTACTATTTATTTTTCCATCTAAGCCATTATTCCATATAGAACCAAGAATATTTGGAAGCACTTGTTTTATTCGTGATGTTCGACCTCAGATCAATAAATTAGATCCAAAATCACTGAAGTATGTCTTCTTAGGGTATCATCCTTTGCAAAATGGGTACAGATGCTATTGTCCAGAACTTAACAAGTATCTTGTGTTCATTGATGTTATTTTTTGAAAGCATAAACCATTCTTCTCAATTTTTGATTCTACAAGTCAGGGAAAGGACGATAACTGGTTAGAATATAATGTTATTACAAGGTCAGCAATGGTTCCCACTCTTGTTATTCCAAGTGATTTGGATCTTCTTGCTCCAAGTGATCCTATTCCTACTATTATAGGTGGTTCAGCTCCACCTGCTCTAGCAAAGCCACCTATAGTACAAGTTTATTTTAGGAGATATGGAACTTGCAATACAAAACCTGAATCAGATTTATCATCCAATCCAATCCCAGATGATTTTAATCTTCTAAAATGCAAACCCCAGTGTGCCTATCCTATTGGTAATTTTATCTCTTATGATCATTTATCTCCATCTACGTGTTCTCTTATTACTTCTCTCGACTCGTTTTTAATCTGTCCCGGTTAGCGTGATGCAATGATAGAGGAGATAAATACCTTGGAGACAAATAACACTCAGGAGTTGGTGAATTTACCTGAAGGGAAAAAAGCTATAGGTTGTAAATCATTTTTTACAGTCAAAGTTAAGCCGGATAGTTCTGTGGCCTGGCTTAAAACTCGACTTGTTGCTAAGGGATATGCCCAAACTTATGGCATGGATTATTCTCATACTTTCTCTCCAATAGCCAAATTAAGTTCTATTCGTTTATTTATATCTTTGGTAGCCTCCCAACATTGGCCATTACATCAGTTTGATATCAAAAATATTTTCTTTCATGGCGACCTTTAGGAAAAAGTATATATGGAGCAACCAGCTGATTTTATTGCTCAGGGATAGTATGGAAAAGTTTGTCATTCGAAGAAATCATTGTATGGATTGAAGCATAATCCTCATACTTGGTTTGAAAAATTTAGTGAGATTGTCCAAAATTTTGGATTAAAAAAGAGTCAGTGTGACCACTTAGTTTTCTACAGAAAATCGAAAGCCGACATTCTTTTTTTTGTGGTTTATGTTGATGATATTGTGATTACAGGGAGTGATTCTTCAGGTATCTCTTCCCTTAAGTCTTTCATGTATTATAAATTTCACACTAAAGATTTGGACCAGTTGAAATATTTCTTAGGAGTAGAAGTGTCGAGATGTAAGAAGGAAATTCTTCTATCCCATAGAAAATATATTCTTGACTTGCTTGCAGAAACTAAAAAATTAGGAGCTAACCATGTACTAATTCTATGGTTCCTAATGTACAACTTACAAAAGATGATGATGATCCTTTTGATGATCTAGAGAGATATCGGAGGTTAGTTGAAAAATTGAATTATCTCACAATAACTCGTCCAGAATATCGCATTTGCAGTAAGCATTGTTAGTCAATTTATGAATGCTCCTACTGTCAAGCATTGGAAAACTCTAAAATAAATCTTATGTTATTTGAAAAGTACTCCTAGACTAGATATATTGTACAGTGACCATGGACATACTCACATTGAATGTTTTACTGATGCGGATTGGACAGGATCCAAGATTGATAAAAGATCAACTATAGGTTATTGTATTTTTGTTAGAGGAAATTTAATATCTTGAAGGAGCAAAAAGCAGACCGTAGCATCCAGGTCAAGTGCAGAATCTGAATACAGGGTTATGTCACAGTCTATATGTGAAATCTTATGGAATCGTCATTTACTTGCTGAAATTGGTATAGATTACTCGTCTCCTACAAAACTTTGATTTGATAATCAGACAGCTCTCCGCATTGCCTCCAATCCAGTGTATCATAAGCGGACCAAACATATTGAAGTTGACTATTACTTCATTCGTGAGAAGATTCAAGACAATTTCATGTCAATAGGACATGTGAAAATAGTAAAACAATTGGGTGATCTATTCACAAAGGCTTTAAATGGGCCTCGAGTAAAATATTTGTATAACAAGTTAGGCATGATTACATATTATTGATTAATTGTGGATAGTTGTTAGCTGTTAATGTAATTGTAGGAAATGTTATTATAGGAGCAGAGATTGTTGACTAAATACTAAGTAGGAACTTGTATAAATACGTGTAATTTCTTGAATTCAATATACAGAAAACATTTTGCTTTCTCACAATTCTCTTGAAAGGTATTCGGGCAGCAAACATAGCATCGGAGCATACTATTCTAACCATCACAAAAGAAATAAAAAAAGAAGCACAAATTAAACATGATAATTTGACATCTTAAAGAAAAGCAGGGCTGCATCAATACATTACCATTCATAAGACAAAGAATGGTCCACAAAATCATGGCATAAACAATTGGCTCGCAATTCCCACGAGTGCTAATGGTGAAGGTAAATGGATTCAAGAGCCAGACCATTACAGAATAGAGACATAAATCCTCAGGAACCTTAAGTTGCTTCAAAATGTTATGGATAAACAAACCCACAAGTAAGTCTGCACATTGGACATGTTAAACAAATTAATTTGTTCTAAAATCATAATGAAAGGACCGGTCATCATAAATTTCAAGTTCTGATATTAATTTCTTTCATGTTTCAATTTGTTTTATCAATAAAGATATAGAACAAAAAGATTTGATCTGAGTTTTGCAATCATAATTAAAGTAGAGCATAGATTCAACTTCAACAACACCAACCAAGGACAGCCAAAAACACCATGAACTAATAAGGCAAAAGGTACAAATTATTAAACAAGAAACTGTTGTTTTTCACTGAATGGAGTAGCGAAGCACTCTCACAATGGGGCACACAAGGGAAAAAAACCTATTCATCATATTTTGATTCCTCAAGAATTCTTAGGCATCTAATGTAAAAGTATTTAGAATTATGCACCTAAGTTCGATGTGGCTTCTTTCCAAACACAAAATTCTAAAGCTTAGAACTTTTATTCCAAATAGACTAATTTAAAGATTTATTTTTCTAGAGATGAATTCATCTAGATGGCTCAAAATGCCATCAATGCACCCCGTATATCTAATGGATACTGTAATGGCCTCAACACCGGATCAGCCATGAACAGTACTTTCCGATGGTGAATAGTACTTTCAAGGCCCGAAAGTCAAAAATATTTTATTGGACCATCGGAAAGTATTAGTCATGGTGAGTCCGGAATTGAAATTTGAAGTAAAATTAAGGTCAAATGAGCCTCCAAATGTCAAAAATACGGAAAAAGGTATCGAGTCAATTTTCCTGATAGGGAATATGACTTGATTTTGCATAAATTGTTAAAAATAGTAAACAAACTTCGAAAATTGCCAGATTTTGCATGTTTACATAAATTTTTATGTAGAATATTTTAGTAGTGAGAATTGAATTTTTCGGTGACACCGGAAGTTATCGAATCGGATCGATAAGTTTGAATCGGACTGATAACAGACTCCAATTGAACCAAAAATTTGTGTGCTAGCTATTTTTGATGTGATAAGAGTGATGAAATTATTTTTGGAGTAATTTGAGGGCTGGAAAAAAGAAAATTTTAATTGGGTTTTAAGGGGCCTAAATTGGGCCTTAAGAATTAATTAGGCTAAGCCCATGGATAAAGCCCAATTTTAGGCCCAAAGAGGAGTATATAAGGAGCTAAAATTCTGGATAGAAGTTCCAGAAACCACCAGCTCTCTCCTCTCCTCTCTTGGCCGAACCAAGCTCTCATCTTTCCTCTTTTTCTCTTGCTTCTTAATCACTCAAAATTCTCCATAAATCCTAACTTAAAAATTGTAGTTCCATCTCTCTATATCACCAAAATAGCTCCTATTGATTGATTTGAGCAAAGGAAGTAAAGAAATCAAGTAGAGAAAGAAAAAGGAGTAAGATTGAACTTGGGAAATTTAGTGATTTAAATTAATTTTTTAGTATTTTTTCATAGATTTTTGGGTGTAGAATATGATTATGAGCTTGGATTTTACATTTGAGAACAAAAAAATAAGGAAAACTAAGGTTTATTGGCCGGCCAATGTAATTGAGAAATAAGAGGAAGGTTTTTCAAGGGACAAAGGCAAAGGAAAGGAGGCTTAGGCTTCCTAAATCAAATGAAAATTGTAAGTGGCTAGTTAATCTTTATATTTTCTAAGTTTATGAACTTAATTCAATTATGTAATTAGGGTAAAAATTTTTAAAGTTGTTAATTAATGAAATTTATTTAGGGTAAATGAAATTGAACCTTAAAGGAGATGAAATAGAAGCTAAAAAAAAGAAAGAAAATTTTTAGAAAGGTTTTAGGTTGGCAGCCGAAATGTTCATTAAAGGAAATTGATCGAAATTTGCATGAAAATAATGTATATTAGCCTAAACTAATTATAGAAACATTAATAAGTGTCCATGAATTTTTATTGAATATTTGGCATTTATTTTGAAATTTTTAAGATTATGTAACATGTATGTATATAGTGAAAATTGTGAAATATTATGAAATAATTGATGATTTTAATAGAAAATAATAGTAAATAATAAATAATGCATAAATAATTTTTATTGGAATTTATGAAAATTAATAGAATTTTATTGAGAATTAAATGTGTATATGTATAAATGAAAATATTGAATTAGTAATGAATTATTGCATAAAAATGACTAAAAAGGTGAAATAATATGAAACTAAATTATGGTTAATGAAAAAGAAATAAAAATTCAACCGTTGAATTTTTTAAAAATTAAAAAGGTTAATAAAGTAATTATTATTGTACCCTTAGAATTAGTCAGGCAGTAAAAACTAGTTCTGGATATAATTGGCTAGCCATAGGAACACCCTTTTACTGCGGTACAAGTCATGGCGACTTGCTTTGCTGTGGGTAGGATCTTTGATCTCCATAGCTTAAGTGTAAAGTAAAAGTGAAAAGTGCAGTGTTATGAGAATGGTTCATTGAAAATTATTTCTATTTTAGTGGGGCCCATGGGGTCCATGTTTCGTGTATCCGGTATAAGATTTTCTGTCGGGTCTGTACTAGGGGCATAATAGAAGTAAATTGATAAAAATGTGAAAAGATAATGATAAGTGACAATAAAGAGTGAAAAAGAACTTAAGTAAAAGAAATTGAAAGTTTATGGGCAAAATAGTAATTTACCCTAAAAGTGTAAAAAGTGAGTAAACTAAGAAATAATTGCTTAAATAAAGATAAAATAGTCAGATAATAGCCAAATTGTCTAAAAAGTGAATTTTATAGTCAACAATGACTAAAATATAATTTTACATTTAAATGTTAAAATAAGTATATAAGAATGTAAAATGCCTCAATTATTAGTTCAAAAATTAAAATATAAGCTTAATAAGAGCAAATTTGAATTTGTGCAAATAAAATGAAAATATTATAAAGAAATTAAAATTGATGTTTTAATAAGAAATTAATTGATTTCATGTATATTTTTGTATAAGATAATATTTAAAAATAATGGTGATAAGTTTAGAAAATGTATTTGTAACGTCCCCGGATGGCCGCTTGCCGATATTGTCCGCTTTGGGCCTTAGCCCTCACGGTTTTGTTTTTGGGTCTCCCCAAAAGGCCTCAACAAGGGAGAGGTATCCATAGCCTTATAAGGACTACTTCGTTCTCCTCTCCAACCGATGTGGGATCCTTTGACTGAATCCACCTGTATATGGGAGCCTTTGACTGACTCCACCCCCCTAAGAAGGTTCAGCGCCCTCGCTGACACATCAGGCCCGGCCCAATAGCCAACACACCGATCCGGCACCGGCTTTGATACCAACTGTAACGTCTCCGGATGGCCGCTTGCCGATATTGTCAGCTTTGGGCCTTAGCCCTCACGATTTTATTTTTGGGTCTTCCCAAAAGGCCTCGACAAGGGAGAGGTATCCATAGCCTTATAAGGACTACTTCGTTCTCCTCTCCAACCGATGTGGGATCCTTTGACTGAATCCACCTGTATGTGGGAGCCTTTGACTGACTCAAAATGTCACACCCATCTCGGAACAGTTCTTTCCGATACGATACTTAGCCGAAAACAATACATTTTTTTTCCACCAAACAATTCGAAACACTTAAAATACTTTTACATTAATTTCAGAATCAAATAACGGTCTTATAAATAATTTAAAACAAACACTAACCATCATATCAAAACTTATACTGTCCATACATCCAAGACAAATAAACATATATTCAAAATACCATACAAGCTTTTACCTTAATAGTCTAACTATATACATGCCAAAAGCTTACATCAACTGACACAAAAATCTTCTCTTCCGATCTGGCTCCATTATGTACTATGCTTCCGCAACACTTCATATCCTGCACGCAGTAAACACTACGTGCTGAGCACTAAATATGCCCAGTGGTGACTACTAATCCCAGAATTTCCCAGAATAAAACATAATTACATAATTTATGCTACTAGTATTCTTATTTCAATTAACACTTTCTCTTACTCAATTAACATTAATTTATTATTAATCCGTACTTTGATGATCATTGCTCTTTGGTTTTCAAATTTACAACTTTACTTTATACTATCTTCTAAGGTGAATAGTTATCAGATTTACTTTTACCTTTACGTTTATCATTATTTTCATCTTATCTTTTAGCCACAACAATTTAATTATCACTTTATTTAGCAATATGTATTGGTACTCGAGTCTTTACTAGTACCAAAATAATTATTTTTAATTTTTGATTTATTGTTCAATTATTCAATCCGTATTATAATTACACTTCTCGCTACTTATTCTTTTACTGTACTTTAATTTTTAACTAATAAATACATTACTATTTAAAGGCTTTAAAGCCTAATTGCAAAGTGATACAACTATTTTGGGACACTTTGCAGTCAGAACTTTCTTTTTTTCTTTTATACCTTTACTTATGTTCAAATATTTGCTTAAGATCTATGTCTTTTACTTTATTATTGAACAATCATATGTACCTTTTTATTATTTTATCTTTCATTTAACTTTTCTTTCAGAAATACTTTACTTAAATATTAAGTTTCACTTAATGTCATTACTATCACTTTTTGACATTAAATAGAAAATTAATATTATTTTTCAAACTTGTCACTTTTCTCAATAGTAATTGGTACAAGAAATACCAATTAATCAGATTTATCTTTCTCATGTAAAACAAAATATATTTTAAATGCTTATAAAGTTTAATTACACATTGCTTTAATATTTTATTCTTATAAAACCTTTCTTTTTCTTATCTTATTTAATTACACTTTTCAGAAATCTTTATAGATTTATTTTAAATTTTCATTTTCTTCCAAATGAATCAAGAATCCATCTTTAACACTTGCTAGTGTGGTTAAACTTCAACAGATTTCATACAATGAACTGTGGCATGCAACCAGAGGTTTCTCCTTAGACAATCTTATCGGCGAAGGCTATTTTGGCTCAGTATATAGAAGCAATCTTGATACTCAAGGAGAAATGTTAGTTGCTGTGAAGGTATTCAAACTTTAACAACATGAAGCTTCCAAGAGCTTTTTTGCAGAGTGTAAAACATTGCAAAATATCAGGCACAGAAATTTGGTACAGATCATGACGTGTTCCTCTAGCATTGATTTCTATGGCAATGATTTCAAAGCTTTAGTGTTTGATTTCATGGCGAATGGGAATCTGGAAATGTGGTTACATCCAAAAGAAGAGGGGAGTGGTCAGCTAAGGAAGTTAAGCCTTCTTCAAAGGCTTCAAGTTGCTGTTGATGTGTCATCTGCTTTGCATTATCTCCATGATCACTGTGAGACCCCGACTATTCACTATGACTTGAAACCAAGCAATATTTTGTTTGACAGTAATATGAATGCTCATGTTGGTGATTTTGAATTAGCAAGGTTTCTACCGAAGCCCATCAATAATTGTTCTGAAGACCAAACAAGCTCAATTGGGATAAAGGGAACTATTGGTTACATGGCTCCAGGTATAATTAGTATTATATGTGCTTTTATTTATTAAAAATCACTAAGATGAAAGTTAAGCACTGTACTTATATATGTACTGCAGAGTATGGAGTTGGCAGCCAAGCAATAAAACATGGAGATGTACACAGCTTTGGAATAATCTTGTTAGAGATTTTCACAGGAAGAAAACCTACTTATGAAATTTTTATTGACAGTTTAACTCTGCACAACTATGTAAAATCTAAGCTACATGAGGAAGTGATGCAAGTTGTGGACCCTATGCTTATTAGAACAGGAGATGTGGGGGTGGCAACAACAACATCTGAAGTTATGGAGGAAGATGGCAGTGAAATCCAAGAAGATGATTCCAATCTTGAAAACTTGAGACAAGATGAAGAAAACCCCGTGCACAAATGTATTGTATCAGTCTTGAAAATTGGACTTGCCTGCTCAGTTGAAATTCCATGGGATTGAATGAATATGAAGGATGTCAACAGAAAATTAAATGCTATCACAGATGCTTTCGTGCGTACAAGTACTGTTTAAGGCAAACAAACCATATAGCAGGTATGAGTTTTCCATATAGATTAAATTTATCCCTTAAGTTGAAATAAGATAGATATTTTCAGAATGTTATAAATGGATTTGATGATTTGTCATTTTCCAAAACTAGTTTTATTTGAATTGTATTGCAGAGGCATACGCTGTGGGAATCAAACATCCAGGAGCAATTAACCCAAGTTTGTTCATCTGAATGAATTTCTCGGAAACCTTATCTTACATAAATATTGTTCTTCAGCAAATAATATTGAATTTGTGTTTGTATTTTTGAGCGTTTCTATTTGAAAGTAATAATTTGTGAAACTGTAATAGGCTCTGTCTGCTCTCACAAGTACTTCACTGCAATACTTCTGTTATTGTCATCTTAATTTTAGGCTTTTAGCTTTGTAACTATAAATAATTAGAGTGATTAACCTAATAAGCCAATAATTGAAACACCAATATCCATCATGAAACCGTAAAAAATTTGTGCTTTTATCTTTAGCTTTCTTTCTCTTTTTGCCATGTCTTCAATCACGACTTCTTCTTCACCAGTAACTGCTCTTTTCACATTCTCCAACTCCACTGTTGATTCCAGAAACAACAACTGTATATTCACCCTGTACCGTAGCGATAATTACCCATACGGCATGGATTTTATTAATAAAGTCCCTCCAGGAAGGTGTACCTCGAGCTTAGGTGAAAAAGGGAATGTTAAAAAATTGACTTACAAGAAGTGTGAAGAAATTGAAGAGCTGAGCAAAGCCTTTCGGTTCCTGAATTATTAACTATTCCTTTTAACAGAAATCGTGAACTTGATGTATTAAGAACTTTTCAAATATACACACAAAAGCAAACCTGATAACGGCTCCCCTTGTTGCACAGCAATTGTAGCCAAATGCATAAAGATTCCACAATATGAAGAGCACCTGCACGTATAATTTTCCTGCTCATAACGACCCGCTGTAACATGGACATTACCATATGGTGGGAAGGAGCATTGTCCACGGGTGGCCTCCATCTGTACGTTTCTAACATTACGCTCTGATACGTTCAAAAATTAAAAATTAAAAATTAAAAAAACACCGAGTATGATTGAATTTAGTTATCCAATATATGGATTTTTTTCTTTTTAGGTTGTAATTTCATTGTTTTATGAAACTTATATGTTATGCTAATGTTATGCTATATTGAAAAAGGATTGCTTGTTTTGAACATCAAAGCAATTAGCAAGAGATCTTGAGCTATTTGCACTGTGTGGTGGCTAGAGGTGACAAATGAACGGGTTGGGTGGGTTTGGCTTGGGTCATTAATGGATAAGTCACTAATGAGTTGGGTTATAAATGGATTAAAAAATATGGATCATGAATGGGTCAATATCCAAATGGGTTTGATGAATTTGGATTAACCCATAGATTTAATGTAAATTATTATAAAATTATTAATCGCATTAACTTATTTACATATATTACTAAATTAATTATATAATCGTAAGGGTATATTTGGAATTCGAAAAAAGTTAACCCAATTTTTTGGCTGAGTTTGTAGTGATGATATATTTTTTAGCTAGATTTTTCTTTTCTTTTATTTTTTTTTACAAAAGAGAAAAGCAACTGTAAATCACAGTCATAAATAGGGGTGTGCAAAATCCGATCCGACCCGACAAATTCGAACCGAACCGACGTATTCGGGTGAGATTAATCGAATTTGTCGGTTCGGTTCGGGGCTGAAAATTTTAGATTTTTTGGGTTTGGGTTAAAGCCACTCCAAAACCGACCCGAAATGCCGCCCGAATAACACTAATATATAAGTCAAAAAACCTAATTCTTCAGATACGTGGTATAAAACTGAAATCTTTTTTATCAGATACGTGGCTTCTGGTCAAATTGCATATGAGGAGACTTTCGTCGAAAATGGGAGGCAAATAGGAAACACATTAGCTGTATATCTTGTTTAGCTGGTAGATATTTACTTTCCTAGATAAGCATATTACGTCCTTGTTTAATAGGAAACACATTAGCTGTATATCTTGTTTAGCTGGTAGATATTTACTTTCCTATCTAGGTATTTTTCCTGTATATATGTGTATTGTAATGACTATACTAGAAAATCCTGATTACTGTTACTAATTACATTCATTAATCCCATTAATGCTATGACTTATCTGTTAATGATGCATATATGAGCATACATACATTCATTCTATGCATATCATGCATGATCATGGAATTATACTTTTGCATGCTGTTGATCATTCTTTACATAACTTTATATTTACATGCCTTTATATATATATACAAATACATTAGAAGTAACCAAAAGAGATACAAAATCAATCTCATACATTTAAATGCTATTTCTAATCTGATGTTGGCTTGGGATATTGTTGGCTTTGTCCCTGAACAAACATTCTACCCTGCGAACCTACATGGATAAACACCCGTGCTAAGCTATAAAGCTTAGTGGGGAACAACTAATAACATGCTGTTAACCACTCACAGTAGTTATCTCTAAACATTCAATAACGATAAAAATACAATGCCTTTATAAGATTAATAAAGATATAACAATATTATTTAATCAGAACAGTAACGGACTTTATAATGTATATGCACAAATGGCCTGCTTACATTTTCCTATGGGTGTGGATAACGGGTGCAATGGATACCCGAAGGTATCAAAACAGAAGGATACCCGTAGGTATCTAAACAGAAGTCTCACGTAGAGACAAACAGAAGACTCATATGAGTCAAACAGAAGCAGCTGCGATAGAACCCTATAGGCATGCCTATCTATCCACAACCAAGTTTCTAAGTGCAGGCATAACATATCATATACTGTAACTTATTTGAAATAAATTCATGTATGTTTCTATTTGAGTAATAGAAACTCACCTTTTGATCAATAAGCAACCTTGCATTTATGAGAATACATTTTGCTACATAACTGTAATTTAGGATGATTTATAAGCTTAGGAAGGCTTAGACAAGTCTGTACCTCAAAATAAATTAAAGAAAATACAATTTTCAAAATACAGGGGAGGGTCACGGTTACTAACAATTCCTAGTAACCGTGAGACCCAACTTGTAATAAGGGTCACGGTTACTATCAATTTCCTAGTAACCGTGAGCCATGTTACTCTTGGGTTCTGGACTAAAACAAACTACCTCACGGTTACCAACATTCTTGTAGTAACCATGAAGTAGGGTGATGAACTCGGGTCACGGTTACTAAGAATTCCTTAGTAACCGTGAGATAGTTCGGATTTTGTTTCTGGACCAAAAGCTCATTACCTCACGGTTACTAAGCTTATGATAGTAACCGTGAAGTAATGCTACGAGACTGGGTCACGGTTATTATGAAACTTTAGTAACCGTGGTCCAGTAAATACATTTGGTCCGGATAGAAAATTTAGGCACCTCACTGTTACTATGAGATTCATGGTAACCGTGAACCCTAAACCGCCTCGAGATAGATTTCCAGGCTCGAATTCTATACCATTCTTGACCTAAAAAACGATAGTTTTAGCCAAAATGGCCTTCAACAAAGTTGTAGGCCTAAGTTTTTAGTTTTCAAAACACCAAAAATCATTTCAATAGGACCTGTAAAACGCTAGTTATTCAAGAAAAACCACAGACTGTTCATGAAGGCAAAATACAACCACAAGCAGGATTCAATACCAATTTTCACTATCATGCAGTAAAAATCAGATTTCGGTCTCTTCTAACAAAATCAAGGTATACAAGTCTAGTTTCTATACCAACTAGAATTTTATCATTTGAACAACTATAGCTCAAGATATGAGCAAAAGTATACAGACTGGTCATATTAGCTTTAAAACAGATTTTCATACTTTCAACCAAGACTCACATGCTTTCAATTCTAAACCCTTCTAAGCTTCAAATCATCCATAAAACACATGAGAGAGACACTCAAGATCTCTCTCATGACAAGTCAATATATATATATATACACATACAAAACCCTAAGTTCCCATACCTTACTAAGCTCCAAGTTTTCTTCAACCTTGGAGAGGTTCCTTCCCTTTTCTCTTGCTTGATTCTCCTTCTATAACACATAAAACACTTCTATGAAAACCCATCAAGCTATTCCAAAATCTATATACATCAAAGAATAATAGAGTTACCTTATCACTAAATCCAAGTAAAACTTATCTTTCCTTTATACCAAAACCAAGAAACTTAAAGAGAGAGAGGATGAGAGAGAGTTTAGGGTAAGAGAGAGAGGTTGAAGATGAAGATTGAAGACCCTTAATGGCCGGTCCTCCTTCATCAAAATATCTCCCTCTCTAACTCAATTAATTGGTCCAAATGTCATTAAACAAAACTTTTACTAATTGGTCCTTAAACTTTCTTTTATTTCTAATAATACCCCACATCTCACTCTTTTGCTTTTCAATTAGGTCCTCTATACATACATACACATAATTAAACATGGACACTAATAATTAATTAGTGATAATTCTACTAGGGTATACTGAGGGGCATTACAACTCTCCCCCCTAAAAGAATTTCGTCCTCGAAATTCATACCTGTACTGAAGAGCTGAGGGTATTGAGCCCGCATAGCCACTTCAGGTTCCCAAGTCGCTTCTTGCACTCCATGGTGTTGCCATAATACTTTGAATAGGGGAATTTCTTTGTTCCTTAACTGTTTAACTTCCCTGGCTAGAATCTGTTTAGGCTCTTCATCATATGTATAATCAGTTCTTACACTGATATCTTGCACTGGTATAATGTGTGACTCATCAGACCAATATCGCCGGAGCATTGAAACATGAAAAACATTATGCAACTTTGATAGTTCATTGAGAAGATCTAGTCGATATGCTACCGGTCCAATTCTTTCCAAGATTCTGTAAGGACCAATAAACGGGGGACTGAGCTTTCCTTTCTTTCCGAACCGTAGTACTTTTCTCCATGGGGACACCTTTAGAAACACTTTATCATCAACCTGATATTCAATATCCTTTCTTTTCAGATCCGCATATGACATCTGTCTATCACTAGCTTCTTTCAATCGTTGCTTGACAAGTTGGATCTTTTCTTCGGTATCTTTAACCATGTTAGGACCTATCAACTTACTTTCAGCTAACTCCATCCAGCAGGAAGGAGTTCTACATTTCCGACCATAGAGAGCTTCATAAGGTGGCATACCAATACTAGTTTGATAGCCATTGTTGTATGCAAACTCCATCAAAGTCACATATTTATCCCAACTTCCAGGAAAATCTAAAACACAGCCTCTTAACATATCCTCTAACACCTGTATGATTCTCTCTCATTGCCCATTGGTTTGAGGATGGAAAGCAGTACTAAAAAGGAGCTTTGTGCCTAAGGCTTGTTGTAGACCTTTCCAAAATCTGGATGTGAACCTCAGATCCCGATCTGAAACAATTGAGATTGGTACCCCATGTAGTCTAACAATCTGGTCTATATACAATTCAGCCAATTTGTCCATTGAGTAATTGGTTCGAACTGGTACAAAATGAGCCATCTTTGTCAATCTGTCTACTATGACCCACACTGCATCATGTTTCCTTTGAGTAGTGGGTAAACCTGTAACAAAATCCATTGTGACATTGTCCCACTTCCACTGAGGAATGGGAAGAGGATTCAGCAACCCCTAAGGAAGTTGATGCTCTGCTTTTACTTGCTGACATGCTAGACACTTGAAAACATACTCAGTCACATCTTTCTTCATTCCTGGCCACCAATAGAACTGTTTCAAATCTCTGTACATTTTGTTGCTACCAGGATGCATGGTGAATACTGTACTATGGGCTTCTTGCAATAATGCCTCATTCAGCTCTTTAACATCTGGCACACACAAACGATTCCGATAGTAAAGACCACCATCAATCCCAAAAGAATATTCTATCGGACCACCTGCATGAACTGATTGAGCCAAATGCTGTAGCTTTACATCATCTGATTGTGCATCTAAAACTGTCTGTCTGAGATTAGGGTGAGCTCGCAATTGAGCTAACAAAGCCCCATTGGATGCAAATTTCCATCTATAACCTTGTAATAACAAGGTTGCTATCATTTTCCGGCTCAAAGCATCAGCTACCATATTAGCCTTTCCTGGGTGGTAGTCGATAATACAATCGTAGTCTTTAAACAATTCTAGCCATCTGCGCTGTCTTAAATTGAGATCTCGCTGAGTAAGTAAGTATTTAAGACTCTTATGATCTGTATAGATTCTGCACTTCTCACCATAAAGGTAATGCCGCCAAATCTTTAAAGCAAACACAACTGCGGCCAATTCCAAATCATGAGTTGGATAATTCTGTTCATGAGGCTTCAACTGTCTAGATGCATAAGCCACTACTTTACCCTCTTGCATCAGCACGCATCCCAATCCACTTTTCGATGCATCACTATACATAGCATATTCTTTACCCGTTATTGGTTGGGTAAGAACTGGAGCTTCCGTTAACATCTTCTTTAACTGATCAAAACTGGCTTGGCAACGGTCTATCCACTCGAATCTAGCTTCTTTCCGAAGTAACTTAGTAAGCGGAGAGGCAATAACTGAAAAACCTTTCACAAACCGCCTATAATAGCCAGCTAAGCCCAAGAAACTTCGGACTTCTGGCACATTCCTAGGCGGTCTCCAATTTACTATAGCCTTAATCTTCCTAGGGTCCACCTTGATGCCTTCTGAAGACACCACGTGCCCAAGGAAAGAAACTTCTTTAAGCCAGAACTCACATTTGCTTAACTTGGCAAAAAGCTGTTGTTTTCTCAAGGTTTGCAACACTATTCTCAAATGTTCTGCATGTTCTGATTCATCACGAGAATAAACCAGAATGTCATCTATAAACACCACAACAAACTGATCTAAATAGGGTCTGAACACCCTATTCATCAGATCCATGAAGGCTGCAGGTGCATTAGTCAACCCGAAAGGCATTACTAAGAATTCGTAATGACCATATCGAGTTCTAAAGGCAGTTTTTTGCACATCCATATCTTTGACCCGAAGTTGATAGTATCCTGACCTCAGGTCCATTTTAGAAAACACTCTTGTACCCCGCAACTGATCAAAGAGATCCTCAATCCGAGGTAAAGGATACTTGTTCTTCACTGTCACTTTGTTAAGCTATCTGTAGTCGATACACATCCTCATAGTGCCATCCTTTTTCTTAACAAATAACACCGGTGCGCTCCAAGGTGACACACTGGGTTTAATGAAGCCTTTATCTAACAACTCTTGTAGCTGAACCTTTAACTCTTTTAGTTCTATTGGTGCCATTCGGTAGGGTGCTCTCGAGATAGGTGTTGTTCCAGACAAAGTCTCGATAGATAGCTCAACTTCTCTCTTGGGTGGCAAACCCGGAAGTTCCTCAGGAAAAACATCAGGAAACTCATTAATCACAGAAACATTTTGAAGATCAATTGTCTCCCTTTTAGAGTCAAGAACCAAAGCTAGATATGCCTCACATCCTTTTCTAAGGAATCTTTTCGCTTTCATAGCAGAGATAACATTGGTTAAGGGTTTAGACTTAAAACCCTGAATCAATGTCTCTACTTCCCCATCGTTCTTAACCAGTACTGTTTTAGCTTTACAATCCACTATGGCATGATATCTAGACAACCAATCCATACCCAGGATTACATCAAATTCATGGAAAGGTAAAACAATTAGGTCAACTGGGAACTCTCTCTCTTGAATTCTAATTGGGCAATTTCTAAAAACTTCATTTACATCAATACTGTGGCCCAAAGGACTAATTACACATATATCATAATTCATATGATCAACAATAGATACATTTCTACCCAGCTCCCCATTACAAATATAGGAATGTGTAGATCCCGGGTCTATAAGCACATGCACATCACTATCAAAGAGGGAGAATGTACCAGCTATGACTTTAGGAGCATCAGCATCTTCTCGACCTTTCATGGCATAAGCTCGAATAGGAGGTGTCGGAGCAAAAGGTCGATCCACAGTCTCAGAAACATTCCTGGATTGGGCTCTAAACTGGCCTGATCCACCTCTGCCTCTACCACGACCTCTACCAGAAGAGGGTGCATTAGAAGCTCCTCTGTTACTTTGTTGACTCAAGACTTGATCCTGCGGCATAGGATAATTGGCTATAAAATGCTCCGTGCTGCCACATCTAAAGCAACCACCTGTGAGCATTCTACAATTGCCCCAATGTCGCCTAAAACAATAAGTACATTCTGGAGCTTGGCCTCTACCTTGCCCTGATACAGCACCTCTACCTGAACCGGCTGAAGAAAAAGCCCCCTGCTGTCTATCTCTAGGTGCAGGGCGAGTACCGAATGACATTGGTTGATCTCCTGAAGTCAACCTCGATCTTTTCCCGAATGAAGAACCACCCCGAGAAAAACTTCTTCTTCTTTGCTCTCTTTCTCTTTTAACATTCTCTTCTTTCTCAACTCGGATAGCTGCTTGAACCGGTTGATGATAATCTATAGGGTGCAAGGAAATAGGCCCTATCAAGTGATCCCGAATCTGATCATTTAATCCATCTTCGAACTGGCGACACTTGAAAGTCCCAGTCATTGGTTTTGGTGCATACTTGCTCAAGCGACTGAATTCTGCTTCATATTCAGCCACTGACATGCCTCTTTGCTTAAGATTCAGAAACTGCTTCAACCTTTCATCTTTATAAGCTGCTGTCAATACCTCCTTTTAAACTCGGTTACAAAGAATTCCCAAGAGAGGGAATCAGGTAGCTGAGGTTGAGTCCAAACTAGTTTCCACCAGTCATAGGCTGCTCCCTGAAGTAAGGACACAGCATAAGCCACCTTTTGACTGGCGGGGCACTGGACTTCTGTAAAAACTCGCTCCAGTCTTTCAAGCCATAACTCAGCTTTCTTAGATTCTTCCCAAGTAGAGCCTAGAAACTCTTCCGCACCATGCTTTTTGATCTTATAAATTGGAGCCTTAGGTGCAGTCATCCTTTGCAAAATTTGAGCCATATCATGGGAAATCTTCAATAAGGCTTCCCCAGATTCAACAGCAGCTGCACCACCTCTAGTAGATGCAGAAGATTCCGGCTGAGAAGGATTCGATTGAACCGGCAAATTACTTTCAGCCGACTCATCTACCACTTCACGATGCCTTTCCATCCTTAACTATATCAAAGAAACACAGGGACAGCCACAATCAGCCAACAACAACTAAATTCTATATCTATGACACTTGAAATTCCTATTGGCCAGAACCGCCGAAACCAAGGCACTATGATACCAAAAATGTAATGACTATACTAGATAATCCTGATTACTGTTACTAATTACATTCATTAATCCCATTAATGCTATGACTTATCTGTTAATGATGCATATATAAGCATACATACATTCATTATATGCATATCATGCATGATCATGGAATTATACTTTCGCATGCTGTTGATCATTCTTTACATAACTTTATATTTACATGCCTTTATATATATATACAAATACATTAGAAGTAACCAAAAGAGATACAAAATCAATCTCATACATTTAAATGTTATTTCTAATCTGATGTTGGCTTGGGAGATTGTTGGCTTTGTCCCTGAACAAATGTTCTACCCTGCGAACCTACACAGATAAACACCCGTGCTAAGCTATAAAGCTTAGTGGGGAACAACTAATAACATGCTGTTAACCACTCACAATAGTTATCTCCAAACATTCAATAACGATAAAAATACAATGCCTTTATAAGATTAATAAAGATATAATAGTATCATTTAATCATAACAGTAACGGACTTTATAATGTATATGCACAAATGGCCTGTGTACATTTTCCTGTGCATGTGAATAACGGGTGCAATGGATACCCGAAGGTATCAAAACAAAAGGATACCCGTAGGTATCTAAACAGAAGTCTCACGTAGAGACAAACAGAAGACTCATATGAGTCAAACAGAAGCAGCTGCGATAGAACCCTATAGGGATGCCTATCTATCCACAACCAAGTCTCTAAGTGCAGGCATAACATATCATATACTGTAACTTATTTGAAATAAATTCATGTATGTTTCTATTTGAGTAATAGAAACTCACCTTTTGATCAATAAGCAACCTTGCATTTATGAGAATACATTTTGCTACATAACTGTAATTTAGGATGATTTATAAGCTTAGGAAGGCTTAGACAAGTCTGTACCTCAAAATAAATTAAAGAAAATACAATTTTCAAAATACAGGGAGGGTCACGGTTACTAACAATTCCTAGTAACCGTGAGACCCAACTTGTAATAAGGGTCACGGTTACTATCAATTTCCTAGTAACCGTGAGCCATGTTACTCTTGGGTTCTGGACTAAAACAAACTACCTCACGGTTACCAACATTATTGTAGTAACCGTGAAGTAGGGTGATGAACTCGGGTCACGGTTACTAAGAATTCCTTAGTAACCGTGAGATAGTTTGGGTTTTGTTTCTGGACCAAAAGCTCATTACCTCACGGTTACTAAGCTTATGATAGTAACCGTAAAGTAATGCTACGAGACTGGGTCACGGTTATTATGAAACTTTAGTAACCGCGGTCCAGTAAATACTTTTGGTCTGGATAGAAAATTTAGGCACCTCACGGTTACTATGAGATTCATGGTAATTGTGAACCCTAAACCGCCTCGAGACAGATTTCCAGTCTCGAATTCTATACCATTTTTGACCTGAAAAACGAAAGTTTTAGCCAAAATGGCCTTCAACAAAGTTTTAGGCCTAAGTTTCTAGTTTTTAAAACACTAAAAATCATTTCAATAGGACCTGTAAAACTCCAGTTATTCAAGAAAAACCACAGACTGTTCATGAAGGCAAAACACAACCACAAGCAGGTTTCAATACCGATTTTCACTATCATGCAGTAAAAATCAAATTTCAGTCTCTTCTAACAAAATCAAGGTATACAAGTCTAGTTTCTATAACAACTAGAATTTTATCATTTGAACAACTATAGCTCAAGATATGAGCAAACGTATACAGACTGGTCATATAAGCTTTAAAACAGATTTTCATACTTTCAACCAAGACTCACATGCTTTCAATTCTAAACCCTTCTATGCTTCAAATCATCCATAAAACACATGAGAGAGACACTCAAGATCTCTCTCATGACAAGTCAATATATATATATATATATATATATATATATATATATATATACACATACAAAACCCTAAGTTCCCATACCTTACTAAGCTCCAAGTCTTCTTCAACCTTGGAGAGCTTCCTTCCCTTTTCTCTTGCTTGATTCTCCTTCTATAACACATAAAACACTTCTATGAAAACCCATCAAGCTATTCCAAAATCTATATACATCAAAGAATAATAGAGTTACCTTATCACTAAATCCAAGTAAAACTTATCTTTCCTTTATACCAAAACCAAGAAACTTAGAGAGAGAGAGGATGAGAGAGAGTTTAGGGTAAGAGAGAGAGGTTGAAGATGAAGATTGAAGACCCTTAATGGCCGGTCCCCCTTGATCAAAATATCTCCCTCTCTAACTCAATTAATTGGTCCAAATGTCATTAAACAAAACTTTTGCCAATTGGTCCTTAAACTTTCTTTTATTTCTAATAATACCCCACATCTCACTCTTTTGCTTTTCAATTAGGTCCTTCTATACATACATACACATAATTAAACAGGGATACTAATAATTAATTAGTGACAATTCTACTAGGGTATACTGAGGGGCATTACATGTATGATTTCTTCATGAATGAGAACATAATTTTCTCTTCCAAAACACTGAATACTTTCTAAAATATTTTCGTGGTATCAGAGCCATGAGTGGGAACGTGAGTAGTGAGAAAAAGGAGGGCAGTGATGCCTCAACCAAATTGGTGATGTCTCCAATGATGTCTCCATAGTTTCTTTCGACGAATGATAATCCAGGAACTGTTATTACACAAGTCCAGTTGAAAGGAGAAAACTATAACGAGTGGACAAGAGCAATAAGGACAGCACTTCGAGCCAAGAAAAAGTATGGATTCATCGATGGATCCATAGAGCAACCTTCAGAAGATTCTTCAGAACTAGAAGATTGGTGGACTGTTAACTCTATGCTGGTATCGTGGATTTTAAACACAATAGAACCGACTTTGCGGTCAACCATCACACACATGGAGATCGCGAAGAATCTTTGGGATGATATTAAAGAGCGATTTTCAGTAGGGAATGGACCTCGTATTCATCAACTCAAAACAAAAATTGATGGAATGCAAACAACAAGGAATGACCATAGTGAATTATTATGGGAAATTGAAGATGCTATGGGAGGAACTGGGAAACTATGAATAGAATCTGGTATGCAAATGTGGAGGATGCAAATGCAATATCGGTGTGGAATTAGATAAGAAACGTGAAGAAGAAAGGCTGCACCAGTTCTTGATAGGATTGGATGATTCAGTCTATGGTACTGTGCGTTCCAATATCCTGAGCACTGATCCACTACCAAATCTGAATCGAGCATATGCAATGGTAGTCCAAGAAGAGCGAGTCTGTACTATGACTCGTGGAAAGGAAAAGCAAAGTGAGCATATGGCCTTTGCTGTCCAAACAGGGTCGACTTCAAAGGGACGAACTGATGTTAAAGACAAGTCTATGGTTTGCACAAACTGTAATCATCCGGGGCACACAGCTGAGTCTTGTTTTCAGTTGATTGGTTATCCCGATTGGTGGGGAGATAGACCAAAAGGAGGCAGAC